>CM035158.1:40191062-40791062 GCA_020205615.1 Panax quinquefolius | reverse complement strand
AGTGTTGGAAAAGGAAACAACAACGGTGGTGGCGCATTGACTATCACTGGACCAGCTCAGTCAAGCGGACCTACTGCAAGGACTTTTAATATGACCGTGCAAGATGTTGTACAGTCTAAGGATGTGGTATCAGGTATCATTCTAATTAATGGTATTAAAGCTTATGTACTATTTAATTCGGGTGCTACTTGTTCATTTATATCCGATGAATTTGCTTAGAATTTAGAATTTCCCAAGGAAGAATTAGAATTTCCCTTAAGTATAGAGATTGCGAATAAGGAAGTTATTCTTGTCAGATACATCTATAGGAATTGTAGAGTGGTTATAAAAGGTCACGAGATGATGGTAGATTTGATACCAATTAGACTTGGTGAATTTGATGTTATACTAGGAATGGATTGATTATTCAATTATGGAGCAGTAATTGATTGCCAAAGGAAGTCTGTTAACCTCATGACTCCGTCAAATGATGTGTTCTTGGCAGCAAGTTGTCTGACGGTGAGGCAAGCCAAGAAGTTGTTGAGACAAGGATGTGTAGGATATTTAGCCTACATAGTCAATACACAGAAGAAGAGTGCAAAATTAGAAGAGATACCGATCATAAGAGATTTTGCAGACGTATTTCCAGACGATTTGTCAGGTCTTCCGCCCGATTGACATATCGAGTTTGTGATTGACTTATTACTAGGAATGGCCCCGATATCTAAGGCACCATATAGAATGGCCCCGGTAGAGATGAAGGAGTTGATGGTACAATTACAAGAATTTCTCGAGAAGAAATATATTCAGCAGAGTGTGTCGCCATGGGGAGCACTGGTGTTGTTTGTTAAGAAAAAATACGGATCGATGCGGCTCTGCATTGACTATCAAGAATTGAATAAGGTCACAATTAAAAATAAGTATCCATTACCTAGAATCGATGACCTATTCGATCAGTTGAAGGGAGCAAGGTATTTCTCTAAGATAGACCTGAGAAGTGGTTATCATCAGTTAAAGGTGAGGTCCGAGGATGTACCAAAAATAGCGTTCAAGACTCGGTATGGTCATTACGAGTTTCTGGTTATGTCTTTTGGTTTAACCAATGCATCTGCAGCGTTCATGGACTTGATGAACAGGGTGTTTAAACCATTCCTAGACAAATTTGTGGTGGTGTTTATTGATGATATATTGGTGTATTCCAAGACCAAAGAGGAACATGTAGAACATTTAAGGGTGACGTTGGAGACGTTGAGAAAAGAGAAGTTGTACGCTAAGTTCTCAAAATGTGAATTTTGGTTGGAACGTGTACAGTTTCTAGGGCACGTTATTGATAAGGACGGAATTTCGGTAGATCCATCAAAGGTTGAAGCTGTAATAAACTTGGATCAGCAGAAGACACCGTCAGAAGTAAGAAGTTTCTTAGGATTAGCAGGATACTACTGGCGTTTTATTCAAGACTTTTCCAAAATCATAACTCCGTTGAAAAATTTAACTAGGAAGGCGGTTAAGTTTGTTTGGACAGAGAAGTGTGAGGAAAGTTTTCGAGAGTTAAAGAAGAGGTTGAGTTCAGCACCTGTGTTGTCATTACCTGATGATACAGTGAATTTTGTGGTATATAATGATGCATTGCATAAAGGACTAGGCTGTGTGCTTATGCAGAACGACAAAGTTATTGCGTATGCATCACGTTAGTTAAAAGATTACGAGAAAGGGTATCCGACTCATGACTTGGAGTTGGCGACAGTGGTGTTTTCCTTGAAAATTTAGAGACATTATCTTTATGGAGAGAGGTGTGAGATATATACCGACCATAAAAGTTTGAAGTATATCTTTACACACAAAGACCTGAATATGAGACAAAGAAGGTGGTTGGAACTGATCAAAGATTATGATTGCGAGATTTTCTATCATCTTGGAAAAGCAAATGTTGTTGTTGATACCTTAAGTAGGAAGGAACGGGAGAAGTTAATGTTGTTAACTGGCCAAGAGAAGATAGTGTCGGAAATGACTAAGATGGAGTTAGAAATTAAATATCCGACAGAATCCGATGAAAAGTTGTTCCAGATGGGAAACGGTTTAACGTTAGTAGATAAGGTGATGAATGCACAACTTCATGATGAAGATTGTGAAAAGATAAAACAGAAGATATCTGAAGGTGAGGAAAATAAATTCAAAATAGATTCGGAAGGGTTACTTCGATTCGAAGGGAGGATTTGGGTTCCGCCGGTACTAGAAGTTAAAGAGGAAATTTTGAGTGAAGCTCATAATTCAAGATATTTGATTCACCCTGGGAGTAAAAAGATGTACTAGGATCTTAGACATCATTTTTGGTGGTCGAATATGAAGAGGGATGTGGCTGAATGTGTCACAAAATGTTTAACATGTCAGAAAGTCAAAGATGAACATCAAAGGCCAAGCGAATTGCTACAACCGTTGGAGATACCAGAATGGAAATGGGAGCATATCACAATGGATTTTTTGGTAGGTCTTCCAACGACCCAACAAGGTTACGATGCTATTTGGGTGATTGTCGATTGATTGACAAAGTTGGCACACTTTTTTCCAATCAAGATTCGATTTACTCTAGATCGGTTAGCAAAGTTGTACGTGAAGGAAATTATGTCAAGACACGGTGTACCTGTATCCATTGTATCAGACAGAGATCCACGTTTCACATCTAATTTCTGGAAACGATTACAAGAGTGCTTGGGGACACAGCTGAGAATGAGCACAGTGCACCATCCCTCGGATTTAATGAGCAGTGAGAGAACCATCCAAACACTATAAGATATGCTTAGAACATGTATCATGTATTTCAAGGGAAATTGGGATGACCATCTGCCATTGGTGGAATTTGCCTATAATAATAGTTATCACGCGAGTATTGGCATGTCGCCTTACGAAACATTATATGGTAGAAAATGCAGAACTCCATTATGCTGGGACGAGGTAGGTGAACGTCATCTATTGGGTCCAAAATTGGTACAACAAACTGTCGAGATCATCAAGATTATTCGAGCAAGATTAATAGCTGCATAAGATAGACATAAGAAATATGCTGATTAGCATCGACAAAATTGGGAATTCGATGTCGGTAGTTATGTTTTCTTAAAAGTATCTCCCTAGAAGGGAAAAATTCGATTTGGCAAGAAAGGGAAATTGAGCCCTTGATTTATAGGACTTTTTGAAGTACTTTGACGAGTTAGCGAAGTGGCGTACGAGGTACCTTACCTCCGGAGTTGGAGCATACTCATAATATTTTCCATGTATCAGTATTGAGGCCATATAAGCCTGATTATAAGCATGTTATAGAATATGAGCCCTTACAGTTTGAGAAAGATTTGTCCTATTAAGAAGTCCCTATTCAAATTGTTGACATAAAGAGCAAGTACTGAGGAATAAGGTGATACCTTCTGTTAAGGTAATCTGGAGGAACCACAATGCTGAGGAAGCTACGTGGGAACTTGAAAGCGTTATGATAAAGAATTATCCTCAGTTGTTTGCTTGATTTTGTATAGCGATTCTGGGGACAAAAACTTGTTAAGGAGGGAAGAATGTAACGAATAAATTTTTTGAGTTGTGATTCTGGGGACATAATCTTTTTAAGGGGGGAAGGATGTAACGATAAAGAAATTTGTAATTTCATTTAAATATTTATGGAATTAAATAAATATTTTAAATAATGTATTTATTGAGGAAAATAAATAATTGATGAATTGTGGTGAATTAATTTAGTAACTAAATTGATTATTGATAATTAAATTGAGTGTTGATAATTTTATCTGAAGGATTTAATTTAATGAAATAATTAATTAAATCAATTGCTTAATATTTAAGAAGATAATTAAATTAAATGAATTGTTTAATTTAATGGAAATAAATAAATTAAATTAATGGCTTTCATGCCCAAAAGGAGCCCGACCCTTGCAGATATTAATTTCAATACTGTCAAAGATGTTTCACATCTCAATAAAATCAAATCAAAACGAATACAGAATAAAATAGAAGTATCAAGGGCCTCAATTCCTATTTGAGCATAAGGGTTTGAAAACATGTTTTCAAAACATCATCTGTATATACTTTGTTTAAAATTGAACTTTTATCTAATTCAAACCTTTTCTATATAGGTCCAAAGAGGCATAGCACTACTTTCAAAGCACTATAAGCACATTTACCTGCATCACACACACACACACACATCACATGCCAAGGGAATGAAAAAGTAGCGCTAACCGTGTTTCACTGAAGTCGGGGGTGCCTAACACCTTCCTTTCTCTTAAGTAAACCCTCAAACTCTATGAATCTCGGGTTTCCAGACCAATTAAACAGAGTCACATATTGGGCCGTATTGCAAAAACCTTTTGAAATTTGGTTGAGTTAGTACAACCATTTGAACTCATACCAACTAGAAGCTCTGTCTAATTCAGCCCAATCAATAAAATCAATCTTTTAAAATTGTTGACATTGTATGTCGGTGTTTCCAAAAAAATTCACCTTTAGGAAAGATAAAACCAACATAGCGAAATATAAAGGGTAAAGAAACATCCTAAAAAAAACTCGGTGTCGACATCTAGCATGAGAACTTCTATCAAGCGGCTTTAGGTGCCTTTAAACTCAGTTTCCAACTGTTAAAACTTTATATGTTGTAGTATATATGTATATAAGTGTTTACATAAGAGATTTACAAAGTTTAAGATGAAGATTTCAGCTATTTCTCACTCTAGATATCATATTTTCTCTCTCCTGGGCCCTTTCTTTCTCTTTTCTCTTGCTGAAAATGAGCTGGGGGCTGATATTTAAAGACTCAGCCAGCCTCGTGTCTATCAACTACAGCCGTAGGTACCTGCGACTGGGCCTAGCGGGCCATGGTGCCTCAAAGTACGTGCACCTTGATCGTTGTGTAGACTATTTGAAACCTTCATAACTTACAATCCAGGAATCCTATGGAGGTGTGACATACCATTCCAAAAAGCTTTTTTCGAAACCTACACAATGACATAGGTCTTGACCATTTTTGAATCCAAGAAAACCGGTCCATGACTAGAATAACATCTTTAGGTCTTCGTAGGCAGTCCATTAAGCTGTCATTGAGTAGTTTACACTTGGGATTGCTTTAATGCTCTTAATGACCATGTCCACAGCTGGATGTCTGTGGTTTTAGGTTGTGTTGTCAACATTCCACCTTTACCCTCTCGGGGTTATATCCAGAGTTGAAGTGGCTTTTGGGTGTCCCCCGAGGCTGTCTCCGGGGTTTAACTGCTTCTAAATTTTTTTTTTCCTTAGGGTTGATCTCCAAGGTTGATTTGATGTTCCACAAGTTTCTCTCTGTGGTTGATGGTTGTTGTAACCTCTTCTCGGGGTTGTCTCCGAGATGTAAAAAGGCACTTTTGCCCTCCTACATGGTTAGTACCAAGAAAACAAAATTTTGAATGTCTACTTAATGATCTAAAAATCGTTTACAGATGATAATTAACAGATTACAATCATGTATTAACACATATAACCTATTCACTAACAATTTGTTCATCAAAACCATTTACAGAGAAGAATTTAGAGAAATACAAAAACTAAGAAATTAAGAAATTAGATTATTACTTTGACTCTTTCTAAGCTTATTTAGATGATTAGAAACACATTGAATAATCCCCTTCTTCCTATTGATTCTTTTCTTTGAATTCACATATTTCCACTCTCTTAATATTCACTTTCTTTAGACTCTCTTCTATGCTCTTACCACTAAGTGAATGAAATAAACTGATATAATAATAATACGTGATTTTAACTTGGTTATCAGTTACCATATGCTAAGAGTCTCAACACTTAAATTATACCAAAGGACATAAGACCTTGTTTGGCTAGAACAAACTTAAGATTTTTTTAATTTATTTCAATCTCTTCCTTATAATATGGTACAAGATGTCACACTTTACTAAATCTAATTATAATCTTATTATTTCATATGAAATTACATTAGGTTTATTAATAAACATAACTCATTAATAAATCAAATTAAACCTTATTAGTATAATTATAGTTTATAATCAGCCAACATAATTATAATTTTATCAATAATCTTCTAATTAATTGGTTAATAAATCAATTAAACCTTAATAAACTTATGATTTCCATTTAGCCATTGTAATTATTTAACAAATTATTAAATCTCTAATTTAATTATCAAATTAAATTAGAACATCACCATTACACAACATTGAAATTATATAACAATGCACTTATCTTTAAATTTAATTATTTAATTAAATTAAAATATTACCAACACATTAGTGTAATAAAATACGCACCACTATAAAAGCATCTAACATCAATTTAATTAATAATCACACTTAACTAAATTATTGCACAATAATTTCCATCAAATATTTATTTTCTTTTAATAAATAAACCAACTAAAATATTTATTTAATTTGATAATTATTTTTAATTACTACAAAATTCTCATTCATTACATCCTTCCTTCCTTAGAAGGATTATATTCCCAGAATCACAACACAATTAATTCGTCCATTATATTCTTCCATTCTTAAAAATATTATGTCCCTAGAATCACTATACAAAGATTAAGCAAATAACTGATGATAATTTTCACCATTTTATCTTTGAGTTCCCACATAGTTTCTTCAGCGTTGTGGTTCCTCCAGATTACTTTAACAGAACGTATTACTTTATTTCAGAGTACTTGCTCCTTCATGTCAACCTTTTGAACAAGAACTTCTTCGTAAGTTAAATCTTTTCAAATTACAACGGTTCATACTCTATGACATGTTTGTAGTCAGGCTTGTACGGTTGTAGCACTCAAACGTGAAATACATTATTAATGTGTTCTAAAGCTGGAGGTAAAGCTACCTCATACACAACTTCATCATCTTTTTGCAACAATAAAAAAATTAAGAGCCTCGGATTCCACTTTCCCTTCTTACTAAAATTTATCTTTCCCTTTCAGTGATAATTTGAAGATAACGAAGCTACCTATTATAAATTTTCACTTTCAACAATACTAGTTCACACAATTCTTCAGTGTGTCTTGAGCAGCTAATAATCTTGCTCTTATCACTTGACGATTTCTGTAGTTTTCTGCACCAACCCCCGTCCTAATAGTCCATATTTTCCATCCTCATCCCAAAATAGTGTAATTTTGCACCTCCTTCCATATAAATCTTTGCGTGATAGCTGTTATTGTAAGCGAATTCAACTAAAGGTAAATGGTCCTTTTAAATGTCTGGCTTGTCCTTTCATTCTGCCCATCGGTTTCTAGATGGTATAACGTGCTCATTCTCAACTGCATTCCCACGCGTTCTTGCAAACTTTTCTGAAAATTCAATATAAATCACGAATCTCGGTTCGACACGATTGATACTGAAACACCATTCCTTGAAACCATTTCTTTGACATATAACTTCGCCAACTAATCCAAATTATACTTAATTTTGACATATACACTTCATCGAACATCTCAGCTCTGATAGAATTAAGGGATAACTATCCGTTCCTTCGCCTCTTACTCATCCTTTATTTTTATCACCTCAAATTCATCCTCCAAATCAAACTCAAGCTCATACTCAATTCCTACAACTGTGATCAATGGTTATTGCTCCCCCGGTACTAACTTTTCCAAAATTGTATGAATGTCTCAGGGCTCTTACTCCTTATCCTCTTTGGGTTATTCTCTTGCGTCCTCCTACAACAGTCATCCTAACAATAAAGTTTTATTTACTACTCATACCACTCATACTACTCGCGAGCACATATGTTATTAACACATAACCACATAAAGTCTTTTATCATTTTAACTTTAATGAATTTCATGTACCACATTACAAGGAAGAGATTGAAATAAATTAGAAAGGTCTTAAGTTAGTTCTAGCCAAACAAGGTCTTATGACCTTTGGTATAATTTAACTATTGAGACACTTAGCATATAGTAACTGATAACCAAATTAAAATCACATTATTATTCTATCAGTTTATTTCATTCACTTAGTGGCAAGAGCAAAGAAGAAAGTCTAGAGAAAATGAAAATTGAGATAGAGGAACTCTGTGAATTCAAAGAGAAGAATCAAGCGGAAGAACGAGACTGTTCAAAGTTTTTCTAATCATCTAAATAAGCTTAGAAGGAGTCAAGGTAATAATCTTTTTTTTTTTTAATTTCTTAGTTTTTATATTTCTCTAAATTCTTCTCTATAATTGGTTTTGATATACAATTTGTTAGGGAATAGATTAATTATTTTAATAGATGATTATAATCTGATAATTATCACATGTAAACGATTTTTGGAGCATCAAATCCATGAAAACTTATTTTAGAAGAAGAAATTAGGTTTGTGGTTGAGTATGTACAATATGTCTTATTTTAGAGTTAAAATTAATGGTTAAATCTTCTGATAATTTGTAATTTGACAATGGTTTGTGTTAATACATCAAGAAACAAAAAGAATGAAAGTAGAATGAATCATTTTGGTCAAGAAACGAATCTATGGTGATTGTTCTCACTAAATATATTGAAATTTGTGTTTTGAGGATGAACTTGGAATTTTGAGTCTTAAATTGGTTGTTAGTATTGTTCATGTTTGTTAGAATGGTTTTGTATATATGTCATTATGATTTGGTGAGGTTTATATCTTCTAGGTATGTGTAATTTTCTGTTTGATTGGGAGAACTAGGAGGTTTGGTTCGCAACAGTACTGAAAGTAGTTTTTAGAGTTCCTATCCATGCACTTACACATCTGCTACCGATGTCAAGGCAGAAGGCAGTGTACCATTCTGTTGAAACCAAAATGTAAACGATTATATTTTGTTATTTGTTTAGTCCTTGGTACCTAGTCTAACCTAATCTAATGAACATAATGTGAAGCCCCCAAATCCAAGTCTCTTTCAACCCGACATATGGTGCTACACGCTAATTCGGACTTATAACAATGAAGTTATGCGTCCGGGAAATTCACAAAATTAAAAATCTGCAAAATTTTTCTAAAGCACAGAGTTGGCGCCGCAGTGCCAACCCAAGGCCAAATGGTGGTGCCGCAGAGCCATAAAAGTAAAATCGGGCATATCGCTAACTTCATGCCGCATCGCGAGATGCAAGATGTTAAGTGTGTGGCCATGTGACGCCTTGATCCTAGAGTTTTGTGCTGACAAGAATGTTTACAAGTATAGAATGAAAGATAACTCATTGGTAATGAACTAAGGTGTTAGTATAACATTGTTAAGGCATTGTTAAACATGTAATGTATGATGATTAAAGGTTAATAATCAATTGAATGTGAACGTAATGTGAATGACGTAATGAAAATCCGGAAACCATAATAACAGATCTAAGTCAGAATTTAGATTGAGATGAAGGGGAAGATATAATAATATATCTACTTAATTATATAAGACCTAATGTGGTACGTTATATGATCATGTATTGTAGAGACTTAGAGGCTTAAAAGTGTATGTGTGATAATCGAAGAAGGTATCAAGGCGGGTATTCTAACCCTTGTTCCGATTCGACCGACAAGCTTTGTAATTCATGTATTCTTTCGCATGAAGTCTTGAATGATGAAGTCAAAGCCAATTCTTTCGGCTAGACTTGTATTATGAATCTGTCAAGCATGATTAATGTTACCGAGTTATATTGGTATAGTTTTCAATTGAAGACTGAGTATGATAAAATGTTTTTGTCGTTTAACGACAGGCACGTGAGGTTGCCACAACTTAAACGTATACACGTTTAATGAATGTAGTAATGATCAACTTAGAGTAATATGGGCTGATCACCCAGAAGTGCTCGTAAGTAATGTCGGACTTACGGACTTAGTGCCGAGATGTCCTTTTCAAAGAACTTATGAAATGCTCAAGGTCTTGGACCGGAACTGATGTTTTACTAAATATTGTTGTTGTAAAATGTTTTGAAGGAAAAGAAGTGCTATTTTGAATTATCGATAGTACTTTGTAACTATTGTTCAGTTATTGAAGATATATGAGTTCTATGTTTCAAGCATGTTATTTATTAGAATTGTAGTACTTGCTGAGCTAGTCATGCTCACTCTTGCTTGAAACATATGAACATAGCTAAGATCGAACGGACCGAAGGCTCTGGCAAGGATAAGGGCAAGGCGAAGACGAACCCGTAGAATACTTATGTAATAGTATAGGATGAATGTTTATAATATATTTGATATTATGACAAGAACAAGTGAAAGGGTTATAAAGAACCTGGGGAATGTAAATATTATTTTAATATATAGAAGACATATTCGTTCTTTTGAGGTATTTCAATTGAATGTATGTATGAATGGTAGTACCGTATAGCAACATTTGTCGGGTTGGAAGAGACCCGGATTTGGGGGCGTCACAGATTGGTATCAAAGCATTAGGTTATAAAACTTAAGGGGGATTAAAAACCTTAAGTCATAACCTTAAGACAAGTCAAAGAAGTCAAAGAAAAGAAAACAACCTTATAAAAATTCATTATGATTATGTTATGTGTTTTTATTATTCTACTTACGTGTACTAATCAACTTAATTGTTTTGTGTAGATGTCAGGAGTAAACAGAATATATGTAGATGGTCAAGCCATTAGTGAAGAGTCGGTGAACCAAGTAGAGGTTTTATCGAACCCCATAGCAGCAGATCCGGATGTAGTGATTATTGAGTCTGGAGACTCAAATGATGCTGACTATATATCAGTATTCGACGGGATGATAGAGGAGGAAGTGGAGCGATGTCTTTTAATCCAAAGAGCTATAGCAAATTGAGATAGCTCCCCGGGGGTCGATGATGTCTCTGATCATGTCAGTATTGGATAGAAATATTCATTACTGTCAGGAGGTTAAGGAGCTGAAGGCAGAGCTCCAAACTGTTATAGAGGACAAGACTGATGTCGAGTCCATGTGGGAGTTGGAACATGATGAAAGGATTTTGGCTAAGGACAAAGTCCACGAGTTAAAGGATAAGGTATTTGAGCTCAAGGAGGAGCTAAAGACCAAAGTTCAGAAGATAGGGAGGATGTCCTATATCCATAGGAGTTCTCACACAGATTTCCAGCAGCAGGTAGTTGTTTATCCTGTAAAGGTGGGGTAGACGCGACATACTATCAGCCGTGATATTATTGCCAGTCTTGCCAAGGCAGATTTTAATAATGCCTTAAGGCAGATGTAGACTAGTAGTAGCTATAGTAGTTAAGTATGTAAATATTTTGTAATTAGTAGTGACGGAAAGCCCTCTTTTGTATAGCGAAGGGTAGTCTTTTGTAAATCCCAATTTTTGGAAAGAAACAGCGGGAAAGTAATGTAATCAGCTTTGGATGTGTAATGTAACCGATGTAGTATTATAATACAAAGAATGAATATAAGTCTTTTTATGGAAATCAATGAGTAATGGATGTTGAAGTTATTGTTTATTAGTAAATAATAACTAATAAATAAAGGAATAATAACGAAATGGGTTTATTGTATCAGCAAAATGCCACCGAGAAGAGTGTAACATAACAAAGGAGTGAATGTGAATCAGCCGGAGGGAGGTCCAGTTAATCCAATGTAGGAGTTTGTTAATTTAATAACAGCCGTATTTAATAGAACAGGGGCTAATATCCCCGTAAATCCAGGAGTAGCACGAGCAACTACCTTTAAGGATTTCAAGAGCATGGGTCCGTCGAAGTTCAAAGAAACTACGGACCCTATTGAAGCCCAAATGTGGGTTAAGGAAATAAAGAAGGCATTTGTGATAGCAAATGTCGACAGGGTTCAAAAGGTTGCCTTTGCAACCTATATGATGAAGGGAGAGGCCAACTTTTGGTGGGAAGTCAATCAGGCTAGGGCCGGGATAGCAAATTTGACATGGGAGAGGTTCATGGAGATATTCTTCGAGAACTACTTTCCCACGAGCATGCAAAGGAGGATGGAGATGCGGTTTCTCGAGTTGAAGCAAGGGGACATGTCGGTTCCCCAATAAGCCGCCAAATTTAATGAACTGGCAAGGTTCGCTCCACACCAAGTGGATACCGAGGTTATGATATGACGATTCGAAAGGAGGCTTGAAAACCCGGCTCTATAACTCAGATATTTCGGTGTTCCAAAGTACTTCTTTTGGAACCATTTTAGAGAAGGTAATAATTGCTGAACGTGGTAGTGAGGCTCTGAGTCAATACCACAAGGACAAGAAGAGCAAGGGTAAAATAGATGAGGGAGTAAAGATTGAGGGAGCCAATGGTAGTGGCGAGAGTCAGAAGAGGAAGGTGAAGCAAGGAGACCCGAAGAGGAGGATGGAGGCCAGCAAGATCTATGGGAAGACTCACTTAGGAGTCTGTCACAAGGGGAAGGTCATCTGTTACAACTGTGGATAGGAGAGGCACATTGCGCCTAACTGTTCGAGTCCGAAGAAGAACCATGGATGCTTTGTGTGTGGGTCAACTGACCACATGGCAAAGAACTGCTATTTCTCTCTTCATGTTCGGCCACCAAAAACTTTGTCGAAGGTCTTGATACATCTTAGTGCTACCAGGATGTATCGCATACCGTGAACTATGAGCTTCTTGTAACACTTGCTCTTTTAATTCCGTCTCACTCGGAACCCAAATTCTTCCTTCAAATCTTAATAATCCTACATTATCAAGACTATACTTGCATCTTCTTTCTTGGATAATTGCTTCTTCATTTGGTTACACTCATCAGTCTTGAGTTGTACCATCTTGACTCTCTCTACGATGGTAGATTGCATCTCCGTCGTAAAAAGTATCTGTCCCGACTCACTCGGCATTTTTACTTCTATTTCCATCTTAGCCATCTTTGTTATTAACTCATGTTGAGTCGTTAACATAGATAACTTTTGCCGACCCTTCCTACTTATGGCGTTGGCAACTACATTTTCTTTCCCAGGGTGATACAGGATTTCACAATCGTAATCCTTTATCAACTCTAGCCATCTTCTCTGCCTCATATTCAACTCCTTCTGAGTGAAGATATACTTTAGACTCTTATGGTCCATATATATCTCACATTTCTCCCCATAAAGATAATGCCTTCATATCTTTAGGGCGAATACTACCGTGGCCAGTTCCAGATCATGAGTAGGATAAACTTTCTCATAATCCTTCAACTGCCGTGATGCATAGGCAATGACTTTGCTATGCTGCATGAGCACGCAACCAAGTCCTCTATGCAAAGCATCACTATACACTACGAAATTTCCTGTGTCATCTGGCAATGACAAAACAGGCGCTCCGCTTAATCTTTTCTTCAGTTCTTGAAAACTGTCTTCACATTTATCCATCCATATGTATTTCACCGTCTTTCTTATCAAGTTAGTTAACGGGGTAGCTATCTTCAAAAAATCTTGGATAAATCTTTGATAGTATCCCACTAACCCTAGGAAACTCCGTACCTCGGTTAGCATTTTCGGTTGCTCCCAGTTCATCACTGCTTCTACCTTCGCCGGATCCACTGAAATCCCCTCTTGGTCAATGACATGACCTAAAAACTACACTTTGTCAACCAAAACTCACACTTAGTGAATTTCGCATATAACTTCTCCTTTCTTAGTGTCTCCAACACTAATCTTAAGTGTTCAGCATGATCTTCTGTCGTCTTAGAATAGACTAGAATATCATCGATAAACACAACGACGAACTTGTCCAAATATGGTTTGAACACTCTGTTTATCATATCCATAAATGCAGCTGGTGCATTGGTCAACCCAAATGACATTACCAGAAACTCGTAATGACCATAGCGAGTTCTGAATGTCGTCTTTGGTACATCCTCCTTCCTCACCTTCAACTGGTGATACTCCGTCCGCAAATCTATTTTAGAAAAATACTTAGCCCCTTTCAACTAATCAAAAAGATCGTCGATCCTGGGCAATGGGTATTTATTCTTTATCGTTAGCTTGTTCAACTCTCGATAGTCTATACAAAGCCTTAACGATCCATCTTTCTTCTTGACAAATAACACCGGTGCCCCCCACTGAGAAACACTCGGTTGAATGTACTTCCTATCCAATAGTTCCTGCAACTGAACCATTAGCTCCTTCATTTCCACAGGCGCCATACGATACGGTGCCCTTGAGACTGGTGCCGCTCCTGGCACAATGTCTATTACGAATTCAATCTTCCTATCCGGCGGTAAACCCGGTAACTCACTTGGAAATACATCTGTGAGTTCGTTCACTATAGGTATTTGTTCCATGGTTGCTCCCACTCGTTGGGTATCAACAACATGGCATAGATAACCTACACACCCCTTCCTTAACAGTTTCCTAGTTTGTGTCATCGTAAGACAACACGAACGACCCAGTAATTTATTACCATAAAATACTACCGGAGGTTATTTTCGCGTTCTGATGCTTACACATTTCTTTTGGCAATCTATAATTGCTCTATAGTTAATCAACCAATCCATACCAAGAATTACATCGAATTCTCCTAACTTTATCGGTATTAAATCTACCGATAACTTACAACCACGTACATCTACGCAACAACTCCTATAAATACTTTCAACAGGAATTATCTCTTCGTTTGCTACCTTAATATTCAAAGGTATAGGCAACTTTTCGGGAAGTAATTCTAGTCGTCTAGCAAAATCACATGCTATAAACGAACAAGTAGCACCCGAATCAAATAGCACGTATGCATTTATGTTATTGATCGGAATAATACCTGCAACTACATCCCCTGATGCCACCGCATCTTGGACCGTCATATTAAAAGTGTGGGCCATTGATCTACCCGGCTGAGCTGGACCACTAATAGCCAACTTATCGCTATTAGTGCCCTTATTTCCTTCCATACCCTTCTTCGGGCAATTCTTTGCTATATGGTCAGTTGATCCACATACAAAACATCCGCAGTTTTTCTTCGGATTGGGACAGTTAGGCGAAATATGCCCTTCTTGTCCACAATTATAACATACGGCCTTTTCTTTGAGACAGACTCCTAAGTGAGTCTTCCCGTAGGTTTTACAGGCCTCCATCCTTCTCTTAGAATCCCCTTGCTTTACTCCGGTATTCCCAGAGTTAAAGCCCTTTCTTTTCTCCGATCGCCGCCACCACCGGGTGGTTCCTTGGCCTTGATTCCCCATCAACTTTACTCTTATTTTTCTTATCTTTGTGGTACTGGCTGAGAGCCTCCTTCCCACCTTTGGCAATTATTGCCTTTTCTAATATGGTTCCAAAGGAAGTACTTTGAAACACCGAGATTAGGCTATAGAGCCAGGGTTTCAAGCCCTGCTCGAATCTCCTAGCCTTCCTCACTTCAGTGTCCACTTGGTGTGGAGCAAATCTTGCCAGTTAATTAAACTTGGTAGCATACTGGGGAACTGTCATATCCCCTTGTTTTAATTCCAGAAACCTCATTTCCATTCTCCTTTGCATACTCGTGGGAAAATAGTTCTCGAAGAAAATCTCCTTAAACCTTTCCCACGTTAGGATTCCTATATCGACCCTAGCCTGGTTAGCCTCCCACCAGAAGTTGGCCTCTCCTTTCATCAAATAGGTTGCAAAGGCAACCTTTTGACCCTCCTCTACATTTGCTATAACAAATGCTTTCTCAATTTCTTTTACCCAAGTCTGGGCTTCTATAGGGTCCGTAATTCCTTTGAACTCCGGCGGACCTACACTTTTAAAGTCATTAAAAGTTGTAGCTCGTACTACTCCAGGAATTACGGGTACATTAGCCCCCGTTCTATTAAATGCAGCCATTAAAAGATTAATGAACTCTTGCATTGGATTAACCGAACCACCCTCCGGTTGATTAACATTATCGTCTTGATTTTTTTGTCTCCTTCTTGGCGGCATTTTGCTGTTAAGAAAACCACATATCATTATTACTTCCTTCTTGTGGTTTAATTATTATTTGTGATAAAACAATAACTCATACTCATTGCTCAATATATTCCATAAAAGAGAATTATATTGATTCTTAACTTGTAGTATAATACTACATTGTTTACATTACTCAGCCTTAGCTGATTACATTACCATCCCGTAATTACTTTCCAAAAATTGGGATTTACAAAAGACTACCCTTGATATACAAAATAGGGTTTTACGTCACTACTAGATACATAATATTTACATATCTATTCTACTCTAGCTATTGCTAGATTACATTTGCCGAATGACATTCTCGTAATCTTTCTTGGCTAAACCGGCTATGACATCTCTACTAATGGTATGTCGAGTCTGCCCTTCTTCCACTAGATATCCAGCCACTTGTTGTTGGAAGTCTACGTGAGAACTCCTATGTATATAGGACATCCTCTCTAGCTTCTGCTGTTTAGTCTTTAGCTTCTGCATGAGCTCAAAGACTTCACCTTTCAGCTCTCGGACCTTGTCCTTAGCCATAACACGATCATCGTGTTCCTCTTCCCACATTCCCTCCTGTTAGGTTTGTAATATTCATAACGCAATCAAAATTGCAAAATTAATGCGGAAACGTGGAAAAATCAGAGTTTAAAAATTTACAAACCATATACCCGGATCACCCTTTATGCATAATTATTAATTAAACGAAAAGATAAAGAATAAAATCATACCCTTGAAGATCGAGCTTCCTCAGGTACAAGTTCACCTCCAATCCTTTTCGCGTTCAACTTGAATCCACCGGGTTTGGTTCCTTCCTTTGATCAACGTTAGCCACCCAAGTGTTTGGCCTCTAGAGGTGATCCACCAAGAAAGAAAAAGATTCAAGAAGATGGGTGGTTGGCTAAACCCTAGTTTTTCTATCTCTATAGAAAAGGCGCACTCTCCAACAAATTGGAATTATGTATTATGTTGAAAAGTCAACAACTACTCTACACCCATAATAAGACTCCTCTTATTTATAGATGTGGGCCACCCACCTTAACAATTAAGGAATTGGGTTTTATTTAATTAATTAAATTCTTTTAATTAATTAAGCTCCCTAATCTTATTAGGGATAATTAATTAAACTCCTTTAACTAATTTTCCCTCCTAATCCAATTAGGAATAAATGAGAGTACTTATATTAAATTAATTCCTAAACTCTTTTAGAAATTAAAATAATAATAATTGTAATAATATTAATAAGACTCCTCTTATTAATTTATATTTAATATTTCTAAAATATTAAATAATAAATATTAAGCTATTTAATTTATTCTATCACCATAGATCAAATTAAATATACATAACATATTATTACGATTATGCCATTAACTTCTTAAATAATTATTCTTCCTTTTATGGTGTGACCCTTTAGGTTCTCCATATTAAACCGGTTGTGAATAAATCAATTAGAACAATTCTAATCTTATTTAAATAAATAAATTAAACAATTAATTTATTTAAATAAATAATATTTATTCTACAATAGGATAAGTTCTCTAAATGATCAACGACTTTCCGGATAATATAGATTTCAACATTAATCATTAAAGAACCTTTGAGTAAATAGTTACCGCACAATTCAATCCTTCCACCATACAATGTCCCAATTAAATATAAGACATGGAATTATCAGTAAAAGTCTTATTTTATTTAATTATATGTATTTCGATCCTTAAATGCCTAACTCAAATAATGCAAATTAGAAACTCCTTTCTAATTTCATTCGCGCGCCGCCAAGGACTTTGGGTTGTCATTTATCGAATCACATAGGACATTTCTCTTCTTTATTAGAAGTGGTAGATTCTTTATTGATCATACATTATCTCCATGTACAACTTATTATACCCAAGCATACCCTTTGATATACCCTAAGGGTCTTAAGGAATAAGTCAAAGTATAACTCATCATACACAAGATACTATGATGATCTCAAGTCCAAGGATTACTTGTACTACTATCACTACAGAATTCCTATTGACAGCAAATAAAACTCCATTAGGTATTCCTTAGCGAGCCAATGCTCGTTGAACTTATTCTCTAATAAGCACCTACATACTTGCTTTAGTGTCTCCACACAAATGATCATGAGATCAATCATCCTCATCCAATGAGCAAGCAACGATGTACCAATCTATCCGGATTCACTAATCCCCAATTTAGTAATCCAATGATTGGAAACTATTTTAGTTTTAAGCTTTCTAAGAATTTAGATCTCATTAGAATGATCATCATCATTATTCTAAAAGCATTGCTTAAAACTATGGGTTTATCACATATTATAAAACAAAGATCATGTAGATAATTAAAAGCCTTTAATAAATTAATACTTTTTATTAATAAATGAATAAGATTGTTACAAAGTATATGCTTTATCATCAAACATGATTGGCTTGTGTGCATATTACTTTCAATCTCCCACTTGCACTAAAGCCAATCGCCATTGTATCTTATACTCTTCTTCTCTAAGTGACGATTATCCCGTACGTTGGATAAGCTTTAGTTAATGGATATGTAATGTTGTTCATGAGAGTCCACTATCTCTATAGTGATTTCCCATCTTTCAATGATTCTAATAATCAAATGAAAGTACCATAACACATGTTTAGATCCAAGATGAGACTTAGGAACTATTCCTAGTTCTCGTAATGAACTTTTAATCCAAACAATCAACTTAGCCTTCATTTATAGCTATATACTTTGTCTTTATCACTAAACCAACAACTCTTTCATTGTTTGGAACCTTTCCAATTCATCGCACCACTCGCTCAAGGTAACCCTTTACCTTAAAGTGGATTTTTCTATCGTCTTGGGTGTCTTCTAAAAACTTGAGTCTCGTTAAGCCCTCTAGTTTTAATTAAGACCCACCATGAATATGATCACATCCTTAGTGCCTAAGTTAAGCACTTTAAGATGTTTTTCAACGACTCATAGTGAACTTCTCCGAATATGACCGATCCACATCAGTCTCAGATATTTCATTGCATACATGATAGTCACCATGCGACCTCTCTTTTCGTGGAGTCTGTGGGGACTATTAGAGAGATACACTCCATAGCTCATCTACATGAGACATCTCTTGAGTTTGCCATGCTAAACGACTTTAGCATCATATGAATATATCGTTCCTTGGGTTAAGTTGAGCATCCTTTTAAATCTATCTCAGATAGATTTGCATCCCCAATAATGATACTCTTCCCAAATCATTCATGGAGGATTGTTTAGATAACTTTATCTTTTCTTGATTGTAGCATTGGTATGTTATTCCTCATCCGTAGTATATCAACATATAATACTAGAAATTTCACGACGCTCCCATCGACCCTTTTGTACACACTAGGTTCATTCTTATTTCGATAAAATCAAACTCTTTTGATTGCCTCATCAAAACGAATGTTCCATATTTGAGAAACTTGCTTTAATCCATTTCTCTGAGTGTCTACAACACTTACCTCATCGTATGTAACTGGATCATCATCTTCTATGATTTGTACCTCATCATCATCATCTATGATGAATCCATACCTCCTAGGTATCTTGGTACTATTCCGTAATTACGATTGATTGTGGTATAATAGATCTATCTATGTGTTCCTCTTATTTGACTTTATAGTATTTTGTGGTTCTTGAACTCTTCAACATCTATTATCCTCCCACTATCCCTTTCAATGATAAACACACCTTTATCTTATAAAGCGTGTGTGTTTCGCAACAAACACCTTTTGCTAAGTAGGATTATAGAACATATACCCTAAACTTACTTTTAGGATGTCCCACAAATCGACACTTATAAAATCTTGTCCCAAGCTTATCCTTTGAAACCTTTTCACATAAGTTGGACAACACCTTATCTTAACATACTTAAGATTAGGAATCCTCCCCATCCATAAATTTTATGGAGTCTTCAATGGATTTTGAGGTTACCTTTTTGTAGATATAAACCATTTCTAGGACATGATCCTAGAAGGATACTGGAATGTCGGTAAAATCATTTTGGACCGTACCATGTTCAACAAGGTATGATTTTTCCTTTCAGATACATCAATCAATTATTATGTATCGAGAGGCGTCCATTATGAGAAAACCATTTAAGATGATCTAGAAACTTATTTCACAAGTATTTATTCCTTGATCTAATCAAAGAATCTTAATACATTGTCAATTTGTTTCACTTCTGAATTATTTAAACCTTTCAAATAATTCATACTTGTATTTCAGCAAATACACACATTCAACTCTTTGAATGATCATCTCCTTTTCTTATACTAATTTGTTCAATATGCAAAATTATTTTCATGTAAGTCAAGTATACAAAATTTATTAAGTAATATTCGATTCTATACAAAACATTATTATTATAAATAGAACAACAATTGTTCTTAATTATAATACCAAAGATTTCATTGTCCAACAATAAAATGGAAATAATATTTTTAACAAGAATCTGAATACAATAACAACTTATTGACTTAATAGATTTGCTTCGTAGGCATTGCTAAACTATAAGTTTCTATGGCTAATATGGCAACCTTTGCTACATTTCCGCATATAGGATTACTTATATTTGTTTAGCTTTCACTTCGCTTGGTCCCTTCATAAATCTATATTTATGATAACCAAAGTCAGTATCCAATACCCAAGTAGAACCTCGACTTAAAGAAAAATTTATTTCAATCATGAACAAAAAGCAGATTGAATCAAACTTCACTAAGCTTCTTTGGTTAGCCTCTCGCAAGATGCTTCTTCAGCTTTTTTCCAAAGGTCAAAGCTTATAGCGGTGGAAGCAAACTCCTTTGCTATCCGTATTAGTTTTGTTCTTATTATCCTTTGTTTACGCCTTTCATTTACCTTCTTTGAATCGTTCTTCTTTCGGAAGATCCTTTGGCCCCTACCAAGAAGACATGGTCTTTCTTGGTTGGAAAGTGACTCTCATCATTTTTCAACATGTTAAGCAAATCAACTAAACCGATATCTAGCTTGTTTATATGAAAAATTCACAACAATTGTGAAAGGAGTCCGGAGTGAGTGCAAGATCAAATCTTGGCTCAACTCTCCATCCATGACAAAACTAGTTGTCCTAATTGATCAATCAAATTGATTATGTTAAGAACTTTTTTGTCTGCACTATAGTGCCATTGGCCATTCTAGATCGGAAGAGCTCCTTAGATATCTCGATATCTATCACCCCACTTTCCTCACCATCAACTACTTGATGTGCGTGAATATAGTAGGAGCATCCATAGTTTCATGTCGACGCCAAGCTCGTTACTCATGGATGCGAGCATGATGCATCGAGCCAATGTGCATCATCTTGCCACTTTCTAAAAGTAGCAATCTCTTCCTCGAGGCATTATCTCGCAACCATTGCGAGGATAGGCGATAATGACATAAGATAGCTTTCTGACCATGAGAACTATTCTCAAATTCCTTAACTTATCCGCTTAATTTGATTCAAGTTAATTTAGCATCTAATATGCTTCGCAGATGATAGTAATTTTAGACATTGTAAAATTGTAAATGAATTTGTAATTAACAACATTTTAACATACATTCTTTTATTAATTACCAAAATAATTTAGGTCTTGTTTTAAATTGGTATCTCCCATTATTTTCTTCAAACTATATTACCTCACTTATATAGTTCTAAGCAAAATCTAATTAAAGATTTGCTAGTGAGAATAAGGATCCCATTTCAAATGTATATAGCCTTGTGGTGACACAACAAAACTATATATAAATAAATAGGTAGACAACTTTTGTCAATTACATCAACTATGCAACTCCTTTTATTTTGCCTCTTAGATTATTTTGATCAAGTGGTGGCACATCCAAATCAAAATTATCCAAGTTAAGTCCGACCTAGCACTCCATATATTCAAAAAGAAAAATATCATCCTTGTGGTGACACAACAAAACAATATTGTTCAATTTTCTTTATAAGCATCAAATGTGATAATTAACATCTTAAATACTTAATACTTGCCTTGTGGTGACACAACAAACTCATATTAAATATTTAATACCCTATTAATTTTATCATGCTTAGAAGGCTTACGCTCGATATTCCAAATATCTTTGAACGCTTAGGACTTAATATAAAAATTGAGGGATTTGTTATTAATTTGTCTCATCTTGTTTTAGCGTGCATTTACATATATATATATAAAATACGTCATATATTAATGAACATGCGAAGCATGTTTGCATAATATATATATATATATATATATATATATATATATATATATATATAGTATAAGCATACATATAGAATACTATATTCTACTCGGATTGATTATGGACTTTTATTCTAGTTTGGTTCACTAGAGCCACCAAGTGAACCAAAAGGTCAAACCCTGGGGTGCAAGAAATAATATTTAAATATAACTATTACATTTAACTTGGGGCTCCATTACAAACGGGTCTTCAAGCTCCTTGCTCCTTGATCTCTAATTTTCTAAAATTAATTCTAACTATTCCTATTACACAAGTATTTAAAATAAATAGAAACCTTGATCGCCAAATAAGGGAAGTACATAGGAGGAGATAGAATTTACATTAAGAAAAATTAGAGAAGACGAGGTACGCAGAACCCCATTTAATAAAACCCATACATTCATGCATCCAACTAAAATAAAATCCAATCACATCGGGTCAATTTTCCATAATCAATCCCATTTATTTTCATACACATCACCATATGCATCAATAAATAACATTCATCTTATGAATAATAAACATTTAATATATATATTGATATCATTTAATGGGCAAATTTAGTTAGTATAAAATCTAATTTTGAATTAAAATAAACTCCTTTATTTCAATCCAAATTTAAATCAAAATAAAACTATTTTATTTTAATTTATCCAATTTTGAATAAAATAAACTATTTTATTTTAATTAAAATCTTTAATCAAAATAAACTCCTTTATTTTAATTAATTATGGAATCCAATTCCATGTAATAAAAAAAATTTGATTAAAATAAACTCTTTTATTTTAATTAATTATGGAATCCAATTCCATGTAAAAAAAATCTTTTATTAAAGGAAACACGGATATTCTTTCCTATTCACAAATAAACTCCTTTATTTTGAATAATATGAAATCTTATTCCATATTTAAATAAACTCTTTTATTTAAGGAAATTATGATTCTCTTTCCTATTCACAAATAAACTCCTTTATTTTAGGAAAAATAAAATCCAATTTCAACTCCAATTAGTTATCATGGAATCCAATTCCAACTCTAATTAGTTAGCATGAAATTCTAATTTTAAAATTAAAATAAACATTTTATTTTAATTATAAAATTATTAAGATTAAAATAAAACTTTTATATTTTAATATTAAAATAAACCTTTTTATTTTAAAATTAAAATAAACTTTTATTTTAATTATATAATAATAAGAATATATATATATATATATATATAACCATATATATATATATATATATATATATATATATATATATACATATCCGTTCCTTTATATGTTATTTGTTAAAAAAAAAATTCTGGTAATTCTTTAAAAAAAAAAAGCTACCACGTGCATCACCAAGTTGCTTACAAAAATTCCTCGATTTCCGTGCTGTTATTTCAAAAAAAAAATTGCATGCCATCATTAACAATCATTGGCCAATCATGCCAATCATTAACTTATCATGCCATCATTAGCCATCATTGGCCAATCATGCCAATCATTAACTTATCATGCCATCATTAGCCAATCTTCCCTTGATTTCCATGCATAACCTTGTTGCAATATGATAAACAGCTGCTTTCTGATTTGGCGTGATTCATGGATAAAAAAAAATAAAACAGGTTTCGTTTTTTTTTTTTTTTTTTTTAATAAATTTTATACAACAAAATTATGCCCAATTAAATTATTCTAAACACATATCAATATACATAATAAATTAAAACAATTAATAATTCGCATAAAGGTTTAGCTCTGATGCCACTGTTAGGTTTGTAATATTCATAACGCAATCAAAATTGCAAAATTAATGCGGAAACGTGGAAAAATCAGAGTTTAAAAATTTACAAACCATATACTCGGATCACCCTTTATGCATAATTATTAATTAAACGAAAAGATAAAGAATAAAATCATACCCTTGAAGATCGAGCTTCCTCAGGTACAAGTTCACCTCCAATCCTTTTCGCGTTCAACTTGAATCCACCGGGTTTGGTTCCTTTCTTTGATCAACGTTAGCCACCCAAGTGTTTGGCCTCTAGAGGTGATCCACCAAGAAAGAAAAAGATTCAAGAAGATGGGTGGTTGGCTAAACCCTAGTTTTTCTATCTCTATAGAAAAGGCGCACTATCCAATAAATTGGAATTCTGTATTATGTTGAAAAGTCAACAACTACTCTACACCCATAATAAGACTCCTCTTATTTATAGATGTGGGTCACCCACCTTAACAATTAAGGAATTGGGTATTATTTAATTAATTAAATTTTTTTAATTAATTAAGCTCCCTAATCTTATTAGGGATAATTAATTAAACTCCTTTAACTAATTTTCCCTCCTAATCCAATTAGGAATAAATGAGAGTACTTATATTAAATTAATTCCTAAACTCTTTTAGAAATTAAAATAATAATAATTGTAATAATATTAATAAGACTCCTCTTATTAATTTATATTTAATATTTCTAAAATATTAAATAATAATATTAAGCTATTTAATTTATTCTATCACCATAGATCAAATTAAATATACATAACATATTATTACGATTATGCCATTAACTTCTTAAATAATTATTCTTCCTTTTATGGTGTGACCCTTTAGGTTCTCCATATTAAACCGGTTGTGAATAAATCAATTAGAACAATTCTAATCTTATTTAAATAAATAAATTAAACAATTAATTTATTTAAATAAATAATATTTATTCTACAATAGGATAAGCCTCCTAGCGATCAACGACTTTCCAGATAATATAGATTTCAACATTAATCATTAAAGAACCTTTGAGTAAATAGTTACTGCATAATTCAATCCTTCCACCATACAATGTCCCAATTAAATATAAGACATGGAATTATGTCAAGTTTTATTTTATTTAATTATATGTATTTCGATCCTTAAATGCACAACTCAAATAATGCAAATTAGAAACTCCTTTCTAATTTCATTTACGCCCGCCAAGGACTACTTTGGGTTGTCATTTATCGAATCACATAGGACATTTTTCTTCTTTTTATTAGAAGTGGTAGATTCTTTATTGATCATACATTATCTCCATGTACAACTTATTATACCCAAGCATACCCTTTGATATACCATAAGGGTCTTAAGGAATAAGTCAAAGTATAACTCATCATACACAAGATACTATGATGATCTCAAGTCCAAGGATTACTCAGTACTACTATCACTACAGAATTCTATTGACAGCAAATAAAACTCCATTAGGTATTCCTTAGCGAGCCACGTTCAAAGTGAACTTATTCTCTAATAAGCACCTACATACTTGCTTTAGTGTCTCCACACAAATGATCATGAGATCAATCATCCTCATCCAATGAGCAAGTTAACGATGTACCAATCTATCCGGATTCACTAATCCCTAATTTAGTAATCCAATGATTGGGAACTATTTTAGTTTTAAGCTTTCTAAGAATTTAGATCTCATTAGAATGATCATCATCATTATTCTAAAAGCATTGCTTAAAACTATGGGTTTATCACATATTATAAAACAAAGATCATGTAGATAATTAAAAGCCTTTAATAAATTAATACTTTTTATTAATAAATGAATAAGATTGTTACAAAGTATATGCTTTATCATCAAACATGATTGGCTTGTGTGCATATTACTTTCACCTCCATGCTAACCTTGTCCTCACGGACAGCTTGGAGTTCCTCTTTCAACTCCTTCACCTCTTGACAGTAGTGGACGTTTCTGTCCAAAACTGACATAAGCAGTGCCTTCATTGACTCCACCGTAGACCATTCCTCTATAGGTGGAATCTGATCAAAGGACATTACGTCCACCTCTTCCTCCATCATACCATCAAATATGGACATGTAGTCCAAATTGTCCGAGTCTCCAGACTCGATTGTCACCACCTCTGGCTCTATCGCTACGAGATTAATTAGTATCTCTACCCGATTAACCGAGTTCTCACTCACAACATGTATGTCTCTATACATATCATTTTCTCCTGACATCTACAATAAAACAATATAGTTTGATTAGTATATGTCTGTAAACTAATAAAAATACATACATAATATAATGCATTTTTATAAGGTTATCTTTCATCTTTTACTTCTTTATTAAGGTTATGACTTAAGGTTCAAATCCCCCTTAAGTTTTATAACCTAGGCTTTGATACCAACTTGAAGCGCCCCAAATCCGGGTATCTTCCAACCCGGCAGATGGTACTATATTTGTATAACATTCATACATTCATTCAATTGAAAAGTCTCAAAGAACTAACATACTTCTATATATATTCAAAGTAATATTTACATTTCCCGTGTTCTATACCGTTATAAAGGTTCCTTGTCATAATATTCATTACATTACAACAATTGACATATACTATTATCAGACAGCTTAATAATCTGCCTTAGCTTTTCCTTTATCCTTATTCGATCCTTGGGACGTTCGATCTTTAGTTGCATTCATATGGTTCAAGCAAGAGTAAGCATAACTAGCTCAAAGTAAGTATAACAATTTCAATAACAACATGCTTGATACATATGAATCAGATATCTTCGATAACTGAACAATAGTTATGAAGTATTATTTATAATTCAAAATAGCACTTCATCTTTCTTTCAAAAATGTTTTACAATAATATCAGTATTTAGTAAAACATTCACTCCGGTCAAAGACCTCGAGTATTCATTCTTTCTTTGAAAAGGACAACCCGGAACTAAGTCCGTAAGCCCTATAATTACTTACGAGCACTTCTAGGTGATCACCTATTGTACTCTATGTTGATCAACACTACATCCATTAAACGTATGTACGTTTAATCATTTGGCAACCTCACGCGTCGCTGCTTTTACCGACAAAACATTTGTTTAACATTTCAGTCTTCTTTTGAAAACCATATCAAATAGTTGACAAAAGATCATAACATTTGATAACAGATGAATAGATTATCAGAAATCCATTCAATATATCAAGTCTAGCCAAAGAACCTGGCTTTACTTTTATTGCACATCATTTCATGCGTAAGAATACATGAACGTCAAAACTTGTTCAGATTGAACTGAGACAAGAGTTAGAATACTTGCCTTTAGCGTCTGCTACGGAGTATTTTACTTTACGTTCAAATCTTTCAAGTCTCTACAATACATGATCACATAATGCCTTACATTAGGTCACATATAATCAAGTATGTATCGGACTATATCTTACCCTTCCTCTCAATCTAATTTGCATATTAGACATAATTATTATTCATTCCTATTTCATTCACATTTATTTATATTACACAAGGTTGTTTCAACCTATACTCACATTTTTAAGGTTTTATAAAGCTTAACAATGTTATCTTATATTCCTTCATGTATGCTTACATTCAATATTTAATTATAAACCTTTCCCTCTACTTGCAACTCTTCTTCACTGTCCATGGTTTGAGCTTTCAAGGCATTGTAAGACCGGCTTTCCCTTAAAGCTTCATTGCTGCATGAAAGTTAGCGATCATCATGAGCCCTGACCTGTCGTCTTTGGTAGCGGTCAAATGGTTTAGGGTTGAAAGTGCATGGCTACCAACTCAGGCACCGAAAAAAATTTCAAACTTTGAATTTTGTGAACTTCCCGGGCGCATAACTTCTTCGTTATAAGTTCGATTTGGCTCGTTCAAAAGCCTACGGTTCACAAATTACGTAATCTACGCGTTCATGAAAGAATTTTATCTTTTTGACTTCGTTTGCTAAAAATTCACCTATTAGTTCATTTTTAACGTAAACGATAAACATTCGTGAACGTTTAACGCTCGTTTCTTCGTTTTAAGTTGGAATTCGTCCATTTTTGAGTCGACAACTCTTAAATGTCAAACATGACTTGCCTCCATTGGAAAACAACATTTTCGAACTCAAACTCAAAATTTGACTTCCGTTCCGGGAAATTTACGAATTCGACGATTATCGTCTAATCGTGCGATTTCCGGTAAATCTTCATTCTTATGATTTGTTCAACATTACAAATGAATTTGATTCATAATGTGAACATCTTAACATGCTAATTCCAACAACTTATAGTTCAAGTTGGATTTTGTCTTATTTCTTTCATGAGCTTATAACTTGTCAATTTATAAACTACTTATGAACTTACCATTCAAGACCCTATGATCATCAAAGTTTCTCCATCATCATCCATATATGTTATTAACATATAGCTTTACTCATGTATTCTAGATACATATAATCATACAAATTCTTTTACTTCCATATTACTTTCATTAATAAACTTATTTCAAGTTCTTAATGCTTTCACATAAGTTTACTACTTATGTTAACCTAAATGACTTATTACCAACTTATGTGGCTTAAGTTCATTACTCACGCATACTTCTTACTTTTTATCATTCATGATCCTTAATCCCAACTTTTCTTATCAACCTATCATGATATAGATAGAAGATAATTGGAGAAGGATTCTTACATTTGAAGTTCTTGGTAAAGTAGCTTCTTCTTTCTTCTTCTTTTGTAAGTGGCTTATTCAACTTAATCAACCTAACACTTCAGCACTTTGAGAGAGAGTGTTTAGATTATTTGACAACTAGCAAATAACTTGCCAACCTTCACTATTTATAGAAGTTGCAAGGTTTAGGGCAATTTAGTCAATTCCATCATCCCACCTTCTTTTGCACCTCCTTACTATTCATTACTTGAATGGCACAAAATCTATCCTTTGCTTGGCCACCAATCCTTTAACTTGGTCATTACTCCTTAGACTTGTTAACCACATTAACTTGGTCATTACTCATTTAACTTGATAACCACACATTAACTACATTAATATGGTTTTGCTCCATGGATCACACAACTCTTGGGCTTCTAGCTTGGGCTTAGTTATCTTAACCTTTGGGCTTTGCATTAACAAACAATACTTTGTTTATTAACTCAATAGTTGGGCCTTACAGTTAATTGAATTGGTCTTGCACAAGATCTTAATCAATCTTCACAAATTCATTCATATTACACAATACATATACATATAATTCATGTATCATTCTTGTATTCTAACTCATATAGAATCTTTATTCGATAATTCATTCTTCATACCAACACATATAATACTTCATATTATACTCGTTTTCTTTCCTCGTATAATGCTCACGTATCATACGATTAATACTTTCTTATTAATACTTCGCTTTCCTTAATATCCTTGAATTAAGTCCGCAAGCGAAATTTTACGTTTTCCATAACTAGATTGTTATTTCATAATCCGTCTTACTTTGATATTCTATCATTACGTATTTCTCGGAAGTTCAAAAATAATTCCCAATCAAATACTGATGAATAGTGTTTTTTAGAAAATTTCTCGAAAAACTTTTATTTTCGTCTTAGAAATTCAAACACTTTAAATCCTTCACGTATCTCAAATACTACGACATTTCAACATCAATAGGTTATAAAACGAAAACCATCTTGATATCACATAAAATATAATTTTATTTTTATTTAATTTAATAAAATCATATTTATATAAGATCCGAATATCTCTATGGCCGTTCTGGCAAGCATCAGATTTCAGGCCTTTGTATCGTATATGGCCAAAGATGTAAATGAAGGAGTTGATGGTGCAGTTGCAAGAACTGTTAGATAGGAAGTACATTCAACCGAGTGTCTCGCCGTGGGGAGCACCGGTACTGTTTGTCAAGAAGAAGAATGGATCGTTAAGACTTTGTATCGACTATAGAGAGTTGAACAAATTAACAATAAAGAATAAATACCCATTGCCCAGGATCGATGATCTTTTTGATCAGTTGAAAGGGGCTAAGTAGTTTTCTAAAATAGATTAAAGAATGGGGTATCATCAATTGAAGGTTAGGAAGGAGGATGTACCAAAGATAGCATTTAGGTCTTGTTATGGTCATTACGAGTTTCTAGTGATGTCATTTGGGTTGACTAATGCACCAGCTGCATTTATAGATATGATGAACAGAGTGTTCAAACAATATTTGGACAAGTTCATCATGGTGTTTATCGATGATATTCTAGTCTATTCTAAGACGCCAGAAGATCATGCTGAACACCTAAGATTAGTGTTGGAGACACTAAAGAAAAAGAAGTTGTATGCGAAATTCACGAAGTGTGAATTTTGGCTAGAGAAGGTGCAGTTTTTAGGTCATGTCATTGATCAAGAAGGGATTTTCGTAGATCCAGTGAAGGTGGAAGCAGTGATGAATTGGGAACAACCAAAAATGCCGACTGAGGTACGGAGTTTCCTAGAGTTAGCGAGTTACTATCAAAGATTTATCCAGGATTTTTCGAAGATAGCTACTCCGTTGACTAATTTGACAAGGAAGACGGTGAAATACGCTTTGACTGAAAAGTGTGAGGACAGTTTTCAAGAACTGAAGAAGAGGTTGAGTGAAGCGCCTGTTTTGTCATTGCCTGATGACACAGGAAATTTTGTAGTTTATAGTGATGCTTCGCATAGAGGACTTGGTTGCGTGCTCATGTAGCATGGCAAGGTCATTGCGTATGCATCTAGGCAGTTGAAGGATTATGAGAAAGTTTATCCTACTCATGATCTGGAACTGGCCGCAGTAGTTTTTGCTCTAAAGATATGGAGAAAAATGTGAGATATACACGGACCATAAGAGTCTAAAATATATCTTCACACGGAAGGAGTTGAATATGAGGCAGAGGATATGGCTGGAGTTGATAAAGGATTACGACTGTGAAATCCTGTATCACCCTAGAAAAGCCAATGTAGTTGCCGATGCCTTAAGTAGGAAGGGTCGGGAAAAGTTGTCTTTGTTAACGGCTCAAACTGAGTTAATAATAGAGATGGATAGGATGGAATTAGAAGTGAAGCTGCCGAGTGAAGTAGGACAAATGTTGTTTGCGACTGAGATGCAACCTACCATCATAGAGAGAGTTAAGGAGGTATAACTCAAAACTGATGAGTGTGATCGGATGAAGGAGTGGCTGGCCAATGAAAAAGATATTAAGTACAGTCTTGATAATGAGGGATTATTAAGATTTGAAGGAAGAATTTAGGTTCCGAATGAGACGAAATTAAAGGAGCAGGTACTATAAGAGGCTCATAGCTCGAGATTTTTGATTCATCCTGGTAGTACTCAGATGTATCAAGATCTTCGACAGAGTTGCTGGTGGCTGAACATGAAGAGAGAGATAGCAGAGTACGTGAGTAGGTGCTTGACTTGTCAGAAAGTTAAGGCCGAACATCAACGACCAAGTGGCATGCTACAGTCATTGGAAATTCCGGAGTAGAAGTGGGAAAATATCACAATGGATTTTGTGGTAGGACTTTCGACAACAACGAAAGGGTATGATGCGATTTGGGTAATAGTGGACTGGTTGACGAAGTCGGCTCACTTTTTCCAATTAGGGTTAAGTATAACTTAGATCAGTTAGCTAGACTCTATATTAAGGAAATAATTTCCAGACATGGAGTACCAGTATAGATTGTGTCAGATCTTGATCCACGATTCACATCGAACTTTTGGAGGAGTCTACAAGAACAGTTAGGAATGCAGTTAAATTTGAGTACGGCGTATCATCCACAAACTGATGGACAGATTGAGAGAACGATTCAGACGTTAGAAGATATGCTAAGATCTTGCGTCATGGATTTCAAGGGTAGTTGGGATGATCATCTACCATTAGTAGAGTTTGTGTATAACAATAGTTATCATGCGAGCATAGGTATGCCGCCTTACGAAGCTTTATACGGAAGGAAATGTAGAACACCATTGCATTGGGTTGAAGTGGGAGAACACCGAATGCTAGGACCTGAATTGGTGCAGCAAACAGCGGATATTGTTAAGCTGATACGGATGCGGTTGGTAGCAGCTCAAGATAGACAGAAGAAGTTTACTGATTCGTATCGAGAGGATAGAGCATTTGAAGTAGGTTCGTAAGTATTTCTAAAAGTATCTCCCTAGAAAGGAAAGATACGTTTTGGAAAGAAGGGAAAGTTAAGTCCGAGGTTTATAGGACCTTTTGAGGTATTAAAACGAGTGGGTGAAGTCACTTACATGATAGCATTACCTCCAGACCTAGAACGAATACATAATGTATTTCACGTATCTGTATTACATCCTTATAAGCCAGATTATAAGCACGTGATAGAGTATGAACCTATTCATATCGAGAAAGACTTAACGTACGAGGAAACGCCGATTCAAATTGTCGATAGAAAAGAACAAGTTCTGCGGAATAAAGTCATACCTTCTGTGAAGGTGATATGGAAGAACCACGATGTAGAAGAAGCAACGTGGGAGTTGGAAGAAATGATGAAAAAGAATTACCCTCAATTATTTGTGTAATTTTTTTTATATATAGCGAGATTCTGGGGACATAATCCTTATAAGGGAGAGAGAATGTAACGCCCCAGAAAATCGAACCTTTGTAAATACTTTTAATAATGAATAAAATAATATTATTTATTATTATTACGTGTTGATAAGATGAATATCGTTCTATAACCTAGAAACGTCGGAAGGCCGTAGTATTTTAACTACATGGGAGAATTAAAGTGTTTGAATTTCTAAGACAAAAATAAAAGTTTTTCGAGAAATCTTCCGAAAAACACTATTCATCAATTTACGCTCGAGAATTATTTTTGAATTTCTTAGAAATACGTAACGTTATAATATCAAGGTGAGATGGATTATGTAATAATAATCTAAGTATGTAAAACATAATATTTCGCATGCGGACTTAATTTGGGAACGTTAGGTTTATTAAGCGTTAAGGAAAGAAAGTTGTAATCATATGATGCGTATACATTATACGAAGTAATGAACGTAAGTATAATACGACGTATTATACTATTGGGTATGGAGAATGAAATAACGTATATTACGAATAAATATACGAGCTAGCATACGAGAATTATACGTGAGGTATGTATGTTAAGTTGTTTAATTAAAGGTAATGGACTTGTAGGATTATTAGCTTAATGGTAGAAGTCCAATTAGTAAGTTATACTCAAGCCCAAGTGTTTGATATGTCATGAGTCCAAACTATTATAGCATAAGCCCAATAAGGAATTAGCTAGGTAAATTAGCAAGCCCAATGATAAGCCATGATCCATGGAGCAATCTAAGTGTAAGTGGGTAGACTTGATGGGCAAACAATTTGTGTGATGATCAAGTGTTGTGACTAGCAAGTAGACTTGGATGTTAAGTAATGAATAGTAAGGAGGTGGAAGTTGAGGAGGTTAGTAAGGAGGTGGGAGGTGTTATTAACCATAGTACCCTCACTTTGAGTTGCCTATAAATAGAAGGCTTTATTTTTCATTTGTTGGTTGTTCAATTTCTCCTAACTCCTCAAAAGATAAGTAACTTACTGGTTAGAGAGAATAAGCCACATAAGCACTTATAAGTCATTCAACCTTTGCTAGATTTTCCAAAGAGAAGTGAAGTAATAGTCTTCAAGGGTAAGACTCTTGTCTATTATATCTTTATCTCTACCATGATAGGATTGATAGAGAAGTGGGATGGTATGCTAAGAACATATAATAAGTCATTGATGAATGAACTTAAGCCGAATAAGTTAAATAAGCAACTCGAACTTAAATAAGTTGATAAACTTGTGACGAAATTGTCATATGTTTGTCATATGTTTGTCATATGTTGTTAGTATGTTCAATATAGCATGAGAACATTGATTGATGGACTTAAGTTCATAGTAAGTCATAAACATGAGGATGTGTAGTTCATAAGTTAAATAAGTCATTGACTTATGAGAATAAGTCAAAACCTACTTTCATAATAAGTTGGTGTAATAAGTAACTTGAAATGTTTATGTGTTGGTTAAAATCCATTTAGAATGATTAGTAATGAAGCTTTGCCGGAGTTCACATGATTGGACGATTATCATCGAATTCGTGAAATTCTCGGAATGGAAGTCGTACTTTGTGTTTGAACTCAAAAATGTTGGTTTTCGATGGAGACAAGTCATATTTGGAATTATAGAGTTGTGGACTCGAAAATGACCGGATTCCGACTTAGAACGAAGAAACGAGCGTTGAACGTTCTCACGTTTAACGCTTATCGCTTAAAATGAACTAATAGGTGAAATTTTAGCAAACAAAGTCAAATAGATAAAATTCTTGCATGAACGCATAGAGTATGTAATTTGTGAACCGTAGGCTTTTGAACGAGCTAATTCGGACTTATAACGAAGAAGTTATGCGTCCGGGAAGTTCACAAAATTAAAAATCTGCAAAATTTTTCTAAGGCACAGAATTGGCGCCGCAACGCCGTAACAGTGTCAGGGCATACTTTTAACTCGCATCATGACGCGAGATGCAGAGTTGAGTGTGGAGTTGCGGCGCCAGTCCCAGAGTTTTGACAGACAAGAATGTTTATAAGTATAGAATGAAAGATAACTCATTGGTAATGAACTAAGGTGTTAATATAACATTGTTAAAGCATTGTTAGACATGTAATGTATGATGATTAAAGGTTAATAATCAATTGAATGTGAAGCGTAATGTGAATGACGTAATGAAAAGCGGAAACCATAATAACAGATCTAAGTTTAATTTAGATTGAGATGAAGGTAAGATATAATAATATATCTACTTGATTATATAAGACCTAATGTGGTACGTTATATGATCATGTATGTAGAGACTTAGAGACTTAAAAGTGTACATGTGATAATCAATAAAGTATGACATGAAGGCAAGTATTCTAACCCTTGTTCCGATTCGACCGACAAGCTTTTAATTCATGTATTCTTTCGCATGAAGTCTTGAATGATGAAGTCAAAGCCAATTCTTTCGGCTAGACTTGTATTATGAATCTGTCAAGCATGATTAATGTTTCCCGAGTTATATTGGTATAGTTTTCAATCGAAGACTGAGTATGCTAAAATGTTTTTGTCGTTTAACGACAGGCATGTGAGGTTACCACAACTTAAACGTATATACGTTTAATGAATGTAGTGTTGATCAACATAGTGGGCTGATCACCCAGAAGTGCTCGTAAGTAATGTCGGACTTACGGACTTAGTGCCGGGATGTCCTTTTCAAAGAACTTATGAAATGCTCAAGGTCTTGGACCAGAACTGATGTTTTACTGAATATTGTTGTTGTAAAACGTTTTGAAGGAAAAGAAGTGCTATTTTGAATTATTGATTGTACTTCATAACTATTGTTCAATTATTGAAGATATATGAGTTCTATGTTTTAACCATGTTGTTTATTAGAATTGTAGTACTTGCTAAGCTAGTCATGCTCACTCTTGCTTGAACTATATGAACACAGCTAAGATTGAACGGGCCGAATGCTCCGGCAAGGTAAGGGCAAGGCGAAGACGAACCCGTAGAATACTTATGTAATAGTATAGGATGAATGTTTGTAATATATTAGATATTATGACAAGAACAAGTGAAAGGGTTATAAAGAACCTGGGGAATGTAAATATTATTTTAATATATAGAAGACATATTCGTTCTTTTGAGGTATTTCAATTGAATGTATGTATGAATGGTAGTACCGTGTAGCACCATCTGTCGAGTTGGAAGAGACCCGGATTTGGGGGTGTCCGCAGTACGCAGCCACCACCCTTCCCTTCTCGTGCCGCTGTGGTATGGCGCGAAAGTTAGCAAAAGATATGCATGTCCGGACTTTCGTATGCATTGTACATGAGTCTCCTTTACTATGGCCGCTCTGCGACGCGAGTCTCCTTTACTATAGCCGCCCTGCGGTGCCATTTAGCAGTGTACCATATCTCGGCCTCGTGCTGTGGCATGGGCCTCAAGGCTGGGACTCGCGCTGCGGCGCCGACTCTGTGCCTTAGAAAATTTTTGCAGATTTTCAATTTTGTGAACTTCCCGAACGCATAACTTCTTCGTTATAAGTCCGATTTGGCTTGTTCAAAAGCCTACGATTCACAAATTACATACTATATGCGTTCATGCAAGAATTTAATCTATTCGACTTCGTTAGCTAAAAATTCACCTATTAGTTCATTTTTAACGAAAACGATAAACGTTCGTGAACGTTCAACACTCGTTTCTTCGTTCTAAGTTGGAATCCGATCATTTTCTAGTCCGCAACTCTATAATGCCAAATATGACTTTTCTCCATCGAAAACCAATGTTTCCGAGTTCAAACACAAAATATGACTTCCATTCCGAGAATTTCACGAATTCGACGCTTAACGTCCGATCGTGTGAATTTCGACATAACTTTGTTACTAACGATTTGATCATTGTTCTAAATGGATTCTAATCATCATATAAACATTTCAAACTAATTATTACATTAACTTATTTTCAAATTAGGTTTTCACTTATTCTTCATAAGTTCATGGCTTATCAACTTATAACTTTCATGATTTTTTTTACTTATGACTTATTATTGATTTAAGTCCCTAACTCAATGTTCTCATAGTATATCCAATATACTAACTTCATATGACAATCATATTACAAGTTCATCATAAGTTCATAACTTATTTAGGTTCAAGTTACTTATTCATAACTTATTCGGCTTAAGTTCGTTCATTAGTCAAATATTACATGTTCTTAACATACATGCTTATTTCATTACACTTCTCTTATCATCCTACAACGATAGAGATGGAAGAATATTGGACACAAGATCATTACCTTTGATGAACTAGTTCTTCTTCTTGGAAAATCTAACAAAGGAAGCTTTGACTTAAAAGTGCTTATTCTCTCTAACAAATAAGTTGCTTTATATTTGGAAGTTGTTAGTGTTTTGAATAATGAACAAATGTCTAGCAAACTTCCTCTATTTATAGGCTTGAAAAGGTGAGGGCACTAGGGTCAATAACACATCCCACCTCCTTACTATTCATATCTTAAGGCCTAAGTAAACTTGCTAGCCACATTAATTTCTTGATCACCACATAAAGTTCTTGCCCATCAAGTCTATCCATGGGTTGCACCATGGATCCTAATTATCCAATGGATCATAATTTGGGCTTTAATCCACTTAGCTTAACTCAAACCTTTGGGCTTACATTAAGTTATTATGGGATTTAGCTTACTAATTACTTGGGCTTGCACATTCAATTCTTATTGGACTCTACCCATTTTATTAATAATCCTACAAGTCTCGTCCATTTAACTAAAAGACTTATCATTATACCATACATATAATTCTCGTATTCTAGCTCGTATATTAATTCGTAAAATACGTTATTCCATTCTTCATACATACTAGTACAATACTTCGTATCGTACAATCATTACACTTTTTTCTTAACGCTTAATATTTCTAACGTTCTCAAAATAAGTCCGCATGCAAAATATTACATTTTCTATACTTAGATTATTATTACATAATCCATCTCACTTTGATATTGTAACATTACTTATTTCTCAGAAGTTCAAAAATAATTCCCGAGCGTAAATCGATAAATAGTGTTTTTCAGAAAATTTCTTGAAAAACTTTTATTTTCGTTTTAGAAATTCAAACACTTTAATTCTCCCACGTAGTTAAAATACTACGACATTTTAATATTTCTAGGTTATAGAACGACATTCATCTTACTAACACATAATAATAATAAATAATATTATTTTATTCATTATTATATGTACTTACAAAATGTTCAATTTTTCAGGCGTTATATATATAAAAGATGTAAATCATATTATATGATGTTATAACATATTGTAGTTACATTATAATACCAAATGGGAAGATTACAAGTTGTTAATTAACAAGTAATATAACAATTGAAGCTCGATGTTCATAAGAATTAGAAATATGATTTGAATGGTAAAGCCTTATGTTATATGTTAGTCAGTTTTAAGATTCCTATTATGTGGTTGATTAATATGGTTAGACCATAAGCTAAAGGTTATAACTTAACTAAGACGAGAATTGAATCAATGAAGATAATGTGTATGTAGCTAAGTGATGTGATGATCGTATGCTTAGGATTTTGGAGTACATAACTTACGCCCGAGGAAAGTTTCTAAACCCTACTTTTACATTGTGCAAGTTTCCTATCCTTAACTTGTTATTAATACACAAATTCTCTAACCCTAATCTACTATTAAGCAAATTCCTTATCTCTATCTTGTTTACAAATTCGCAAGTTCTCTAACTTTTGCTACGTTATTATTCAGCAAGGTTTCTTGATTTAGTTCAATGCTTATGTTCTTAAATACGCTTTCTAATTCTTTCTGAAAGCACTTCTTCGATAAATGATATTTTCTCAGTTGTGAATCGTTGAGACTCTATCTCTTGTTGATTCGTTTATATACTTTGTTCATGATGATATTTTAATCAAACTCTTGAACAATTGTTGATCCCAATTTGATTCAACTAGTACCTGGTTGATGAGTGTTCTAAAGATCTAGAATTCCTTTGAAGCTAATTCCAAACCAAACTTCCTTTGGTACAAAACCTAATGATTGAAGTTGAGATGAACAACCTTGTATCAAGAGATTATTTTAGAGCTATGTAATAGCGTTAAAATGTTTGCGCAATACATAGTACAAAAAGGCTGATCACCTGGAGTACGAGATGATGGTCCATATAGTCGTTTAAACTGTTAAAGGTCACAGTAGAAACACTTATTAACCTAAGACATAGATGATGATTATGGTCTTTTAGACTGTTAAAAGTTAAAGTAGAAATACTTGACAACGTAGAACATAATTCGTGGTCGTGTGACCCTCGGTATATTCCTTTGATATTGATATCTGTTATTTGATTTAAAAGTTCATTATTCCTTTGAACTCGTAGCTCTTAAATTAAAGCTTATTGTTTCCTATAAGAATACATTAACATTAAAAGCTCAATCGATTGACATTCATAGACTATTATTGTATATTATTCTTCTTGTTGGCAATTATTTGCTCACACTTGCACAAAACAATGTAGATGTGATCAAGCATAAATAATAAACTTAACCAAACGATGCTCAAGCCAAAATAGCTATAAGCATAATGAGTCTTAATATATATGCTTCCATGGTCATAATGTACTTTACTCATTACTTGATGACATTAGCTTTATCATTCTAACATTCTTTGAATTTAATACTAAGCCAACTTAGTACATACAAGAAATCTTGACATATAACTCTTATGCATTTACAATATATACTAGTGTCACATATACATGCTCAAATGGTCAGAACTTACTAGATACAATTCTTGATCAAGTTCACTTTAAAAAGTCTTAAGTTTCTTATCTTTGGAATAATCTTAACTTCCAATCACGTATGCTAGTATGTTTAATCACTTAAATCTTGCATTTTATGTCAATATAAACCATGTTATTATGTTCATAAAGTTAGAATGCTCACATGATGTGTTCATGACAAAGTTCACTTTTGAAACTACAATTTTCATTTCAACACAATAAGTGTTGTGTCAATCATTGTTATAGTTGTTCATACTACATGCATGTGCTTACATATGTGTGTTAAAACAGTTTACAAGCTTGCTCTAAAAATTTACTAACAAGTTAGCACGTACAGAAATGAAATAGAAAACATCAGGTCTGGTGCAGGTCTAGCGTAGCTGCGTTGCACCATAGTACAAATAGGGTACAACTGCACCATGACTGCATCACAGGCAGTAACCTACTTTATTCTGCAGAGCCTTAACCACTTTGATTCTTTTTAGTTTAAACATGCTCTAATCCATCAATTAAGAGTTCAATCATGTAAACATACTTTATAAACATATCATGGCATGTTAATTCACATTGATTAACAAAGAATTCAATTAATTCCTAAGATTTTGACAAAACCCAACTAAGAACACAATTAGGATTTTCATACCTCTTGAAGTAATTAGGCAGCAATACACCCACTCTTTAAAAGTTCCTTAGCAATTAATTCTCAACAATTGCAACAAGGAAGGATGAAGGTCTCATTTATAGGGGAATGGTTACACAGATAATACAATTACCTCCCAAATCAAACCAAAGGAATACAAGAATGCATAATGGATAAGAGAGAGTTGGTGATTTCACTCATGAATCCCACTCCCCATCTATGTTGGTTGATTTTGAGATGAAGATAGAGTAGGCTTGCTAGCTTTTCACGTGGGAAGAAAGGAATGGGTTCTTATTATGGGACAAGAGTAATCTCAGCACTTGCAAAGAAATAAAATGCAACCCTTGGCTTATACCATATATACACATAATATAAACTTTGGTTATATAATATGTATACACAAATTATTTCATATAACATAGGTTATAATGATTTAAATGAGATACAATGTATTTCCTAATTACAAGGTATCAAGTAGTGCATATACATATAATTCATGTACATTTTCTATTATTTATTACCATGACTGTTATTATCATAATAACTTAATGAAATCATTATTAATTTAACAATTGATATTATTATATGTCAATAGGGTATACATGAATGTTTACCCACACACTTCATATCATATAACAATATTATTATGCAACTCACATGAATGCAAATAACTCTTACTATATAGTCAATATATATTATATAGACATATTAATATGTCACCTTATATAATATAAAATATATAGTTAACTACTATATAATGAAGGTTTAATTTATTGCGGGCTTACAAAAATTAATCAAGTAAATAAAATCATATTATATTTATTAATCTCTTACTCATTAATTATTATTTATTCATAATAATTATTAATTAACACATTATATTCAAATAAATTGAATGTTTAATTGTTAATAATCCTATTAATTCTCGATATTAAAACCTTAGGGTTAGTCCACCAATTTAAATAACTTTTAGTGACTCCCTTTAATCATTTCATACATTCACATAACCACATAAGGTTTAAATAAACTCACAAAACTAACTCATTAAAAAATAAATCACATATTTAATTAATAAGGAGTTTAAAATTCACGGTCATTACATATTAGGTGTTAGAACTCTTTAAACATCATGACAATTATGTATTAGGATGAAAAACAAAGATACAATAAGTAACATTCCGTAATTTTAATTGTTATATTAAATATTTATTGAGTTATTTAGGTATTTAATGGATGTGTTTATTGTTAAATAAATAATTGTTCAAATTTGATTCAATTTGGTTAACTATTTGTTAAATAAACAATTCAGAAATTAATTATTTTCTATTTAATTTAATTATTAAGTTAGAGTTTTGATTAATTGAATTACTATTCTTTTTATTGGAATTTGTAATTAAAAAGGATGTGTTAGTTGATTAAATAAAGTTATAATTATATAGAAAATTATAATTTTGTGGTATTGATTTATGTGAGGTAGTAATTTAATAAATTGTTATTAAGATTAATTTAATTTAGTAAAGTGTGACAAATAACCTTTTATAAAGGAGTTATTAAAATAACTTAAAAGAATTTTAATTGAGGCCACAAACAAGGCCTAATGCCTATTAAGTCTTTAATATAATTGTGTTTTACCAAACACGGTGTAAGGATTAATGAGTTATTTTTTTTAGTTAGTAACCAAACAAGTCTTATGGCTTTTGATTTCAAAACTCAAATAACTGACATCAGTTATGTGTTTTATATTTATATTATATAATCAATATATATTATATCCTATATATTTTATTTGTTAAGATGTAAGAATAGAGGAGAGAGGTTAGAGAGAAGAAAGAAAAACTCAGAGGAAGAAGAAGAGAAGAAGAAAAGAATAGAGGAAGAGAGGCTAGAGATTGGAGAAGAAAAAGCTTGAGAATAGAAATGAATAACCATCATCATCTTCTTCAAGGTATTCTCCTATTTCTTTTAGTTTAAAAAGTTTTAGCTTTCTCCTATTTCTCTGTAAAATTCTTGTGATAAGATAATTGTTGATTCTATGTGTGTTCATGTGATAAACTAGTGTTGTAAGGTTATTTTCATAGGATAGATATGATTATAATCAATGTATTGTGGATATGTATGTAGCTGTGAAGAAAACCTTTTTACAGAGAGTTTTTGTGAATATGTATATTGTTTAGCTTAAAGTAGAAATTGAGGGTTAATTAGTTGTTTAGTTGTTAAATTGACCATTTAATTTGATAGAGTATGTATATACTTTGATAAAATGCTTTAAATTAATGGTTTTGGTTGAAAAACAAAATTTACAATGTTGATTTTCATTGAAATATCAAAAAGTGAGTTTTTTTTTTATCAAAAATAGTGAAATTGGATGTTTTAAACTTATTGTTTATGTTGTTGTATGGATAGAAACATGTTAGGAATTCTTGAATTTTGTTTACATGAAGTTTTTGTATGAATTATATGCTATTTAGTCTGTTAGAAACGAGCTTGTAGGCCAAAATTGGCTTTTTTCCCGTGATCGATGAAGGTTGTCATTGAAAGCTATGATTCGCTTATACCATGCCATACCAAAGATGTCGATTTCAGGCCAGAAGCCAAAGACATTACGCCTGTGACATGTTTTGTAGTTTTGTTCTGCCAGCCAAGATCGCCCGTATTCACGCCAAGCAATACGACCATGATGTAAAGCGTGATGCCACCTTGCATGAGTTAGCATAATGGTCCGACAAAGGTACTTTTGTGTACGAAATTTTAAGAAAAGTTATGTGATGATAGTAGGACTGTAAAATGTTGATTTTAGTATTTCTATACTATGAATAATTATGTTATTAAGGATTAACTTGTGTTATAACTTGAGTATGTGATTAAAAATCCAATTTTTGTAAATGATGTACGTACTTAGTTATGGTTGTAAAATGGTAATGGCTAACTATGTCATGATGACATATGTTTATAGGATATTGTGATTCGTATTGATTCGGTTTAGCCTACAAACAAGGCAAGTTTTCTAAACCTTCTTTTTATTGAGAAAGTCTTCTAATCTTTCTTTTTGAAATGAGCAAGTTTTCTAATCTATTATCTTGTTAATCAAACTACTGTTTTCAATTCGATTATGATATAATGATGTAAGTTATTCTTGAGCAAGTTATTCTTGTATTCAACTTTTTGTTTAGCATGCAAAATTTATATATTCTAATGTTGAACATTTTTATCGATCAAATTGATATGCATGCTTAGTATTCAATTCTAATTAACCTTGGCTTAGTATTGTTCAAGCAAGGTGTTATAGTTATTCAAATTCTATGCTCTTAGATTTTTCCTAAAGCACGACTTTAGTTTACTATGATTGATTCAATCACGATTATTCTATAGTATAATGTTATTGGTTTTATTCAACTAATCCTTAGTTGATGTTCGTTGAATTCCAAATTACCTTAAAATCTTATCCAAACCAAACTTCCTTTGGAACGGACTTGTACTCTAAATACTGAGATGAACAACCCTATTTTTATGATTAGGGGTTAACTTACGCAAAGCGTTAAAATGTTTGTGCATAATACATTATACGAAAGGTGATCCCCCAAAAGCACGAGGTCCTTATAGTCTTATGATCATTAAAGTTGGAGTTGAAAGATTACTTGCAACTGTGGATGTAGTTCGTGGTCTTACGACCCTCAGTGATGTATATTTTCCATATCTTGTGATTTCAGTTTCTGATTATTGTTGATAGAGTACTATTCATTGTTGATGAGCCTATTTTGGCAGTTATTATTGTTATACTCTTGTTGATTCCATATTATATCCAGTGAGCAATTGTTTTGCTCACTCTTGCATATTTATAAACTCATTGCAGCTAAAGAAGAGAAGGTAGATGAACCTTCGTCTAGCAAAGGAAAGGAAAAAATGTGCAAGTGATGAAGACTTGTAATTTTTACTTTAGACTTTTATTATGATGATCTTAGACTTGGTTTTAATGAAGTTTATTTATTTTCCGCATTTGAATGATTGTATGTAAAGGTTAGATAACCTGGGAGATTTTATTATGTAACCCTTTAATGGGAAAGGTTTTATTTATCCAGTTTTATTGTGATTGGGTAGTTAGATATGAATGTTTGATTAAGTGAACACCAGATCCTATGGGAATGAAGTACCTGGATTTGGGGGTGTCACACAATACATGTTACTACTTTACAGATTACAAACAAACCATCAGACCAAACTGCAGGAGGCCGCAACTGCGCCCTAGTTAGGCTTAGGGACTGCGCAGCTGCGCTATCCCTTGGCTAGACCAGAGTTGAGCTTTGATCTACTTAGGTCAGTCTAATTCTAAGCATACATAGATATCGACATAGAGCGTATACATATGTTAAAGAATCCTGTATGCTTTTAAGATCCATTTAAGTTCAACTTTTACATGTTATAGTTTTAGGTTAGTATCTCTAGTGAACTAAGGTCATTCAAGGTCATGAAATCATGAGGACTACTATGTTCACCATGTATCCATATAGGGAAGTCATGAAATCAGTTACTAGGTCTGTTCACAAAGGTTTCCATCGTATATATATATATATATATATATATATATATATATATATATATATATGGTATTCATCCATAGCAAACGTTTGCTATGGGCACTGTTCAGCAACTAAGTTGATTACCATTGATCTGGACAATAGAAGGCTGAGATTGGTCAAATATTCTCCCTGCCGCTACTGACATGGCGGCGGTCCCCTTCCTTTTATCCTTGGGCTTATTACATTCTTTTGCCCTACCATTTAATACATACATTGGCTATAGCTATAGGTTGTGGCGGCGTGTGTGAGACTTCGACCATATGGTCTATAATGTAAAGATGAGTTTATTTTTATGTATACATAATGTAAAAATAAAAGATAATATAAAGATACATAATGTAAAAATAAAAGATAATGATAAGATAAGTCTGAAGAAAAGATAAATTTATTTTTATAAATACATAATGTAAAAATAAGATAAGTTTTAATAAAAGAAAAATTTATCTTTTATAATAAACTAAATTTATTTTATTATAAAAGATTAATTTATTTTATTATGAAATATAAATTTATTTTATAATAAAAGATAAATTTATTTTATTATAAAAGATAAATTTATCTTTTATTCAAACTTATTTTATTTTTACATTATGTATTTACAAAAATAAATTTATTTTTTATTCAGACATATCTTATTGTTATCTTTTATTTTTACATTATGTATCTTTACATTATCTTTAATTTTTACATTACGTATACATAAAAATAAACTCATCTTTACATTATAGCCATATGGCTAAGATCCACACTACCGCTACAGCCTGTAGCGGCAGGCATGCATTAAATGGTAGAGGCAATAATGTAATAAGCCTAAGGACAAAAAGGAAAATGGACTGCCGCTACAACTTATAGCGGCAAGGAGAATATTTGACCAATCCCAGCCTTCCATTGTCCAGATCAATGGTAATCAACTTGGTTGCTGAACAGTGTCCATAGAAAATGTGATGCCCCCAATATAGGTATACATCACCCATCTTGAGTTGCCAAATACATGGTACAAAATTCAAATACAACTTAATAATACAGTTGTCGTGTAAAATACGACAAAACGTAAATTGAGAGTTTTAATAAGAATATTGTCATCTAGTCAATATCCACACTCAATGGAGTCCTCATTACATTTATTTTCACACTATTTCACATATTAGTGAGGACTACTAATACTATCATCTGGACCGTCACTCCGTTCCCCGACTAGTCCCGGCTACGTTCTCATTTCCTGAAGAGAACAGTGAAAGAAAAGGTGAGCTCAACTAGCCCAGTAAGAAATATTATGACTAAGATAATACATAATAAATTATCGTTAGCCTTCAACAGTGTTAAACTGATAAAATATAACAAACATCAAGTTTAACTGCAACGGAACAAGCAATCCATTAAAAGAGTCAAGTAGAGAATAAAATCTACTATCTTTTATCATTTAAAAGGTTTTTCATCATTTTTATCGCTGAGACTCAGCTTAATAAATAATCAACATCTTCCCTGCACTATGGCCAAGGATATTCATTAGTATCACAACCACAAATTATCCATGTACTATAGGCTAAGGATATTCGTGTATTCATCAATGGTCCTGATCATGCAATAAAACAATTCATCTTTTCACCCTTGGCCGAAGAGAATCCATAACCATAATCATACCAAAAACTGTCCATCAATGCACTACGGGACAATGAGGACTTTTTCCACACCATTTATAACATTACGGTTATGATTATACAGAATAATCCCTGGTCATAATCATACCAAGTCCATCTATGCACTACAGGCCACATATGACTTTCAACATAATATAAACATGAGGATGATGACAATGACATAATAATTCAATAAAACAAGTTCAAAAATTAATTTATCCAGGAACTAATAACGTCCAAATTGTCAACATGATACTTCTTTGTAGAGTAAAATTCAAGAATGCTCAGAAGAATATTTCCATGAAAAGATACTGGATGAGGCGCAAATATCAAGGATATTCCACTAATTTCATGGAGTATAGAAGTCAAAACTTTAACCAACTGAGTATAATAAAGAATATATGAAACTGCAAATGGATTTTCGTCCGCCATGCAGTAATCCACTTAGACAAATCATTTCCACAATTTAATAAGGAATGGATACAAAAGATCATTCACCATGCATGTATAATTACGTATTTGGTTATTCCAATGATTAATAAAGAATGGAATAATGAGAAGAAATCACCATGCATGCGATAGACCACACGCGCATGAGTTATTCCAACATAATAATAAATAACGGAACGGTCGTGCGTAAGAACGTGAGATGGGATATTCAATGAGAATAATAAACAATGGAACCAAGTCATGCGTAAAACGCATAGACAGGATATTCCAACAAAATAATAAATAATAGAACCAGGTCATGCGTAACGCACAGACAGGATGTTCCAACAGAATAATAAAAAATGGAATAACAGAATAATTTTACCATGTATGCGGTACCAGACAGGCGAGTTATTCAACATAATGATAAAGAATGGAATAACAGAAGAATTTTACCAAGTATAGGGTAGCCCGCGTATACAAGTTATTCCAACAGAATAATAAAGAATGGAATAATATAAGTTTTCTTCATGAATAAGAAAGAAATAATACCCCTTACGAGTACAACATATAATATCATTTACCGTAAAAGAAGAGTATTCCGACTGGTAGGGCGAGGATATTCTTGAAGAAAACTTGCACTACGCTCAAAGCTTTTTAAAACTCCAAAAAAATACACTTGAGATTATAGAAGAATTCTTTGAACTTCTGGTGTGGTTTTCAATTCTAACTAAGCATCCTATTTATAGGAAAATAGAAAGGATACTATGCTGCACTATGCAATAAAATATAATATATTCTAAATATATATATATATATATATATATATATTTATATATTTTATTTAAAATCTAATAAAATAAATAACTTTATAAAAGTATTCTATTTTATATAAAAAAAATTTACTATGCAAAACAATATGCGTGCACTATGCAACACTATGCATAATAAAATATAATATATTCTAATTATTGTCTAATAAAACAAATAACTTTATAAAAGTATTCTATTTTATATAAAAAGATTTTATAATGCAAAACACTATGCATAATAGACTATTATATATTCTATTTATAGTCTAATAAAACGAATAACTTTATAAAAGTATTCTGTTTTATATAAAAAGCTTTTATGTTCTATTACATTAATAATACTAATAACACAAAACTCATCATCATTATTATAATTCACACTATTAATCGACCAGGTCGTTCCCAAGAAAGAAGGGGCTTTCTAATAAGGATTTCTCCCTATTGGCGCGCAATTAGGTGACCAAACCTCTCCTTGACAGAACTTCTAGACATCGTTAATATTACAAATAATAATATTAATAACTTTGTCATCTCAATTATTGATTTAATAATATATAAAATATTGACAATAATTGAATCAATAACGTGAGATCTTATCAAAACAATTCTTGTAGAAATAATTGAACAAAAGCTGAGTGACTTCTCACGTAAACATCAATAATCAATACTGGTGCTGCTCTTATGCAACCACGGGTATTCTTTATACTTTTACTACCGAGTAGTTCAACAGTTTTAACGGTAAAACTTCCGCTGTTATTTTCATAAAAATATATTTGTCGTTTTCTCAATCCGACAATAATTCCATTGCGGGGTCCACCAATGATTGTGTCGTTGTACGAATATTTCCTGTTAAAATGAATATTCCCCGACCAATCGAATATTATATAACAACTTACATACTTTGCAAAATTTATAAATATTACCCACAACTATAACATTATATCAAATCCACACCATAATATTCAAAAAAATTATTTCGAGAAAATTAAATCTTTATTCGTAAAATTTGGGGTTTCACAATCTCCCCTCCTTATGAAATTTTGCCCTCAAAATTTACGTATTTACCTTGTATGCCGAAGAGGTGAGGATACCTTGACTTCATTTCAGATTCTATATAACCTTTGAGTGTTGAATATGATCATTCTTATCCAAGATTTTAACACGTATCTCCTCATACGTTAATTCTTCTGCTATCTCGTCTAGTTCTAATTTAATAACGTGGTTCGGGTCATCCACATATTTACGTAACATCGATATGTGAAAAACGTTATGAACACACGACATACTTGACGGTAAAACGAGTCTATAGGCCACAGTTCCTACTCGATCAAGGATTTCAAATGGGCCAATAAATTCGAGGGTTGAGATTTCCTCTCTTCATCGATTCTTACTTCTAGAATAATTCCCTCTTGAATCTTCTTCTTCACATTTATCAGCTCTGAGTATGTAGCTTGACCGGCTTTAACTTCATCGATTAAAGTCAATTTTAATCGTATATTTGTTATCTTCACGTGGGTCCCTAGAGTCTTTAACTCCATCTTCATCATTTGAAAGTTATACAAAATGTGTTTTTGTGTTAACAACATTGCACTCGTAAACACATATGATCTTCTACTCAACGCGTCAGCTACCATGTTCACTTTTCCACGATGATATTAAATGGTATAATCGTAATCTTCAACAGCTCGAGCCAACTTCTTTGGCGCATGCTACGATCGTTTTAGGTGAAGAAATATTTGAGGGTTTTAGAAATGGGTTTTGTACTGGGGTCAATACAAAATTTAATTTCACACTCTAGGGGTAGGCTAAGAAGTCTTCAAGAATACGCCAGGAAATTTACTAACGATAAAAATATCATTCAAAACTGTGACTCTCATCCAAGACTTGGATAGCACATGTAATGAAGGTTTCTCCTAACAAAGCTTCAACAGATAAGTCAAAGTCTAACTTCTTTGGGGTCAAATTTAAATATTGAGCGCAAGCAAGAGAGATAAAAGAATGGATAGAACCAGTATCTAATAAGGTATAGACTTCGCAAGAATTTATAAATAATTAACCCGTGCTAACTTCGTTCGGGTTACTAGCTTTTTGAGAAGTAACGAAAAATGCTCTCCCTGAAACCACCGACTTTGTTTTGTCCGTATCCGCCTTTGGTGCCACCATTCCAGCTGGACTTGATTTTGCTACAGGACAAAATCGAGCTATGTGACCGTCTTTTCCATAACTAAAACATACCTTGGAAGGTTGTGAACAGTTTGGACTTATGTGTCCCTCCTCTCCACATTTGTAACATACGACCGATGGTCGTTCTCCTTCCTTAACAACAGGTGCTGGTACTGCTGTCTTTCCATCGTTATCGAACCTTCTCTTCATGAAAGTTCCACTCCTATTATCTTGGCCATGATTACCACCGATGTGGTTACCATTCTTGGCATGATAATTTCCCCCACGATGGTTACCATTGTTCCGATGGTCGTTGCCACCAGTATGATTATTATCGTGTTGCAGGTCATTACCTTTTGGTTGTGCTGACTCATTATCGCGCTCCAATAACTAAGCCCTATTCACAACATCTGAATATAAACAAAGTTTATGAGAAATGAGGTATTGACGTATATCAGGTTTCAAACCTCTTAGAAACATTCGCGTCATTCGCTCCTCATTATCGACCAAATGGGATGCAAACCGGGATAACTCGGCAAATTTAGCCTCGTATTGTGACACGGTCATATTGTTTTGTTCCAACATGATGAATTCCACCTCCTTCATGTGACGAATACTTTCAGGAAAGTACTTGTCGTTGAACAACTCTTGGAACTTCTCCCAAGACATCTTGAGTGCGTCAGGCTGGGTACGTTTTACAGATTCCCACCAGTAATCTGCCTCTTCACGTAACATAAAGGTGGCAAAGGAAAACTTTTGCTCCTCGGAGCATCCCAAGACATCAAATACCTTGGTGATCTGCTTTAACCACGTCTCCGCCTTAAGTTGTTCTGGCTTTCCCAAAAACTCCGGTGGTCCCAGCTCCTTGAACTGCTTAGCGACGACCAACCGTGGGTTGCCATTATTTCCACCTACATTTTGAACAAGAGTCTCTCTCACCTGATGTTGCATGAATTTCATAAAGCCTCTGAACATCCCATCGTTCATCATCTGATCGGTGTTGTTGTTTACCTGAGGATTATTGTCTTCCTGTTGCACATTATCATGGGTATTAATCGTTGGTGACTCAACGGTCTCATGTGCTTCATTGCTCATCTCAACATTTTCAGATGCCATTTTCAAACACTGCCACAAAACAAGGGTTAATTGACATATCACATATTATCCCTATACTCTGACCGACCAATTAAATACCAAATAAACTTAGGTAGGTCATACTAGCGAAGGAATTCCCCGGCTCTCCCCTCCTAGTTCTTGTCTCACATCTCAGCCAGGGATCATATCCCTAAGCTCTGATACCAACTGTGACGCCCCCAAAATAGGTATACATCACCCATCTTGAGTCGCCAAATACATGATATAAAATTCAAACACAACTTAATAATACAGCTGTCGTGTAAAATACGACAAAACGTAAAACTGAGAGTTTTAATAAGAATATTGTCATCTAGACAATATCCACACTCAATGGAGTCCTTATTACATTTATTTTCACACTATTTCACAGAATAGTGAGGACTACTAATACTATCATCTGGACCATCACTCCGTTCCCTGACTAGTCCCGGCTACGTTCTCATTTCTCAAGAGAAACGGTGAAAGAAAGGGTGAGCTCAACTAGCCCAGTAAGAAATATTATGACTAAGATAATGCTGAATAAATTATCGTTAGCCTTCAACAGTGTTAAACTGATAAAATATAACAAACTTCAAATTTAACTGCAGCGGAACAAGCAATCCATTAAAAGAGTCAAATAGAGAATAAATCTACTATCTTTTATGATTTAAAAGGTTTTTCATCACTTTTATAGCTGAGACTCAGCTTAATAAATAATCCACATCTTCCCTACACTACAGCCAAGGATATTCATTAGTATCACAACCACAAATTATCCATACACTACGGGCCAAGGATATTCGTTTATTCATCAGTGGTCCTGATCATGCCATAAAACAATTCATCTTTGCACCCTTGGCCGAAGAGAATCCATAGCCATAATCATACTAAAAACTGTCCATCAATGCACTACGGGCCAATGAGGACTTTTTTCACATCATTTATAACATTACGGTCATGATTATACCAAATAATCCCTGGTCATAATCATACCAAGTCCATCTATGCACTACAGGCCACATATGACTTTCAACATAATATAAACATGAGGATGATGACAATGACATAATAATTCAATAAAACAAGTTCAAGAATTAATTTCTCTAGGAACTAATAACGTCCAAATTGTCAACATGATACTTCCTTGTATAGTAAAATTCAAGAATGCTCAGAAGAATATTTCCATGAAAAGATACTGGATGAAGCGCAAATATCAAGGATATTCCACTAATTTCATAGAGTATAAAAGTCAAAACTTTAACCAACTGAGTATAATAAAGAATATATGAAACTGCAAATGGATTTTCGTCCACCATGCGGTAATCCACTTAGACAGATCATTTCCACAATTTAATAAGGAATGAATACAAAGGATCACTCACCATGCATGTGATAATACACATAGACAAGTTATTCCAATAGATTAATAAAGAATGGAATAACAGAAGAAATCACCAAACATGTGATAGACCGCACAGATATGTTATTCTAACAGAATAATAAATAACGGAACCAGGTCATGCGTAAATGCACAGACAGGATATTGCAACAGAATAATAAATAATGGAACCAGGTCATGCGTAAAACACACAGACAGGATATTCCAACAGAATAATAAATAACAGAACCAGGTCATGCGTAACGCAAGACATGATGTTCCAACAGAATAATAAAAAATGGTATAACAGAAGAATTTCACCATGTATGCGGACTTCGTGATGCAGGCGAGTTATTCAACATAATGATAAAGAATGAAATAATGGAAGAATTTCACCAAGAATAGGGTAGGCAGCAGAAAAAAGTTATTCCAATGAAGAATAATAAAGAATGGAATAATGAAGTTCTCTTCATGAATAAGAAAGAAATAATATACCCTTACGAGTGCAACAAATAATATCCCTACTTAGTAAAGAAGAGTATTCCATTTGGTAGGGCGAGGATATTCTTGAAGAAAACTTGCACTACGCTCAAAGCTTCTTAAAACTCTAAAGAAATACGCTCCAGATTATAGAAGAATTCTCTGAACTTCTGGTGTGATTTTTTTAATTCTACATAAGCATCTTATTTATATGAAAATAGAAAGGATACTATGCTGCACTATGTAATAAAATATAATATATTCTAATTATATATATATATATATATATTATTTAAAATCTAATAAAACAAATAACTTTATAAAAGTATTCTATTTTATATAAAAAGATTTTACTATGCAAAATAATATGCAGGCACTATGCAACACTATGCATAATAAAATATAATATATTCTAATCATTATACAATAAACCAAATAACTTTATAAAAGTATTCTATTTTATATAAAAAGATTTTACTATGCAAAATACTATACATAATAGAATATTATATATTCTATTTATAGTCTAATAAAACGAATAACTTTATAAAAGTATTCTATTTTATATAAAAAAATTTCTATTTTATTACATTAATAATACTAATAAAACAAAACTCATCATCATTATTATAATTCACACTATTAATAGACCAGGTCATTCCCAGGAAAGAGGGGGCTTTTTAATAAGGATTTCTCCCTATTGGCGCGCAATTAGGTGACCAACCCTCTCCTTGACAGAACTTCTAGACATCGCTAATATTGCAAATAATAATATTAATAATTTTGTCATCTCAATTATTGATTTAATAATATATAAAATATTGACAATAATTGAATCAATAACGTGAGATATTATGCAGCAATTACTGTAGCAATAATTGAATAAAAGCGAGTGACTTCTCAAGTCAAGATCAATAATCAATAATGGTGGTGCTACTATCTTATCCACGCCAGATATTCTTGTATTTTTACTACTAGAGAGTAGTTCAACAGTTTTAACGGTAAAACTTCTTCCACGTTATTTTCATAAAAATATTTTTTGTCGTTTTCTCAATCAAACAATAATTCCGTTCTTGAGGTCCACTAATGATTGTCTTAGTTGTGCGAATATTCCTATTAAAATGAATATTCCCCAACCAATCGAATATTATATAACAACTTGCATACTTTGCAAAATTTATAAATATTACCCACAACTATAACATTATATCAAATATACACCATAATATTCAAAAAAATTATTTTTAGAAAATTAAATCTTTATTAAGTAAAATTTGGGGTCTCACTGAAAGCGTTTGTGATGGATGAATACCCGTATATATATATATATATATATATATATATATATATATATATATATATATATATATATATATATATATATATAGTGTTGTCCATCCTTTGAAAAACTTTAACATCGATCTTATGTAATGTTATACTAAATGAATGCACCTATAGGTCATGTTTAGGGTATTAGCATTCAATCGTATACGTTAAGAATCTAACCAAGACATCGTTCATAATACTTAGCTTGTAAAATGTCCGAGTTCATCTTTAGAAATCATTTTAAACCAATTCAAAGCAATTTGGTACATAAGAAGCATCTCATAATCATATTTCATACATAGCTAGACCATATGCACCACTCATAAAGTTAGAACGAAAAAATTATTACTTTCATTAAAGTTCTTCTTTTAAAACTCCATGTCTTCTTTAAGAACGCATACTAAAGCAAGTTAAGATTCTCATGATATGCAAAGGAACCTAAAGTCATAAGTCAGGTCTATATTCATGTATGTCTAAGTTATTTTAGCATGATAGAACTGTCACATAACATCAGAAGTCCAAAGCTCATGGTGTGTGCCATGCTGCAACAATTGCCAGCAGTTAAAGCTAGTAGGGGGCAGTGAGTCGCGCCCTACCCAGTCGATTCGGAAGAGCCTCTACTTCTGCAGAACTCAACACTAACCTCAATTTTCTTTCTTTTAAACATGCTTAAACTAATTATTAGAGGTTCCATTCATACATATAAATTTCATAAACACATTGATAGCAATTTTCAAACCAAATTCACAAGAATTAATGAGAATTTCTATAATTTACCAAGTTTGGAATTAAGAATATAAGAAATTTACCCTCTAAGAAGCTTAATTTTTACTATCTGTAATTCCAGACCCCTTCTTAATCAACAAAGAAACTCACACTCTCAACTTAGAATTTATCAGACAATCACAACAACAAAAGGAGTAAAGAAGATAGCTGCTATTTATAGAAAAAAACGTGACCAGTTATTTACTTTACACTAAGGTTTGAATCCATGAGGTAGAAGAAGAAGACAATGGTTAAGGAAGAGTTGGCCAATCACTCTCCCACAACCATTTTCATAGCCATGATAACCTCCCCTAGCTAGCCAGTGTTCCAAGTTCAATAGTTCACATAAAGGGTAGTGTAACACTGTTTGGGCAACTGAATTAGGACAAGCCTTTTAATTCTCAGCATTTGGTTTCAAATGCCTTTTTGGTTCCCTCATGTGAATTTAATGTACTAATGCTATTACAGAATGAAATGTTAAGGATTATATATGTACCCATATCATATAATTCATGTACATTGGGTTCTCGTAAAATAATATTTAATGCAGATAAAATAATGTAGTTAGGTATTATTATCCGCGTATTCTCCTTAAATATTATTAGTACTCACACATCAATATTATAACAATATTCAATATTAAATGTCTATTTTTCTAACATTACATTCTTTCCGAATTTCTAAGGTGCACAGTTAATTAATTCTTTCTATATTAAAATGTCACACATGATTTTATTTTTCTACTTAGTACTTCATATCATTAAATTTAATCTTGTCATATAATTTCAATAATGTCACACATTACAATAATGTCTCATACAATATCTACAGTAATAACCAACTTTTCTAAATCGCCACTAAAGCTAGCGATTGCATTTGATTTATCTGCAGGAAAGGTGCGATTCTTGGAATCCACAGCAATGATTAACTTGTTTAGCTACATGCCAGTTCCAACCTCTACCACCATTCCAGTTTCACATAGCATGAATTAAATTCCAAGTTGATAATACTACTAATTAAACATCCTATTTATTTTTTCATGCAAGGAGTTATTTTATCATTCAATTATATACGATTACATATAATAAATATTAATTAATCTTTCTCTTATTAAACTGTTCCTCTATTAATTCACTAAGTGAATCTCTTAATCCTTCATTATGCCACACTAGGCATTTCTTATAAGCTTTACGTTAAGCTCTTCACCAGTTTTACCACATTACCTTATTGTCATATAGTTCTCAACACTTAACTTAATTGAATAGAATTTCTATAACTCATACCACAATAATATTTAATTATATTCAAATAAATATTCGGCTTTTATTAATATAATTATTAATAATATTCAAAAATTTCTCAAGTATTACATTCTCCCTCATAAAAATTATGTCCTTGGAATTTATGCAAGGTTACACGAATAGATGGGGATAGTCCCTCCTCATTTTATCCTCTAATTCCCACATAGCCTCCTCGGCGTTGTGGTTTCGCCAAATTACTTTTACAGAAGATATAGTTTTATTTCTCAAAGTTTGCTATTTCCTATCTATTACTTGGACAAGAATTTCCTATCTATTATTCAGGTCTACTTGCAGTTATATATAATAAACTTCAAATCATTCCTCTATACTTCTTTGTGTCAACACTTTTTCCATTTTCATCAGAAGTTAATTTATCAGTAGTTGACATAGGAGTATTAAGAGGTTTTACAAATTCTAAACAAAATATCTTGATCATTTCTTTGCAATATTTAGATTGAGAGATATGAATTCCTTTTTCTCATTGCTTGATTTGCAATCCTAAGCAAAAATTTAATTCTCCTATCATGCTCATTTCAAATTCCTTACTCACGCTTTTAGAAAAATCATTACACATATTGATGTCAGAAAAAGAAAAAATGATATCATCAACATAAATTTGAATAATGAGAATATTATCATTTTTATATTTAGTAAATAAAGTAGTATCAATAGTGCCTCTTTTGAAATCATTTTCTAGCAAAAATTTACTTAATCGTTCATACCAAGTTCTAGGTGCCTATTTTAAACCATATATGGCTTTATGCAGTTTATAAACATATTCAGATTGTCAATATCTTCAAAACTAGGTGGCTATTTAACATAAACTTATTCATTAATAATACCATTTAAAAAGGCAGATTTGACACCTATTTGAAATAATTTAAAACCCTTATGACATGTAAATGCTAAAAACATACGTATAGACTCGATTCTAGCAACAAGAGCATAAGTTTCATCGTAATCAATACCTTCAAGTTGATTTTACCCTTGTGCTACTAATCTAGCCTTATTATGAATAATAGTTCCATTTTCATTTAATTTATTACGAAAAATCCATCGAGTTCCAATAATGGAAGTATCTTTGAGTTTTGGAACTAATTCCCAGACTTTGTTTCTTGTGAACTGTTTAAGTTCTTCTTGCATAGCCAGTATCCAATCCTCATCCAATAAAGCATCTTTTATATTTTTAGGCCCAATTTGAGATAAGAAAGATACATGACCAGCCAAATTGTGTGTTTAGGATCTAGTAAGCATTCTTTTATCAATATCACCAATCACATTTTCTATAGGATGATTTTTAATGATGTGTGACTCTTTATGAAAGTCATTTAACTGAGGACTAGGAATTTTAAGATGATTAGTACTGATAGGTGGAGGTGCATTATCTAGTTTTGGTTCTTCCATATTATAGACACTCAAAATTTTGCATTCCTGTTATTAACCACGCAAGAGGGCAAAAGCATCTTTTCTACCCTGGAGACAACCTCGGGTCATCATCAAACTAGTCCCCCAAAGATAACCCCAGGAAATTATCAAATCAGCCTTAGAAATAACCTTGAGGATAGACAAAAGTTGACAACAATCAAACCATGAAGATAACCCTGAGGGAAGACAGCTGCAACTGCGTCAAAACTCGAAAACCAACTCAAAAGGGCAAAAGGGTAATCTTGCCAACTCAACATCAAAACTGGTCAAACTACTATGAATAATGTCATACATAACCATCACATCAATCCCGAGTGAAAACTATGCCAGACGGCTCAACGGACTGACTGCGAAGACTTGAAGATCTGGTCATGGATCAATCTTCTCGAATTCAGAAAAGGTCAAGCCCTATGTCATTGCATAGCTCTTGGAAAGAGCTTTCTGGAAAGGTATGACACGCCTCCACCGGATTCCCGGATTGTAAGTTCTGAAGGTTTAAGCAGACTAAGCGTTGGTCGGAGTGCACGTACTTCAAGATAGTGGGACCCACCAGGCAGGGCCCACCAGGATCAGCCGTAGGTAGACATGCGACTGATCGAGTATATAAATATCCCCTCTTCCCAGCTCATTTAGAGAGAAGAATGAGAGAGAAAGGGTCTAGGAGAGAAAAATTCGGCCATTTAAGAATGAAAGGCAGCTTTTCTTCCATTCAACCTTTGTAAATATTGTATACAAACACTTCTATACATATCTATAGCAACATATCAAGTTTTAACCCGTGGAAATCAATTTTTTAGGTTCCTAAAGCCGTTCGATAGCCATTCTCACGCTTAACTTTAAGATCTCTTCAGATCTGCTACTTTTTCTTGCTTTACGCTATATATAAGTACTATATATATATATATATATATATATATAGATCTGCCTCTGTATGGCATAGATCTGGTTTTTTAACCGTTCATTGTGTAAATAGTCAATATTTGCTTTTAACCGGTTCAAAAGTTGTAAAACTTGAATTTAAAAACTAGAATGGCTCAGATCTATATAGATCAAGTTCTCTTTCTAGTTTAATAAATATTTAGCAACCACACGGCCCTAGATCTGTATCTAGAGGATGCTGAAAGCTCTGGCTATGCGCATGCGAGGATTTAACTGATGAATCATTTCTTTTGCGACTTCTAGAAGTAAATATGCATTTTATTTTAATATATTCATTGTGTAAGCTTTAAACATTTATGTGAGCCTAGGAACTACAAAGGGTTAATGATTTAATCAATGGATCTAGATCCGGTTCTTAAAATGGACCTGTTTAAGTTGTAAATAATAGCTTACAATCTAGTGTAAATGTAAATTTGGGGCCTTAAAGCGAGCATACAGATTGAAGGCCCTGATATAGTAAAACTGTGGTTTGTGGTGTTCATGCTTACTTCGATGGCTCTCATGCCTATAAGAAGTCCGACACTTATATATATATATACTTTCAAAGATGTTTTGCATTTTAAATAAAATCAAATCAATCCAAATATGGAATAAAATGGAAGTATCAAAGGTTTCAATTCCTATGCGAGCATAAGGGTTTGAAAACCAAGATTTCAAAATGTCACCTTTATATGCTTTGTTTAAAATTGAACTTTTATATAAGTCAAACCCTTTGTATATAGGTGCAAAAGAGGCATATCACTACTTTCAAATAAAGCATAAAACATCTTTTTAATCCAAAGCTTTCATACACACACACACACACACACACAAACACAATGCATATGGAATGAAAAGTAGCGGTAACTGTGTTTCACGAAAGTCGGGGGGTGCCTAACACATTCCCCTCGCTTAAGCAAGCCCTCGAACTTTATGAATCTGGTTTCCAAGACCAATTAAATAGAGTCACATATTGGGCCATATTGTATAACCTTTTAAAAATTAGGTTAAGTTAGTACAACCATTTACCTATCTAATTCAGCCCAATCAATTAAAATCAAACTTTTCAAAATGTTAGCATTGTATGTTAATCTCTTCCTAAAATCTCACACTTTAAAGAAAGATAAATTAAACCATATAGAAAACATAAAGACCTAGGAATTTAGGATTTTATTCAGCATCAACAGATGGCGACTCATCTTGGAACAGTAGAGGGCTTAAGCCGCATTTCAATCTTTTCAATTCCCTTTTATCTGCATGCGTGTGAATGTTGTCTTTAAATTGAATGGATGAGAGTGAATGTTTATTTACTGAGCTTTATATTAGTTCTTCATACAATATCATCATACATAACGGTGAGACGCGAAGAATGTATGTTGTGTGGTCCCTCCATTATGAGGCAATCCCGTCAGTGGTTGATTACTGGACTCAGAGGAGAATAATCCCGCGAGGCTCAGGAAAGGTGCCACTCAGATTCGCTCTAATTAAAATATTGGATTAACTTCCCATCTAGTAGATTGTGATCAACTGGGAACCTTCATGCCAAAAAGTCCATGAGAGTAAACCTAAGATAGGTCAGCCTCTGATAAACCAAACACGAAGGAAAGTCTCTTCATGCCTTTCCCTTTCAATTCAATGTAAATTTAAATTCTATGTAAATGTTAATCAAATAAAAATATCCATTCCATTCCCTGTCAATTCAATTATTATTCAGATATCAAATCTTTTCATGTTATAATATCATTAAAACAATTGAAATTTGTTTTGCAAGAAAACATTAAAAAAAAACCCTAAAAACTGACACATTGCATAAGCATGCATACTATTCATGTCTATCAAGACTAAACTACCTACTTTTATTGTAGGCAAGATTGGTCTCATTACCAGATCTAAATCTAGGAATGCACAAAGCTTACCCTATAACATGGAGGAAAGTACCCAACAGGGGTCAGGTTTCGTGTCTCAAGAAGAATTCGAGGGACTCATAAGTCAGATAGTAGAATTAGTTGTCTTCCTAAAATATCAGAGTAAAAGTACTTAGGGTCAACAAATACCCACTAAACCAGAGTCCTCCGCACAAGGTGGCAGCCAGGGTACTGACAAGAAAAAAGAAACACAGGTATCCGAACCTCAATCCAATGAGAAAACCAACATAACCCCTGAAATCACCAATCTCAAGGAAGATCGAGAAACTTGTGACATCAGAAGGAAAGTCCAATAAATGGAAGAAACCATCTGGTCTATCAAAGAGACTGAAGCATACGGGAGTGTTAATTATTGAGACCTCTGCACCTTTCCAGGGGCTCGTTCTCAAGAGAAATTCCAGGTCCCGAATTTTGAAAAGTATAATGGGGCGGATGATCCTTATACCCATCTAAAGGTATACATTGGGGAACTCGGATCCTATGCAGAGGACAAGAAGCTTAGAATGCAACTGTTCCAAAAAAAGTCTAACTGGAGAAGCTAGAGCCTGGTACGGTCAACTGGACAACTCCAAAATTTATAGCTGGGAAGAGCTAGCTCGTCCCTTCTTAAAATAATACAGCTTCCAGTCACAAATGGCCCCAGACAAATATCAAATTACCAAAGTTAAAAAGCAGAAGAATGAATCTTTCCGTGAATATGCCCAAAGATGAAGACGTTTGGCAGCGCAAGTCATTCCATCAATGACAGAAATTGAGATGGTAATAACATTCATTGATATACAGGAAGCTCCATTCTATGAAAGAGTCCTAGCAGTTATAGGAAAACCATTCTCAAAAATGATTAAACATGGACAAATGGCTGAGAAGGGATTAAAGTCTGGAAAGATTAAAGACCTCACTGCTTTGGAAGCCATGGCTGAGCATATACAGGCCAGAAGTTATGGGAATAATTCTCGGAGAGTTCATAAAAAGAAGGAAGAAGATGTATCCTTGATACTCCAAGGTCAAACTTAGAGAGCCAATCAAAACCTGTTCATTCAAAGGAAAAATTATTCCCCTTTCCAAACATCTGTACAACCTTTAAATCCTCCATTCCAAAAAGTCAGAGAGGTTAGACGTCGAAGAACATTTACACCCTTAGGGAACTCACTCGAGAATATACTAAAGCTTCTGACAACACAGAAGAAAATTTCTCAGCTATTTCACCCAACCAATCCAAGTGGGAAGAATTTTGACCCAAGTAAGAAATGTGCTTACCATTTCTGGGGCTCTTAGCTATGATACCCAAGAATGTTGGTCCTTAAAGCATAAAATCCAAAATCTGATCAAAAGTGGCGATGTTATGGTCCAACAACCTGACCAACCAAATGTTAACACCAACCTTCTATTACAACATGATACAGAGGAAGTGAACATGATCGGGTCAGGAAGCGTTGAAATGCATCCAAATCGTAAGTATTTTTGAAGGATGGAGGAGTACCCCCAAAGGAGCAGAACAAATGTCCTAGAGTGGGAAAATCCAAAGGAGGGTATGATAATAATGCAAAAATTAGAGATGATCTAGCATCAAGTAACTCTGGTAGCCAATCTGGTACTGTGCCAGCATCAGATTATGAGGCAGCTTTTCAATTAACTATCAAAAAGCCAAAAGAAAAAAGAAGTTAACCAGAATTTAAGCCTATATCCCTCTAGGATGAGCCAGCTAAATGAAGAAGATAAAAGCAGGTTGAATGGGAAAGAAAAGTGGAATGATAAAGTTCCTAGAAGATCTCTCCCGCGAAAAAATCACTCGGATGAATGCGAAATCTAAAAGAAAAAAGATCGATTAAGAGATTGAAAATTCACCCCTCTAAACAAATCAAATGAAGAGATGTTACACTTTCTGATAAGCAAAGGAAATATTACTGAGTTGCTACATCAAGCAAATCCCGAGATAAAGAGGTATGATTCCACTAAGATATGTCTCTACCATTCTAACTCACCTAGACATGCGACTGAGAAATGTTGGTCTTTGCGACACAAAATCTAGGATCTCATTGAAAATAAAGAACTAAAGATAGAAATCTCCATGACCAGAAAAGGCAAAAGGGAAATGAAGAGCTTAAGATTTCCCCTTGAGACAGACAGTTCAAAGGAAGTGATGGCTATAAGCTCCAATCTTAGCGGAACACAAGGTGAACCCATTATAATGAGGGGAGTGGCAGAGGAAACAAGAAAGTCCCCTATAGAAATTCATCCGCAACCATCAAACATCATGTTGCCTAAAGTCAGCAACCACATTCATGATTTTACCCTCCTAGATAATGAGGAAGAAATACAGATCTTTCGCAATGTAGATAAAGCGAAAAAGGGAAGTTCATTGTGAGAAATACAACAACAGTTCGAGAGAAACTTCATAGTTAAATCCTCTTGAGCCCATAAAAGAGATAAAGGAACAAATGAAAAAAAAAGGTGGTGAAGTTATCAGGGAAGCTAACCCATCAAGGAATCAAGAGTTCAACCTTTTTTGTGATAGGTCCAGTTTAATCAACCTTTAGGGATGTGCTGAATATAAAGGCGATCAAGTTATGAAAATGATTCAAGATATTTATGACCAAGAGGTAACCTCTATCGCGAGCCTCGAAGGCAATATAACCACTGACAACTAGACTATCAGGCCTCAACTAGCCAGGAAGACGTAGATCTAGAGGATAAAGTTGCGAGTTCCAGGAGATATGGGATGGTATCACTTTCTTAGCATTATGTATTTTACTTCCATGTAAATAAATTAATAAATAAATATAAAATTAAAAAAAATCAAAATTAACAAATCAAAAAATCAAAACAATCAGGTCTTATCCATTCCTAAAATGTGACGCCCCCAAATTCGGATATCTTCTAACCCGACAGATGGTGCTACACGGTACTCATAACTGTACATTCATTCTATAGAAATAACATCAAAATGTGTGTATCAACGACATTCTTATTACATTAATAATAATAATCCTGTTCCCAGGTTCAGAAATCGTTACATTCTTTGTTCGTCATAATATAATTCATACAATCATACTAGTCTATTACAGAATAAACTAATCATTCATCTTTGCCTTTCCTTTGTCTCTACAGGAACCCTCGGTTCGCTGGACCTTAGATGCAATCATATGATTCAAGTAAGAAGTGAGCATAACTAGCTCATCAAGTCTAACAATATATTATATAAATACCACTTTGAGAATCATATGATTATTCTTTAATAACTGAACAAGTAGGTACAAAGTACTATGAAACATTGAACAACACTTCTCATCTCATAAAACAATTTTGAAGTACATATAGTAGCTTAGAAATTCTGAGTAGGTCAACAGATCATGAACATTCTCTTTAGCTTTTATTTATAAAAAGGACAATCCGACACTAAGACTGTAAGTTTGGTATTTCTTACGAGCACTTCTAGGTGATCAGCCTATAGTACTCTATGTTAATCAACACTCATCTGTTAAACGTATTTACGTTTAAGTTTTGGCAACCTCGTGTGCCCATCGAATAATCGATGTAAAATACATTTGTTTATTCATACTCAGGCTTACCTTGAATCCGTACCAAACAATTGGCGTAGGATAGCGTTATCAATTCTATATTGAAATACTTGTAAATAAATCAATCAATCTTTTAAAATTAGTCTAGCCAAGTTAAAACTGGCGTCGACCCATTCTTTAAAACCATTCATGCATCTCATAACATGAATCACTGAAAACTTGGCTAACACGAAGGTTAGACAAGCGTTAAGAAAACTTTCCTTTAGCGTCTGCTACGGTTATTACACTTTACCTTTAAGTCTTTAGAATCTCTACAATACATAACCACATACATACCAAATTAGGTCATGAACAAACATGTATGGTACCTAACGTATCTTACCCTTCTTCTTAATCTAATCATTTATTAGATTTGTTATTATTGCTTCCGACTTTCCGTTATATTGTTCTTACATTCATGTTCACATAATCATTAACAACTTATAGTTTTAATTCTCAACGTTATAGTCATCATCTAGGATGCTACTTTAAGTTAATTAATTCATTATCAATCAACTATATTTCATTTCATATATTTAACCAAACTTATTTCATTAATCAAAACTCGTTCAAGTATTTATCTGCCCTAACAGCTTATTATTATTCCTCGTTTCATTATTAATAACTTACGTTTAATTAATCTTTCATTCAACCTTTAGTCGTTAACTTAAGGTTTACAACATCTTAATTGATGTTACATTAGGTTAATTAAGAAAATTTAATTTAACCAAATTAATTTACTTTCTCTCCTTACTAGTAAGCCTTCCTTATTATCTTTAAGCTAGTCTTCGCACAATGTACGCTAACTTTCCCTCTCTATCTACGTATTGCCTTGGTCAGCTGATGTGGTGGTCCGGACTTCACATGGCCATATTTGAGTCACTTTGTTAATCGCTTGCACGCATGACGCGACTCTGCAGTAAGTGATGGACAAAGTTGGTGGCTACTATACGCGCCACTGTGATGCCTTGGGTGGCCATGGCCACTGACTTTCTACACCAGATGGTGTTGACAGATTACTTACTTTGATAAACTTCTCGGACTCCAAATTTGATCATTTTAAGTCCGAATTGGCTCGTTCAAAATCCATTAGCTCACAAATCATATACTCTACGTGTTCGTGCAAGAATTTTACATTTTTGACTTCATTAACTCGAAATTCGCCTTTTAGTTCAGTTTAACGAAAATGATAAATGTTCGTGAACGTTCAACGCTCGTTTCTTCGTTCTAAGTCAGAATTCGGTCATTTTTGAGTCTGCAACTCTAGAATGCCAAATGAGACTATACTCCATCAAAAACTAATGTTTTTGAGCTCAATGTTGAAATTTGACTTCCATTCCGAGAATTTCACGATTTCGACGTTTATCGTCCGAACTCGTGAATTTCACCATAATTTCGTTACTTAAGATTTTTAAACTGATTCAATTGGATTCATTCCATCATACTAACATCTTAACATACATATTTCATTACATCATATATATTGTGATGCCCCCAAATTCAGGTACTTGAAACCCGAACTCGGTGCTTCACGATACCATTTCTATGAGCGGAATAATACTAATAATAATAATAACAATAATATAAATACCAAACTTAATTTACATATCAGAGTTTAATCCCAGGTACGCGACCTTTAAACATTCATTACATGATAGATAATATATATCATTGTTTTAATAAAGTCAAACTATTACATAATATAACACCAACTTATTCTGAAACCGTCCCTTTCCCTTTGTTCTTAGCCGAGCTTTCTTGTTATTCACACTTAGCTGAAAAACATTTAAATTAAGCAAGGATGAGCATTTGATTGCCCAATAAGTAATAGCAACAATAAATATTAGCTGAAAGGAATAAATGTTTTCTTTGAATGACACTTCTACAACGAATCAACAGTTATGAAGTAAGCTGAATCAATAATAATCAACATTTCATTTCGATTTCAAAATTTTGAAATTACATACTGAATATAAATGAGGATCAGTCGACAGACTATGAACATTGTTTTCTATTTTTGAAAAGGTTAAACAAAAATTCATCTGTAAAGCGTCATAACTTACAGGCACGGGGGTGATCAACCCGTTATGCCCTGTATTGATCAATACTACATACAAGAACAATATTTTCGTCCAGCATATCCGCCTTAGGCGCATAAAAGTTTCCCAAATTTGGGATGTTCATACTAGTCTAGAATCCGAACCAAAACAATTCGATTGGATACAATAAAGTTCTATCTTGTGCAACAAAATTTTTAAATCTGTGTCTAGCTGAATCAAATAGCTTAGACGACTTTTAAGTCAATGTATACATATAGGAAACAAATAAGTATGTATCAACATGTGATAAAATATAATGATTATCCAAGTGAGGTCACTTGTATAACCATGTTTAGAAATTATGAATAGAATATATATCTTGATTAATAATAACAAAATTAAAGAACTTGTACAACAGATTATAATCTAGTAACTTACTTATACAGAATCATTGCATAAGTATATACAAAGGTTAAGATATTTGGACAATGAAAAGAATAGTTCCGATATTTGCTTACGCATGTCCATTGCATAAAGTAAATGCAAAGATAGGATACTTGCCTGATCTACTGCTTACAGTTATGCAACTTAGTTTATCTTTTATATCAAGCCCTGTCATTAATAAGATCATTTATTTGATTAGAATAATATATCATAACACATAATACTGTTATTTGCAGTCAACACATAATCTAATCACATTTTTACATATGTTTAACAGTCATTGGATCACAAACAAACACGTATATTGTAAGACCCCGAATTTTATGAAATAAAAGTATTCAATTTTTCTATTCAGTAAATGGTTAAATTGATAAAAGTTAAAGTTAAGGGTGATATATGAATTTTTTTTCAAAATACACAAGTGGTTATAAAATATTCATTGTTGTGAGGAGAATATTCGTTTGGTCGTGGAATATTCTTTTACGTGGGAATATTAAATGCAATGACGCGATCATTTGTGGGCCCCATAATGTAATAAGCGTCGGATGGAGAAAGCGACAAATTTGAGTTTTTATAAATAACGGCAGTAATCGCTACAATTAACATTGTTGGAATACCCGGTTGGTAAAGTAAAGTAATACGCGCGTTGTTGCACAAGATAGACACGGTATTGCCACGAGATTTTTTCAATTATTGATTCTTACGTGAGAAGGAACTACTCAATAATTATTACGATAATTCTTATTCAATATTTTATTTTATTGATTCAATAATTCTTTGTGTTGATATTTTATTATTGTTGTTCAATAATTATCACCGCACAAGATATTTTCCATTATCGGATCAATAATTCATATTATTTGAATAATATTATTAGATAACATTATTGGCAATGTCTAGAAAGTTACATCAAAGAGAGGTTTGGTCACCTAATTGCATGGCGCCAAGAAGGAGAAATTCTTATTGGAAAGCCCCTCTTTCTGAGGAGCTACTGGTCATCATAAATGTGATTACGTAATATTGTTTGTGAATAATTAATTATTGATTCATATGATAAGAAAATATTTATTTGATGTGGATATAAATGATGGATTTATTTATGTGGTTATAAGTGAAGGAATTAATGATGAGGTGTTTTATCAAGTATTTGTTGAAATGGAGAACAAAATATGGGATTTTAGAAAAATTAGTTTATTACTTGATTTTGTAAAATCCATAACTCTTTTGTGTATAATGAGTTAAGAGATGAGCCATATATCAAAAGAAAGCCCTAGAAGTAAGCTAATGTAGAAATTTGAATCACCCAAAAATTCTTTGTAGATATTTTCGTGGTGAAATTTTGAATGAAATGGTCCAGAAGGACTAATAGTCCGAAAAATCGGTGTTCTTCACTATATTGCGTGAGTTATAAATTTTGATCCGACCGTTGGATCGTTGTAATTTTTGGATATGTTATACATATATAAGTTGAGTATATGTCCACAAATTTTGAACCGTTTAAAATGAACGTATGATTTGTTATGAATTTTAAGAGGTAATCGATTAGGAAATTAGGTTTTGGTGGAAAATTCTAGAATTAAGTGGGCCCCACTCTTGGTTGTTGGGGAAGATGGCTGATTTTTGGTGGGTGGAATAGTAGCGAGGTAAAGCCATCGTGTGCTTGAGTCAAGTCTGCTTGGGCTAACATTTTCCTATAAATAGAGGGCTAAGTTAGAATTGAAAATCACACCGTAAACATAAGTTTTCTCTTTTTTCTCTAGATTATTGAGTGTATTTTGTGAGTATTTAGATACTTGGTGAGTTGATATTCATCGGTGCAAGTTTCCTTCATGTAATATATCCGATATCCGATCGGAAGTCTTTGCTCTTTTGAGGTAAGGGATAGTAAGGGATATTATTTTTTTCAGATGATATTATTTCTTCAATATCATTATCTTTGAAATGTTGATCTGAAGTTTTTATCAAATTTGGAACTTTTTCATGTCTGGGTTACTATTCATGAGTTTATTATTCATGGGTTCACTATTCTTATTCACGAGTTACTATTCACGAGTTACTTATTCACGAGTTACTATTCAGTCAGTACTATTCATGAAGCGTGAAGATGTTTTTTGTGGAATTTCTATCTTTTGGTGTTTGAGTTACTATTCACGATACTCAAGACTATTCACGATATCTGACACTATTCACTTAATACGAAGATTATTCATAGAAAAATGAAAATTTTTCTTTTCGACTAAAATATCTATTCTGGATACTAGCTTTGATTGTATCCATGTTTTGATCATTCTTGAATTTTACACCACTATGATTATTTTGAGGTATTTTTGGATGTATAGATTGAGAGTTATGAATTTTATGAGAAAAGACTATTTTAAAAGTAACTGCTTATAACTCCTTGCGGTTAACTCCAAAATTGATGAAATTTTTATTGAGAGTACATCTATATAATATCAGTGTACTCTGTGAATTTCAGAATTTTTGGATAAAAGTACAATTTATGATAAATGTTTAAATATTCGGTGGTTTTGGCCATATGAAAAATAGTAAATGAATTTTTAAAATTTCGAGAAAAATATATGTTCAATATGGGACTATTTTATGCTAAATCCCAGAAAAGAAATATTTTTGGAACTGATTTGGTATTTTTCATGAAAATGTTCTAGTTATGAGTAAATGAATTAAATATGTTATGTGAAGTAAGAAAATTAGAAAATATGATTTTATGGTTTGAGAATCATATATGAGGTATATCTGATTTTTGATGAGGGTTTTGGTTATTGGTGATGAAATTTTATGAGTTTGGCATTTTATGATGATTAAATGCATTAATTAGTAAAGTGTAAACAATTTAATTAAATTGTTTATAAGTTTAAGAAATGATTAAAATATTATTATAATATTAATAATATTAGATTATGAGATTTCTAAGTGATTTATAACATTTGGATTAAGGTGTTATAAATATGGATATGACTTGTTGATGAATATCTTTGCTTTGTAGTGCAAAGATGAATTATTGATGAATATCTTTGGCTCGTAATGCAAAGATGACTTGTTGTTGAATATCTTTGCTTTGTAGTGCAAAGATGAATTATTGATGAATATCTTTGGCTTGTAATGCAAAGATGACTTGTTGTTGAATATCTTTGCTTTGTAGCAAAAGATGAATTATTGATGAATATCTTGGCTTGTAATGCAAAGATGACTTGTTGATGAATATCTTTGCTTTGTAGTGCAAAGATGAATTATTGATGAATATCTTTGGCTTGTAATGCAAAGATGACTTGTTGATGAATATCTTTAGCTTTGTAGTGCAAAGATGAATTATTGATGAATATCTTTGGCTCGTAATGCAAAGATGACTGTTGTTGAATATCTTTGCTTTGTAGTGTAAAGATGGCTGTTGATGAATATCTTTGACCCGTGGTGCAAAAGATGAATTTATTAGTATGATTATGAAGCGAGGCGTGATTTGGTATAACCATGATATTTGATGTTTTGGGTAAAGCGGTGATGAAAATTATCTTCGTCCGGATGAGAAGAGGAATTTAGAATCACAATTATGATTATGAGTTATTCATATAATTGTGGAAAAGGCTGTTGATTGATGTTACTGAGGATAAAATATTGTTGGTGGACTTTTAACGTGAGAAGACAATAGACTTTATAGTCTATTTGACTCTTCTAATGGATTGCTCATTCATTTGCAACTATGGTTGAAAAGTTTTATCATCTACCATATGTTCTAAATCTCGATTTATTTCTTGATGAAGACTATTGATAATTTATTTATCTTTAGTCATAATATTCTTTCTTGAGCTAGTTGTGCTCACCCTTTTGTTTCACAATTCCTTTTCGTGTAATAAAAGTGTAGTCGGTTCGAGCGGGGATAGCAAGGGAATAAAGTGGTGGTCTATAGATGTTGAGGGTGAGGTGAATTTAACTTGGAAGGGTGTTTTGTCACTATCATACAAGATGTCTAATGACATACTGACCTCGTGTTATCATAAGACATGGTTGTGCTCATCCACTTCTTTGAGTATATTTACAAGCACTACCTATATAATCTTGGTGTTTGTTTGGAGTATAATACCAAATTAGAGGCAGTGGAGATAATAATATGTCAAGAGAAGACTCGCCATTGGGAAGAATATGATAGTAATCTTCTTGTTTTTCTTTGGGGTTTATTATGGGTCAACCAAGGATAATTACGTGGCCATATGATATCTACCATAACCTAAAAGCATGGCCTCCCATGTATGAAGGTTCCTTGAGCACTTCCCAAAGATTCTAATTTCTAAAAGCAGGTTTTGACTATACCTTTATGTAAGGTGTCATTGTGACGTGTTATCAAGTTGGTGTCTGAGTTATAGTTGGTATATATTTGTAACCAAACTCACAAAGATATGTGTTGTTGTATTTTGCACGACAATTGTTGTAATAAAGTTGTAGTTATTTCTGTACCATGTATTTAACGACTCAGAATAGGTTGGATGGAATGGACCTATTTTGGGGTTGTTACATTTGGTATCAGAGCTTAGGGATATGATCTCTGGCGGAGATCGGGGAATAGAACTAGGAGGGGAGAGATGAGTAAATCCTTCGCTAGTGTGTCCTACCTAAGCTTATTTGTTGGTCAGTCATAATATCGAGATATTATGTGATATGTTAATTTGCTCAATTAACCTTTGTTTTTGAAGTCGTATTCTAGAATGATATTTGAAATACTGAGGAGATGAGCAATGGAGAAATCATGATGTGAGGGAGATAGAATCTGAAATGAAAACAAGGTATTCTCAACTCTTTGAAATACAGTGTACGTAAATTTCGGGGACGAAATTTCATAAGGAGGGGAGATTGTAAGACCCCGAATTTTATGAAATAAAAGTATTCAATTTTTCTATTCAGTAAATGGTTAAATTGATAAAAGTTAAAGTTAAGGGTGATATATGATTTTTTTTTCAAAATACACAAGTGGTTATAAAATATTCATTGTTGTCGGAGAATATTCGTTTGGTCGTGGAATATTCTTTACGTGGGGAATATTAAATGCTGACCAAGCAGCGGTCATTTATGGGCCCCATAATGAGAATAAGCATCGGATGGAGAAAAGCGACAAATTTGAGTTTTTATAAATAACGGCGTAATCAATACTCAATTAACTTTATGTTGGAATACCCGGTTGGTAAAGTAAAGTAAATGTATTGGCGTTGTTGCTTAGCGTACTTGCGGTATTACTGAGTATTTTTTCAATTATTGATTCTTACGTGAGAAGGAACTACTCAATAATTATTACGATAATTCTTATTCAATATTTTATTTTATTGATTCAATAATTCTTTGTGTTGATATTTTATTATTGTTGTTCAATAATTATCTTTGCATGATATTTTCCATTATCGGATCAATAATTCATATTATTTGAATAATATTATTAGATAACATTATTGGCAATGTCTAGAAAGTTACATCAAGGAGAGGTTTGGTCACCTAATTGCGCGCCGAGAAGGAGAAATTCTTATTGGAAAGCCCCTCTTTCTGAGGAACTACTGGTTGTCATAAATGTGATTACGTAATATTGTTTGTGAATAATTAATTATTGATTCATATGATAAGAAAATATTTATTTGATGTGGATATAAATGATGGATTTATTTATGTGGTTATAAGTGAAGGAATTAATGATGAGGTGTTTTATCAATTATTTGTTGAAATGGAGAACAAAATATGGGATTTTCAGAAAAATTAGTTTATTACTTGATTTTGTAAAATCCATAACTCTTTGTGTATAATGAGTTAAGAGATGAGCCATATATCAAAAGAAAGCCCTAGAAGTAAGCTAACTGTAGAAATTTGAATCACCCAAAAATTCTTTGTAGATATTTTGTGGTGAAATTTTGAATGAAACTGGTCCGAAGGACTAATAGTCCGAAAAATCAGTGTTCTTCAGCTATATTGCATGAGTTATAAATTTTGATCCGACCGTTGGATCGTTGTAATTTTTGGATATGTTATACATATATAAGTTGAGTATATGTCCACAAATTTTGAACCGTTAAAAATGAACGTATGATTTGTTATGAATTTTAAGAGGTAACTGATTCGGAAATTAGGTTTTGGTGGAAAATTCTAGAATTAAGTGGGCCCCACTCTTGGTTGTTGGGGAAGATGGCTGATTTTTGGTGGGTGGAATAGTAGCAGGTAAAGCCATCGTGCAGCAGGTCAAGTCTGCTTCGGCGGGCTAACATTTTCCTATAAATAGAGGGCTAAGTTAGAATTGAAAATCACACCAGAAACATAAGTTTTCTCTCTTTTTCTCTCTAGATTATTGAGTGTATTTTGTGAGTATTTAGATACTTGGTGAGTTGATATTCATCAGTGCAAGTTTCCTTCAGCGTCATATCCGATATCCGAAAAGTCTTTGCTCTTTTGAGGTAAGGGATAGTAAGGGATATTATTTTTTCTCGTAATGATATTATTTCTTCAATATCATTATCTTTGAAATGTTGATCTGAAGTTTTTATCAAATTTGGAACTTTTTCATATCGGGGTTACTATTCATGAGTTACTATTCATGGGTTACTATTCACGAAGTTACTATTCACGAGTTACTTATTCAGTTACTATTCACTATTCATTCGAAAGTACTATTCATGAAGCGTGAAGATGTTTTTTTGTGGAATTTCTATCTTTTGGTGTCGGAGTTACTATTCACGTATACGGCACTATTCACGAATACGGCACTATTCACCGAAAAATGAAAATTTTTCTTTTCGACTAAAATATCTATTCTGGATACTAGCTTTGATTGTATCCATGTTTTGATCATTCTTGAATTTTACACCACTATGATTATTTTGAGGTATTTTTGGATGTATAGATTGAGAGTTATGAATTTTATGAGAAAAGACTATTTTAAAAGTAACTGCTTATAACTCCTTGCGGTTAACTCCAAAATTGATGAAATTTTTATTGAGAGTACATCTATATAATATCAGTGTACTCTGTGAATTTGAATTTTTGGATAAAAGTACAATTTATGATAAATGTTTAAATATTAGGTGGTTTTGGCCATATGAAAAATAGTAAATGAATTTTTAAAATTTCGAGAAAAATATATGTTCAATATGGGACTATTTTATGCTAAATCCCGGAAAAGAAATATTTTGGAACCGATTTGGTATTTTTCATGAAAATGTTCTAGTTATGAGTAAATGAATTAAATATGTTATGTGAAGTAAGAAAATTAGAAAATATGATTTTATGGTTTGAGAATCATATATGAGGTATATCTGATTTTTGATGAGGGTTTTGGTTATTGGTGATGAAATTTTATGAGTTTGGCATTTTATGATGATTAAATGCATTAATTAGTAAAGTGTAAACAATTTAATTAAATTGTTTATAAGTTTAAGAAATGATTAAAATATTATTATAATATTAATAATATTAGATTATGAGATTTCTAAGTGATTTATAACATTTGGATTAAGGTGTTATAAATATGGATATGACTTGTTGATGAATATCTTTGCTTTTGTGGTCTGAAGATGAATAAAGATGAATTATTGATGAATATCTTTGGCTCGTGTAATGCAAAGATGAATTATTGATGAATACAGAATGCAAAGATGACATTGTTGAATATCTTTGGCTTTGTAGTGTAAAAGATGAATTATTGATGAATATCTTTGGCTTGTAATGCAAAGATGACTTGTTGTTGAATATCTTTGCTTTGTAGTGCAAAGATGAATTATTGATGAATATCTTTGGCTTGTAATGCAAAGATGACTTGTTGATGAATATCTTTGCTTTGTAGTGCAAAAGATGAATTATTGATGAATATCTTTGGCTTGTAATGCAAAGATGACTTGTTGATGAATATCTTTAGCTTTGTAGTGCAAAAGATGAATTATTGATGAATATCTTTGGCTCGTGAATGCAAAGATGACTGTTGTTGAATATCTTTGCTTTGTAGTGTAAAGATGAAGCTGTTGATGAATATCTTTGAAAGTGTAGTGCAAAGATGAATTTATAAGTATGATTATGAGCAGAGGCTGTGATTTGGTATAACCATGATATTTGATGTTTCGGTAAAGGCGGTGATGAAAATTATCTTCTTCGTCCCGGATGAGAAGAGAATTTAGAATCACAATTATGATTATGAGTTATTCATATAATTGTGGAAAAGGCTGTTGATTGATGTTACGAGGATAAAATATTGTTGGTGGACTTTTAACGTGGAGAAGACAATAGACTTTATAGTCTATTTGACTCTTCTAATGGATTGCTTCATTCATTTGCAACTATGGTTGAAAAGTTTTATCATCTACCATATGTTCTAAATCTACGATTTATTCTTGATGAAGACTATTGATAATTTATTTATCTTTAGTCATAATATTCTTTCTTGAGCTAGTTGTGCTCACCCTTTTGTTTCACAATTTCCTTTCGTGTAATAAAAAGTGTATACGGGTCGGCGGGGATATGAGGAATAAAGTGGTGGTCTATAGATGTTGAGGTGAGGTGAATTTAACTTGGAAGGGTGTTTTGTCACTATCATACAAGATGTCTAATGACATACAACCTCGTGTTATCATAAGACATGGTTGTGCTCATCCACTTCTTTGAGTATATTTACAAGCACTACCTATATAATCTTGGTGTTTGTTTGGAGTATAATACCAAATTAGAGACGAGTGGAGATAATGATATGTCAAGAGAAGACTCACCATTGGGAAGAATATGATAGTAATCTTCTTGTTTTTCTTTGGGGTTTATTAGGTCAACCAAGGATAATTACGTGGCCATATGATATCTACCATAACCTAAAAGCATGGCCTCCCATGTATGAAGGTTTCTTGAGCACTTCCCAAAGATTCTAATTTCTAAAAGCAGTTTTTTTTTGACTTTATACCTTTATGGTGACGTGTTATCAGTTGGTGACGAGTTACAGTTGGTATATATTTGTATCCAAACTCACAAAGATATGTGTTGTTGTATTTTTGCACGACAATTGTTGTAATAAAGTTGTAGTTGTTTTTCTGTACCATGTATTTAACGACTCAGAATAGGTTGGATGGAATGGACCTATTTTGGGGTTGTTACATTTGGTATCAGAGCTTAGGGATATGATCTCTGGCGGAGATCGGGGAATAGAACTAGGAGGGGAGAGATGAGTAAATCCTTCGCTAGTGTGTCCTACCTAAGCTTATTTGTTGGTCAGTCATAATATCGAGATATTATGTGATATGTTAATTTGCTCAATTAACCTTTGTTTTGAAGCTGTATTCTAGAATGATATTTGAAATACAGGAGATGAGCAATGGAGAAATCATGATGATGGGGAGATAGAATCGAAATGAAAACAAGGTATTCTCAACTCTTTGAAATACAGTGCACGTAAATTTCGGGGACGAAATTTCATAAGGAGGGAGATTGTAAGACCCGAATTTTATGAAATAAAAGTATTCAATTTTTCTATTCAGTAAATGGTTAAATTGATAAAAGTTAAAGTTAAGGGTGATATATGAATTTTTTTTCAAAATACACAAGTGGTTATAAAATATTCATTGTTGTGAGGAGAATATTCGTTTGGTCGTGGAATATTCTTTCGTTGAGAATATTAAATGCGGACAGCAGCGATCATTTGTGGGCCCCATAACAGAATAACTGTCGGATGGAGAAAACGACAAATTTGAGTTTTTATAAATAACGGCGTAATCGTTACCGTTAACACTGTTGGAATACCCGGTTGGTAAAGTAAAGTAATACGCGTTGTTGCATAAAGACATTACACACGGTATTGATGAGATATTTTTTCAATTATTGATTCTTACGTGAGAAGGAACTACTCAATAATTGTTACGATAATTCTTATTCAATATTTTATTTTATTGATTCAATAATTGCTTTGTGTTGATATTTTATTATTGTTGTTCAATAATTATCATCGCATGATATTTTCCATTATCGGATCAATAATTCATATTATTTGAATAATATTATTAGATAACATTATTGGCAATGTCTAGAAAGTTACATCAAGGAGAGGTTTGGTCACCTAATTTGGCGCCTTGATGAAGGAGAAATTCTTATTGGAAAGCCCCCTCTTTCCTGGGAACAGCCTGGTTGTCATAAATGTGATTCTGTAATATTATTTGTGAATAATTAATTATTGATTCATATGATAAGAAAATATTTATTTGATGTGGATATAAATGATGGATTTATTTATGTGGTTATAAGTGAAGGAATTAATGATGAGGTGTTTTCAATTATTTGTTGAAATGGAGAACAAAATATGGGATTTTCAGAAAAATTAGTTTATTACTTGATTTTGTAAAATCCATAACTCTTTGTGTATAATGAGTTAAGAGATGAGCCATATATCAAAAGAAAGCCCTAGAAGTAAGCTAACTGTAGAAATTTGAATCACCCAAAAATTCTTTGTAGATATTTCGTGGTGAAATTTTGAATGAAATGGTCAGAAGGACTAATAGTCCAAAAAAATCGGTGTTCTTGACTATATTGCGTGAGTTATAAATTTTGATCAAACCGTTGGATCGTTGTAATTTTTGGATATGTTATACATATATAAGTTGAGTATATGTCCACAAATTTTGAACCGTTAAAAATGAACGTATGATTTGTTATGAATTTTAAGAGGTGGCGATTAGGAAATTAGGTTTTGGTGGAAAATTCTAGAATTAAGTGGGCCCCACTCTTGGTTGTTGGGGAAGATGGCTGATTTTTGGTGGGTGGAATAGTAGCAGGTAAAGCCATCATCGGTAGCAGTCAAAGTCGCTTGTAGGCTAACATTTTCCTATAAATAGAGGGCTAAGTTAGAATTGAAAATCACACCGTAAACATAAGTTTTTCTCTTTTCTCTCTAGATTATTGAGTGTATTTTGTGAGTATTTAGATACTTGGTGAGTTGATATTCATCGCTGCAAGTTTCCTTCAAACGTCATATCAGATATCCGATCGGAAGTTTGCTTCTTTTGAGGTAAGGGATAGTAAGGGATATTATTTTTTTCGTAATGATATTATTTCTTCAATATCATTATCTTTGAAATGTTGATCAAGTTTTTATCAAATTTGGAACTTTTTCATGTCGGGGTTACTATTCATGAGTTCATTATTCATGGGTTACTATTCACGAGTTACTATTCACGAGTTCTATTATTCTATTCACGAAGTTACTATTCACGAAAGTACTATTCATGAAGCGTGAAGATGTTTTTTTGTGGAATTTCTATCTTTTGGTGTTGAGTTACTATTCACGATATCACAAGACTATTCACGATATCTGACTATTCACGAATACGGCACTATTCACCGAAAAATGAAAATTTTTCTTTTCGACTAAAATATCTATTCTGGATACTAGCTTTGATTGTATCCATGTTTTGATCATTCTTGAATTTTACACCACTATGATTATTTTGAGGTATTTTTGGATGTATAGATTGAGAGTTATGAATTTTATGAGAAAAGACTATTTTAAAAGTAACTGCTTATAACTCCTTGCGGTTAACTCCAAAATTGATGAAATTTTTATTGAGAGTACATCTATATAATATCGATTGTACTGTGTGAATTTGAATTTTTGGATAAAAGTACAATTTATGATAAATGTTTAAATATTAAAGTGGTTTTGGCCATATATGAAAAATAGTAAATGAATTTTTAAAATTTCGAGAAAAATATATGTTCAATATGGGACTATTTTATGCTAAATCCCAGAAAAGAAATATTTTTGGAACTGATTTGGTATTTTTCATGAAAATGTTCTAGTTATGAGTAAATGAATTAAATATGTTATGTGAAGTAAGAAAATTAGAAAATATGATTTTATGGTTTGAGAATCATATATGAGGTATATCTGATTTTTGATGAGGGTTTTGGTTATTGGTGATGAAATTTTATGAGTTTGGCATTTTATGATGATTAAATGCATTAATTAGTAAAGTGTAAACAATTTAATTAAATTGTTTATAAGTTTAAGAAATGATTAAAATATTATTATAATATTAATAATATTAGATTATGAGATTTCTAAGTGATTTATAACATTTGGATTAAGGTGTTATAAATATGGATATGACTTGTTGATGAATATCTTTAGCCTGTAGTGCAAAGATGAATTATTGATGAATATCTTTGGCTCGTAATGCAAAGATGACCTGTTGTTGAATATCTTTAGCCTGTAGTGCAAAGATGAATTATTGATGAATATCTTTGGCTTGTAATGCAAAGATGACTTGTTGTTGAATATCTTTAGCCTGTAGTGCAAAGATGAATTATTGATGAATATCTTTGGCTTGTAATGCAAAGATGACTTGTTGATGAATATCTTTAGCCTGTAGTGCAAAGATGAATTATTGATGAATATCTTTGGCTTGTAATGCAAAGATGACTTGTTGATGAATATCTTTAGCCTGTAGTGCAAAGATGAATTATTGATGAATATCTTTGGCTCGTAATGCAAAGATGACTTTGTTGTTGAATATCTTTGCTTTGTAGTGTAAAGATGAGCTGTTGATGAATATCTTTGACCCGTGGTGCAAAGATGAATTTATTAGTATGATTATGAGCAGGGCTGTGATTTGGTATAACCATGATATTTGATGTTTCGGGTAAAGGCGGTGATGAAAATTATCTTCGTCCTTGATGAGAAGAGGAATTTAGAATCACAATTATGATTTATGAGTTATTCATATAATTGTGGAAAGGCTGTTGATTGATGTTACTGAGGATAAAATATTGTTGGTGGACTTTTAACGTGGAGAAGACAATAGACTTTATAGTCTATTTGACTCTTCTAATGGATTGCTCATTCCGCTGCAACTATGGTTGAAAAGTTTTATCATCTACCATATGTTCTAAATCTCTGATTTATTACTGATGAAGACTATTGATAATTTATTTATCTTTAGTCATAATATTCTTTACTGAGCTAGTTGTGCTCACCCTTTTGTTTCACAATTCCTTTCAGGTAATAAAAGTGTATCTGGGTCGAGCGGGGGATAGCAAGGGAATAAAGTGGTGGTCTATAGATGTTGAGGGTGAGGTGAATTTAACTTGGAAGGGTGTTTTGTCACTATCATACAAGATGTCTAATGACATACAACCTCGTGTTATCATAAGACATGGTTGTGCTCATCCACTTGCTGAGTATATTTACAAGCACTACCTATATAATCTTGGTGTTTGTTTGGAGTATAATACCAAATTAGAGACAGTGGAGATAATAATATGTCAAGAGAAGACTCGCCATTGGGAAGAATATGATAGTAATCTTCTTGTTTTTCTTTGGGGTCTATTGGGTCAACCAAGGATAATTCTGTGGCCATATGATATCTACCATAACCTAAAAGCATGGCCTCCCACGTATGAAGGTTCCTTGAGCACTTCCCAAAGATTCTAATTTCTAAAAGCAGTTTTTGACTATACCTTTTATGTAAGGTGTCAGTTTGTGACATGCTACGGTTGGTATATATTTGTAACCAAACTCACAAAGATAGGTGTGTTGTTGTATTTTGCACGACAATTGTTGTAATAAAGTTGTAGTTGTTTTTCTGTACCATGTATTTAACGACTCAGAATAGGTTGGATGGAATGGACCTATTTTGGGGTTGTTACATATATAGACAATTTATATAAGTCCAGATCAATTTCTAAAATATGTTAGTGTACCGATGGCTTAATCGGGTAATTATCGGGTCTAAAACCCTATCCTGAAGTTCAATATCCATTTGGATAACTTAAATATCAGTCATATTATTTTTAAATAACTTATAATCATTTTTAATTAATTATTATAATTTATCATGATTTTTCAAACACCGTAATCATTATTAAATGATTTAAATATTAAATAATTTTGTTATCATTAATATTTAATTAATATTAAACTATTAATGAAACCATTGCCAAAATATTAAAGTTATTTATAATAACTTAAAATACTTTTAAAGTATTAATATTACCCTTAAATGATTTTTAAAATATTTAAAATCATTTTAAATAATTACCATTAATATTTAAATATTAATACATTATTTATCAAAATATTAGAAGTCATTTATTATAACTTAAAATATTTTTAATTCATTTATATCCTTCTTAAATGATTTTTAAATCAATAAAATCATTTTAAACTATTTATTTAATATAATTAATAAATAAATCTAATATTAATATTAATTTTTAATGAAATTTACCTTTAAATATTAAAAGTTATATTTTATAACTTCAAATATTTTTAAACACTTTATTTTCATTTAAAATAATTTTTATAATATTAAAATAATTTTTAATTAATTAATTTAATATAATTATTAAATAAATCTAAATATCATTAATATTAAATAGTTAATGAAATTTACATTAAAATATTAAAAGTTATATTTTATAACTTAAAATATTTTTAAAAACCTTATTATCATTTAAAATGATTTTTAATATAATAAAATCATTTTTAATTAATTTATTTAATGCATTTATTAAATAAATTAAATATCAATAATATTTAAATAAATACTAATATTTATGAAAAATATGCCAAATTATCAGTAGTTAATTTTTATAACTTAAAATAATTTTTAAAACTACTTTTGGAATTATATAAATTAATTTCTATTTTTAATGAATTTTTCAAAAAATTTTATAATTAATAATAATAAAACTGTCGCTAAAGCTTTTAGCGATAAAATCTGTCGCCTTAGGTGTTCTTGAAGCTCAAGAACACACAATATCAGTTACCAAGTGACCTTGTTTGACCATCTATAGCTGTCAGATCTTGATGTTTCTGTGCATGTTTCTGGTCCGATCTTGTAGTACTAATGTAACACTACAAGACCCAACAACAAACATGATCAAACAGCATCACACTAAGGAGATCTAAGCATGAAAAGTGGTTGTCAGAGCTGTTCTTCATTTCTGGGTTGCCCAGAAATGAAGAACAGTTCGAGCAGTCACTTTTGGGCTTCCACAACTTGCAATCGTTGAATTGTTTTTGTGATATAATGCTTTCAGTGTGTAGCCAACATGCAAGAGAACATATCTAATACCAAAAACACATATAACAACAACAGAATCAACCCTTAAGATCCGGGCAAACCATGTCAGAGACCATGTTCATATGTTTTCTGGGTTACCCAGAAATTAGAAAACATGATCGTACTGCCTGATTTGACCGTCCTCTATATTCACCCAGTTTGATGTTTAGGATATTTTAAGGCATACACATGTAGTCCATATACCAAACTTCAACTTAGATACAACTACAAACACAAATCAACAAAAACAAGAATGATATGGGCCCATGAACTTGCTGTCAGAGCTTTCTGGGCAAGTTCATGGCTTCCCAGATTCACTTGGTCATGGTCAGTCAATCGACTTTGACCATCAATAAAATGAAATATGTACATGATTTGGACTTGATTCAAGTTCCAGAGTAAAGGCCACATGACATACTACAACTACAAAGCTTTAAACATACAAAACCAGAAACAGTAAGAGATCTATGAGGTTTGACATTAGGTTGTCAGACAACACATAAAAGTTTTCCAGATTTTTGAAAACACCAAATTTGAGCCTATAGATGTTATGGATCTAACATCTAGCAACCCAGATCATCTAGTTATACAACATACAACATGTTTAACACAAAAAAAAAACTAACATCTAACATGGAAACTTTAATTACCCGATATTTTCTATAAAATAAAATCAGAAATTTTGTGTATAATTTTTATTATTATTATTTTATTTTAAAGGTGGGAATACGTGTAAGGTAAAACGTGTGTATTTATGTGATAAATAAAATTTATTTATTACATGAATAATTTTAAATAATTTTCTTAGAATTATTGACTATTATAAAGTATATTCTTATAATAATTAATTTCATAGTAAAAATGTTTTTATTATTTATTTTCCATGAAAATATGATTATAATATTATTTTAATAATATATAAAATGATTATTAGAATTATTATAATAACTATTTTAATATATTAATTTATTTCAGATTAATTAAGTTAATTATTTTAACTTAATTAATAATAGTATATATATGCAAGATAACTCAGATATGGAATCCAAATCCTAATTCTAGATTTGGAATAAGGAAAGAGAATTATAATATAATATTAATTATATTTCAATGCTATAAATGTGTACTGTATGTGTGTAGACTGATAATTGGTCAATTATAGTGTGACAGTAGAAAAAAATCTTATAATACAGTGCTAAACCCTAATTTCAAACTCAAATTAGAGTACATGATTGTTATGTAATAGTGATAATGTGATTAACGACCAAAATTATAGATATTAACCTTAATTAGGGAAACCCTAATTTTTGAAAACCCCTAATTAATATTTATAAACCCTAATTTCTATATTTGGAACCCTAATTGTCAAATGGGGAAAACCCTAATTACTAAATTATGAATCGCTTAATAATAAAGCTTAATGCTAATCAGTGGAATTTAGACCCTAATGTTCATGTATAATGTTAATTAGAAAACCCTAATTCATAATTTGGGAACTCTAATAATATCAAGAAACCCTAATTTTCTATTAAAACCCTAATTTTAATTATTGAGTTCTAATTAAAATTTTATTAAACTTTGAACTTAATTTTTCAAACCCTAGAAATTATTTGGGAAACCTTAAAGTTTAAAATCTATTAATTAAACCCTAGATTCAAGTATCACGGACAAGAATACCCTTAAATGCTTTGTTAGTTTACTAAAATAACATTTTTAGATTTATTTTAATGAGATAGCTTGCAAATCTTGCCATGATTTGGGTTGTTCATGTGATGCCCCCAAATTTGGGTATCTTCCAAGCCGACATATGGTGCTACACGGTACTCATAACTATACAATCATTCCATTGAAAACACAATATAATGAATGTAATTACTATCTTCTTATTACAATTAAAGTGAAATCCTTTCCTAGGTTCATAAACCGATTACATCATTCGTTGTTTGTAAGTATAATACATACAATCATACTAATCTATTACAAGATAGCTAACTATCCACCTTAGCCTTGCCATTATTTCTCTTAGCATTCTCAGTATGCTTGGCTTTAACTGCAATCATATAATTCACGCAAGAAGTGAGCATAACAAGCTCAGTAAGTCTAACAAAGAATAATACCAATACTATATTCGTGAATTATATGAAGAAATCTTCCATAAATGAACAAGTAGTCATGAAGTATTACGAAACATCAATACTCAACAATTCATAATCTCAATTCCCAAAGTATATAATAGTTTAGGAATTCTGAACCGGTCGACAGACCATGAACAATATCTTTCTGTTTTCATACTTGAAAAGGACATAACAGTACCAAGGTTGTACATCCGGCATTACATACGAGCACTTCTAGGTGATCAGCCTATAGTACTCTATGTTGATTAACATTCATCCGTTAAGCGTATTTACGTTTAAGTATTGGCGAACTCGCATGCCCATCGAATAATCGATGAAAAATACTTTTGTTTGTTCATAGAAAAACTTACCTTCAAATCCATACCAAATACTTGGCATAGGACAGCGTTAGCATTTCTATATAGAAAGAAATGTATACAAATTAATCTATCTCTTATGAATAGTCTAGTCGAGTTAAAACTAGCATTGACCCTTTCTTTAAAATCATTCATGCAACTCATTACAATGAATCACAGAAAACTTGGCTAACATGAAGGTTAGACAAGCGTTAAGAAAACTTGCCTTCAAGCATCTTCAAATAATTTATTCGACTATTCTCTGCCTTTACAAAATCTACATGATATATTCACATATCACACTATAATTAGCTATCAAACAATCAATCACATTGTTTATACCAACTTCTTTCTCTTTTATGTCTTATTTGACTTTATTTCATTAATAAGGTCAATTCGACTTACTACCCTTCATCCTGGCTTGTTAACGTTCTTATGTTACTAGCTGAACTCAATCGTCATTGGTGAAATACTAATGTCGATTACCGTTCATAGTTTGTTCATTAACACTTTGTGTTCTTCGTTTAGCTTTCACTACAACTTCCTTAATTTCCTGACTTTATCACTTTAAAAGTGATTTAAGAATGAGTGTTTACTTGTATATTAAGTATGTCTACATTGTATTTATTCATTACCAATTAATTACAATTATAAAACTAACTTGATCAACTCTTGCATAGAACCCAGGTCTTTGCTGGCGCGATCCTTACTATAACTTTGGTGACCATATGGCCAGCTTCTGAATCTAAAACCATCGTCTCCTGCGGCCAATACGGAACATAACTTGAGTGTGAATGCATTTGTGGGCGCCACTCTTGATAGAGCCCAAACAACGTGCTCAGGCTGGCGGCGACACAATAAGCCTTGTCTAGCCAGCGGCTGGACCTCAAACACCGAAAAATTTTTACAGATAAAATTTTTAGTGAACTTCTCGGCTTCATAACTTCTTCGTTATAAGTTTGATTTGGTCCGTTCAAAAGCCTACAACTCATAAATTATATATTCTACGCGTTCATATAAGAATTTTTCAATTTCGGATCAATTAACTCAAAATTCACTTCTAAGCTCATTATCAAGTGTTCGTTAAACACTTTCGAGTGTTCTATACTCGTTTTCTTCATTTTAAGCCGGAATCCGACGATTCTTGAGCCCACAACTCTTAAATATCCTATCTCACGTGTTGACATTGAAAACTAATGTTTTCAAGTCTCACGGTAACTTTCGACTACAAATCCGGAATTTCTACGTTTTCGACGTTTAACGTCTAATTTTGTAAAATTCGCCATAACTTCGTTACTAGTGTTCTATATGCCGAATCAAATGGAACACTCCATTGATTTCATATCTACATCCTAACCAAAAAAAATGCACATATTCCAATAGTGATGGTGTTCAATTTGTCCATCAACACCAAGTTCATTACTCAATAATTTCTACGGTTTAGACTTACGTAAACCCTTACGATTTACATTTACACATGACTTATAAAGGTTTTACAATTTACAAGCCATCCTTATTCCTCCATAAGAGGCATGATCCACCAATTTATGATTCTTTATAACAAAGAAATCAAAAGGTATGGAAAATTACTATTAAGGAATATTACCTTACCGATCATTACTTTCTTGCTAAAATCTCTAATGAAAAGCTTCAAGGTGAGATGATGGCTTAAGTCTAGCTCTTTCTCTCTCTCAATATAATTTGAATGACTCTTGGAAAACCAAAAATAACCAACTTAAGCTTCTTTTTTATCGGCAATTCAAATGGAGGGTAATGTGGTCTTTTCTCCCAACCTCCTAGCTATTCACTACTTCATCACCAAGTAAAATACTTGGTGATCAAGTAGTTCCCTTTACTTGGCCATCAAGTGGCCAGCCCACATGCCCATGGGTCATTCCCATGGGTTTCCCCATGGGTTTTACCTATTTAGTGACCCACCGGTTCGACCCACGGTTCGGTTTCTTGGATCGGGCTTAATTAATTCTAACATTGGGCTTTAACTCATAATTCTTTGTGTTTGATCACTTAATCACTTGGGCTTGATATAATCCAACTCAATTGGATTATACTAAGTCCTTAACCTATAAATCCAATAATACCAATCGTATTCCACACGTATAATTTATGTATTCTCTTCGTATAATACTCGTACGATATTCGTATTGTACTTCGTAATAAATCTTCGTATTATACTCGTATACTAAAAAGTATCATACTCGTATAATGTACGCATAATCATTATCGTAATTCATTATACGAAGCTCATTTCCTTCTCGGAAATCATTCTTCTCAACCCTTAGGTTTTAAGTCCGCAGGAGAAAACTTCGTTTGCCATATATGAAATACTATTAGATATTTCATCTCATCCTCACATTCTATCATTACGTGTTTCTCAAAATTTCAAAATTAATTCCCTAGCAGAAACGGATGAATAGTGTTTTTACGGGAATTTCTCGGAACACATTTATTTTTGTCTTAGAAATTCAAATTAATTAATTCTAGCACATAGCTAGAATACTAACCACATTCACATATTCAAGGTCATAGAACAATCTTCACATATCTTACTCACATAAATAATCAATTAAATTCATTTAATTCACATAATCAAATAAAAATTTAATTCTCATATAAATCCAATTTTCTCGGGCATTACATTCTCCCCCCCCCCCCCTTATAAGGATTCTATCCCCAAAATCTCGCTTATAATTACATAAACAAATGAGGAAAATTTTCCTTCATTTTACTTTTGAGTTCCCACGTTGCTTCTTCAGCATTTTGGTTTCTCCAAATAACCTTCACTGAAGGTATTATCTTATTTCTCAAAACTTGTTCCTTCCTATCAATAATTTGAATTGGAAGTTCTTCATACGATAAGTCTTTCTCTATCTGAATAGATTCATACTCTATGACGTGTTTATAGTCCGACTTATAGGGACGCAACACAGACACGTGAAACACATTGTGAACACGGTCCATTTCTGGAGGTAAGGCTACTTCATAAGCTACCTCTCCTACCCTTCTTAAAATTTCAAAAGGTCCTATAAACCTGTGACTTAACTTCCCTTTCTTTCCAAAATGTATCCTTTCTAAGGCGATACTTTCAGAAAGACATAAGACCCTTCATCAAATTCTATCTTTTCTCTATGAGGATCTGCATACTTCTTTTGCCTATCTTGACCCGCTACCAATTGAGCACGTATCAACTTTGCCATGTCCGCCGTTTGTTGTACCAACTCAGATCCCAACATTCGACGTTCACCCACTTCATCTCGACATAGTGGAGTCCTACATTTCCTTCCATACAACGCTTCGTAAGGCGGCATGCCTATACTAGCGTGAAAACTATTGTTGTACGCAAATTCCATCAACGGTAGATGGTCATCCCAACTCCCTTTGAAATCCATAACGCAAGATCTTAACATATCTTCAAGCATTTGAATTGTCCATTCACTTTGTCCATCCATCAAAGAATGATACGCCGTACTCAATCTCAATTGCGTTCCCATATGCTCTTGCAAACTTCTCTAAAAGTTCGATGTGAATCGTGGATCACGATATGATACAATCGAAACAGGTACTCCATGTCTTGAAATAATTTCTTTGACATAAAGCTTAGCTAATTGGTCTAGGTTATACCCAACTCCTATTGGTAGAAAATGAGCCGATTTCTTCAATCGATCCACTATCCCCCAAATAACGTCATATCATTTCCTTATCGTTGGAAGTCCTAACACAAAGTCCATTTTGATGTGTTCCCACTTCCACTCTGGAATTTCTAATGATTGCAACAACCCACTAGGTCGTTGGTGTTCAGCCTTAACCTTTTGACAAGTTAAGCACCTACTAACATATCCTGCTATCTCCCTTTTTATGTTCGGCCACCAAAAGTTCCAACGAAGGTCTTGATACATCTTCGTACTATCGGGATGTATCGAGTACCTCGAACTATGGGCGTCACTCATTATCTCGTCCTTTAATTCAAAATTATTTGGAACCCAAATTCTTCCTTCAAAATAAAGTAATCCCTACTTATCGAGGTTATACTTAGTCTTTACTTCATCTTCTATCTTTTTCATATGTTCACATTCCTCATTACTCAATTGCACTTCCTTAACACGTTCCACTATGGTCAGTTGAATCTCCATGGAAAATAACATCTCCTCTACTTCACCCGGTAATTTAACTTCTAATTCCATCCTTTCCATCGCTGTTACTAACTCATTCTGAGCCGTTAACATTGACAGTTTCTCTCTACCCTTCCTACTTAGTGCATCGGCTACTACATTTGCTTTCCCCAGATGATATAAGATATCACAATCGTAATCTTTTATTAGTTTCAACCACCTTCTCTGCCTCATATTCAACTCCTTCTGTGTGAAGATATATTTCAGAATTTTATGGTTCGTGTATATCTCAAACTTTTCACCATATAGATAATGCCTCCATATTTTGAAGGCAAAAACTACAGCTGCCAATTCCAGGTAATGAGTAGGATAGGCCTTCTCATAATCCTTTAATTGACGTGACGCATACGTAATGATCTTGCCATGCTGCATGAGCACGCAACCCAGTCCTCTATGTGAAGCATCGCTATACACTATAAAATTCCCCGTATCATCTGGCAAAGACAATACAGGTGCCTCACTCAACATCTTCTTTAGTTCTTGAAAACTAATTTCACATTTTTCCGTCCACACGTACTTCACCGACTTCCTAGTCAAATTTGTTAACGGAGTAGCTATTTTAGAAAAGTTCTGGATGAACCTTCTATAGTATCCCGCCAACCCCAAAAAACTCCAAACCTCAATTGGCGTCTTCGGTTGCTCCCACTCATTAACTGCTTCTACTTTTACTGGATCCATGGAAATGCTATCTTTATCAATAACATGTCCTAGAAATTGCACTCGTTCAAGCCAAAATTCACACTTTGTGAATTTCCCATATAACTTTTCCTTCCGTAGTGTCTCCAACACTATCCTCAAATGTTCAACATGATCTTCTGACGTCTTAGAATAGACTAGAATATCATCAAGGAACACTACGACGAACTTGTCCAAATAATATTTGAACACTCTGTTCATCATATCCATAAATGTGGCTGGTGCATTAGTCAACCCAAACGACATTACCAGAAACTCGTAACGACCATAATGAGTTCTGAATGTCGTCTTAGATAAATCCTCCTTCCTTACTTTTAACTGATGATACCCCGTACGTAAATCTATTTTAGAAAAATACTTTTCCCCTTTCAACTGATCAAACAGATCATCGATTCTGGCTAACGGGTATTTATTCTTAATCGTTAACTTGTTCAACTCTCGATAGTCGATACAAAGTCGTAACGACCCATCCTTTTTTCTTTACAAACAATATTGGTGCTCCCCAAGGAGACACACTCGGTTGAATGTACTTCCTATCTAATAGTTCTTGTAATTGAACCATTAACTCCTTCATCTTAACTGGCGCCATCCGGTATGGTGCCCTTGAAACTGGTGTCGTACCCGGTAACAGATCAATCACAAACTCAACCTCCCTATTTGGTGGAATACCCGATAATTCCTACGGAAATACATCCGCGAACTCTTAAACTATAGGTATCTGGTCCAAGGATGTTCCCACTCCTTGGGTATCCACAACAAGGCATAGATAACCTACACACCCCTTTCTTAACATCTTCATAGCTTGTGTCATCGTTAGACAACAAGAGCGTCTCGGTGATTTACTACCGAAGAACACTACCTTGGTTTTCTTAGAAAGATGAAGGTTCACACTTTTCCTATGGCAATCTATTATAGCATTATGGTTAATCAACTAATCCATACCAAGAATTACATCGAATTCTTTTAACCTTATCGGTACCAAATCTACCGATAACTTATTCCCTCTAATATTTACGCAACAATCCTTATGAATATGTTCAATGGGGATATTCTCTTCATTTGCTACCTTAACGTCTAGGTATTGCTAACTTTTCAGGGATTAAACCTAATTGTTTAGCAAATTCACATGCTATAAATGAACAAGTAGCACCCGAGTCAAATAACATATAAGCATTTATTTCATTGACTAGAATGATACCTGCTACTACATCCGATGATGCAACCACATCTTGGATAGTCATATTAAACGTACGGGCTGAGGGTCTAACCACAGATGGTGTTGGTCCAATAATGGCTAATTTACCACTACCAGAACCCTTATTTCCCTCTAACCCTTTCTTCGGGAAATTTCTTGCCATGTGGTCCAACGATCCACAAACGAAACAACCATGATTTTTCTTAGGGTTAGGACAGTTGGGTGATAAATGCCCCTCCTGCCCATAGTTGTAGCAAACTGATTTCCCCTTTAAACAGACACCAAAATGAGTCTTTCCGTATGTCTTGCATGCCTCCATCGTACACTTAGGATCTCCTTATTTCACCCCAGTATTCCCAGGGTTAAATCTCTTTCTCTTTGACATAGTGCCACTACCGCTGGCAACCTCTGCCTTATTTCCTCCCTCACTCTTATTCTTATTCTTCCTTTCCTTATGGTACTGAGACAACGCCTCACCACCACCTTTAGCTATTATTGTCTTTTCCAGAATGGTCCCGTAGGAAGCACTCTGGAATACTGAAATCCTACTGTAGAGCCAAGGTTATAGGCCCTGCTCAAACCTTTGAGCCTTCCTCTTATCCGTGTCCACCTGATGTGGAGCAAATCTCGCCAATTCATTTAATTTAGCGGCGTACTGGGGAACAGTCATATCCCCTTGTTTAAGTTCCAAGAACTTAACCTCCATTCTACCTTGCATGCTAATAGGGAAGTAGTTCTCGAAGAATACCTTCTTGAACTATTCCCATATAACTGCCTCTGTTCTAGCCCCACCCTGGTGAGCTTCCCACCAATAGTTATCCTCCCCTTTCACCATGTAAGTCGCAAAAGAAGTCTTTTTTGCCTCACTCACGTTTGTAATAACAAACGCCTTCTCTATCTCTTTTACCCATGTCTGGGCCTCTAAGGGGTCCATCGTTCTTCGGAACTCCGGAGGACCCACACTTTTGAATTCCTTAAAGGCAGTTGTTCTAGCTACCCTAGGTGTTACGGGAATTCCTCCCCCAACTTTGTTAAATGTTGTCATTAATAAATTAACGAACTCTTGCATAGGATTATTAGGACCCCCTTGATTTTCATTATTAGACTCAGCCTCTTGGTTACGTTGTCTCTTTCTTGGCGGCATAATTCTGATTAAATAAATAAAGTTTCATTATTATCTATTTAACTACTTAGTTATCATTCACAAATAATAACTCATACACAACCAGCACATTAAACAAAAACTTCATTATATTAATATGCTTTCATAGTCAAAACTATTTACACTTTGTTTCCATAGCCAAAAGCTATTATATTACTATCCCGCTATTGACTTCTACAAAAATTTGGGATTTACTAAAAGACTACCCTTTAATTATACAATAGAGGGTTTTACGTCACTACACATATACCAAAAAGATCTAATGATCTACTAACACTGCCTTACGGCATTTTCATGTTTTTGATTTGCTAAAATCAAAACAATATCTCGACTAATCGTATGTCGAGTCTGCCCTGACTCAATATAATAACAAGCAATTTTCAGCTTGAAATCCTCGTGAGCACACTCATGGATGTATGACATCCTAGCAATCTTCTGGTCTTTTCCAACCAGTTTCTTTCGAAGCTCTACGGCCTCTTCCTTATTATCCCTCTCCTTATCCATCATCAGCACTTTCTCATCATGCTCTGACTCAAAATCCGCCTCTGTAGATTCCTTCGCCTCATATTGGGCGGTAATCTCCTCGTTCTGTGTCTATACCACGGTGCGCAGATGCACATTCCTATCAAACACAACCAATTACAATGATCTCATTGCATCTGGAGGTGTTGACTCCTGAGTAGGTACCACCGTATTAATCGATGTTACCTCCATTTCCTCCTCTAATTAATATGATGATATTCCCATTGTTTCCTCGGAGTAATCCTCCCCAGAAATGTACTCTTCTGGATCAGAATCTTCTAGAACCACTACCGGTACCTCCGCCACTGGCATAGGTACTATCTCCACTTGGTTCACTGACTCTTCACTCAGCATATGAATGTCTCTATACATCAAGCTATCATTTGACATCTACAAAACACATAACACGTTGATTAGTACATAATACACAATAATATAAGCACAAATCACATTTAATTTATTTAGGATTAATTTCCATCTTTTAAATCTTTCGGTACTGAGTTTTCTCAATACTTTATTAATTCATTCGACTCGAATTTCTTTCTTCGGACTTTACCTTCCTTACGAGGTTATTAGCCTAAGGTTCTTCCCCCCTTAAGTTTTATAACCTAATGCTTTGTTACCAACCTATGACGCCTCCAAATTCGGGTATCTTCCAACACGACATATGGTGCTACACGAAACTCATAACTATACAATAATTCCATTGAAAACACAATATAATGAATGTAATTTCTATCTTCTTATTACAATCAAAGTGAAATTCTTTCCCAGGTTCATAAACCGATTACATCAATCGTTGTTCGTAAGTATAATACATATAATCATACTAATCTATTACAAGATGGTTAACTATCCATCTTTGTAAGACCCCGAAATTTTTTTAAATAAAAAGGAATTTCCTTTATTTATTATTTTGAAATAGTAAGGGTTGATTTGATTAATGTGGATAGTTAAGGGTTAAATACGCAAATATTTCAAAATAAGCAAGTGGTTATAAAATATTCATTGTTGTCGGGGAATATTCGTTTGGTCGTGGAATATTAAATCTTGTCGGGGAATATTAAATGCGACGGCGGTATGTATGACCATGTGTGGGCCCCATAACGGAAGCGATTGGATGAAGAAAGCGACAAATATAAGTTGGTTAAAAATAACGGCGTAGTTATTACAGAATTAAAATTTGTTGGAATACCAAATTGGTTAAAATACGATGTCTGGCGTGGTTGCCGCGATAGCTTTACGGTATTACCGATATTGTTGAATTATTGATCCTTACGTAAGAAGGCCTTTACTCAATAATTTTCACAGTAATTCTTATTCAATATTTTATTTTATTGATTTGATAATTGCTGCGTTGATATTTTATATTATTGTTGTTCAATAATTGTCACTTTGCACATTATCTCCATTATCGGATCAATAATTCATATTATTTGAATAATATTATTAGATAGCATTATTGGCAATGTCTAGAAAGTTACATCGAGGAGAGGTTTGGTCACCTAATTGCGGCGCCAAAGAAGGAGAAATCCTTATCGGAAAGCCCCTCTTTCTGAGGAGCGGCTTTGGTTGTCATAATTGTGATTACGTAATATTATTTGTGAATAATTAATTATTGATTCATATGATAAAGAAATATTTATTTTATGTGGATATAAATGATGGATTTATTTATGTGGTTATAAATGAAGAAATTATTGTTGAGGTGTTTTATCAGTATTTTACCAGATTGGAAGTATTAAAAATTAAATCAGGGGTTTTGAGATATATTGCGGGGGTTATAATTTTTAATCCGACCGTTGGATTGTGGTAATTTTTGGGTATGTTATACATACATAAGTTGAGTATATGTCCACAAATTTTGAACCGTTAAAAATGCACGAATGATTTGTTGTGAATTTTAGGAGGTGTCGGATTCGAAAATTAGGTTTATAATTGATTTTGGTGGAAAATTCTAGAATTGAGTGGGCCCCACTTGTGGTTGGTGAAGAAATGTGCTGAATTTTATTTCAAATGTGGTGGGTGGCAATAGTAGCGGTAAAGCCATCGGTGTAGCAGTCGAAATCTGCTTGGTAGCTAACATTTTCCTATAAATAGAGGGCTAAGTTAGAATTGAAAATCACACGAAACAAAGTTTCTCTCTTTCTCTCTCTATATTGTTGGCGTATTTTGTGAGTATTTAGATACTTTGAGAGTTGCATTTAAGTACAAGTTTCATTCAAAGCATCACTTGACCTTTCCTTCCCAAAATCTTGATTCTTTGAGGTAAGGGATATTATTTTTTCAGTAATGATATTATTTCTTGATACCATTATCTTTGAAATGTTGATCTAAAGTTTTTATCAAATTTGGAACTTTTTCATGTCGGGGTTACTATTCATGAGTTACTATTCACGAGTTACTATTCATGAGTTACTATTCACGAGTTACTATTCACGAGTACTATTCATGAAGCGTGAAAATATTTTTTTTTGTGGAATTTCTATCTTTTGGTGTCGGAGTTACTATTTACGTATACGGCACTATTCACGTATACGGCACTATTCACGTATATGGCACTATTCACCGAAAAATGAAAATTTTTCTTTTTGTCCAAAACATCTATTCTGGATACTAGCTTTGATTGTATCCATGTTTTGATCATTCTTGAATTTTACACCACTATGATTATTTTTGAGGTATTGTTGGACATGGATAAAACAAAGTACGAATCATTAATCCTTAATCCTTGTCATTTTGTTTCCTTTGGATTCGTTCTTTAAAATATTTTTCATCATCCTCGGTCTTAAATGATGATATTATTGAATATCTTTGGCACTGTAGTGCAAAGATGAATGATTTCGAAGAATATCTTTGGCTGTAGTGCAAAGATGAGCAGTGTTTAAATGAACATGACCGGTGATGAATATCTTTGGCTGTAGTGCAAAGATGAGCAGTGTTGAGATGAACATGATGATCGATGAATATCTTTGGCTGTAGTGCAAAGATGAATGTTTGATTTGAGATGAATATTGATTGATGTTACTGAGGGATAAAATATTGATGATGAATTTGTTAAATTCATAGATTATAGTAGATTTCATTCTCTACGTAACTTTTCTATGAATTATTATTTCGCTGCGAATATTGATGCGAAACTTGTTGTCTATTGTATTCTATTAAATTTTTCCTGTTGAAGACTAACGATAATTTGTTGTATATTATCTTAGTCATAATATTCTTTTCTTGAGCTAGTTGAGCTCACCCTTTTCCTTTTGTTCCATTCTTCTCGGGGAGGCGAGAATATAGCGAGTGCAGTTAGTGGGGTATGGAATGAAGGTTTTAGAAAGGATTGTTTAGTAGTCCTCACCATTTTGTAAAATAATGTATCAATAAATGTGATGAGGATTTATTTGAGTATAAATATTGTCTAGAAGATAATATTTGTATTTAAACTCACGATTTCTTGTTGTAATAATAAAGTTGTAGTTGTTTACGTACCATGTATTGACAATTTCGAGAATGGGTGATGTATACCTATTTTGGGGGCGTCACGGTTGGTATCGAGCTTAGGGATATGATCTCTGGCGGAGATCGGGGAATAGAACTAGGAGGAGAGGCGAGTAAATCCTTAGCTAGTGTGTGTCCTACCTAAGCTTATTTGTTAGTTGGTCGATATATAAGGGATATTATGTGATATATTGATTTCCTTAATTAACCCTTGTTTTATGACGATATTTGAGAATGTCGTGAGAATATTAATGATTGGAGTAAATGAGACCGAGTGGAGATGCTGTACTTTTACCAGCGAGGAGAAGCGTGCAACAGTCGGGCAATGTTCCTCCTGTGAACAACACCATGGGCGAGATGATGAGCGAGGGGATGTTTAGAAGTTTTTTGCAGTTCATGCAAAATCAGACGAGGAGACTTCGTGTTCAAAATACGAGGAGGAAATGATAGCAATTCACGGGTTGTCACACCAAGCAGTTCAAAGAGTTGGGACCACGAATTTAAGGGAAAGCCGGATCCGATCATGGCGGAAACATGGGTCAAGCAAATTACCAAGATATTCGATGTCTTGGGATGCGGAGAAACGAAGGTTCCATTCGCCACCTTTATGTTAAGTGGCGAAGCGGAGACTCTTGGTGAGAGTGCGTGAAGCGTACCCATCGGCCGCTTTTCGGCATGTCTTGGGAGGCGTTTGAGAGACTATTTAATGACAAATACTTTCACGAAAGTGTTCGTCGTATGAAGGAAGTGGAGTTCATCGATTAGAGCAAAACAACATGGCGGTGTCTCGATGCGAGGCAAAGTTTGCGAGTTATCGAGTTTGCACCTCATTTGGTGGAGAATGAGGAGCGATATGGCGGATGTTTCTTAGAGGTTTGAAACCCGGCATACGTCGGTATCTCATTTCTCATAAACTTTCTCTTTATTGAGATGTTGTAAGCGAGGCTCAATTATTAGAGCGAGATAACGATACGGTCGGCTGAGGACCATAACCGAGGATCGTACCGAGAGATAGCGATCAGCAGAATAATGATAACTGCGGAGAAAAAAGCGAGCGGGGACGAAATGGTAACCACTCTGGTGGTAATCATGGTCATGAAAAGCGGAAGAAGCGAGTCGGGAGGAGATTTTAAAAAGAGGAGATTTAACAACGACTATGTGAAGGCAGCGGTCTTGGTGACAAGAATCGGTTCTAAGGAGGAGATCGACCACCGGTCATATGCTACAAATGCGGAAAAGAGGGACATATCGGTCAAGCGCCCTACAGTTCAAGGTATGCTATAGTTGTGGAAAGGAAGGACATATCGCTTTCGAGATTATGCGATGGCGAAACCTAGTTCAATGAGGACGGTGACTCAAAAGACTGTCCCGAGAAAAGTCAAAGTCAAGCGATTAGGGAAGAAGCGTTTGTTGTATTTGGTCATAATGCGAGGAACCCAAGCGAGGTGATCACGGGTAAGCTATTTATAAATTCTTGCGAAGTTTATACCTTACTTGATCTGGGGTGCTACCCATTCATTTATCTCTCTCCGCATGTGCTCAGCGTTTAAACTTGACTCGGAGAAATTAGACTTTGATCTATCTGTGGAAACTCAGTTAGGAGAAACTTTCATCACATCCATTTGTTTATAAATCTTGTTTGATTCAAGTTGGCACCATTACCTTACATTGACCTTATCTCTTTAAAGATACTTGCTTTTGATGTGATTTTTAGGGATTGATTGGTTAACTACTCATCATGCCAAAATTGATTGTTTTCGTAAGGTTGTTAGTTTTCATATTTCTAACAAACTTTGTTTATGCAATTCAAGCAACTAAACCATTAAAATCAATCTTCATCATATCTAATCATAAAGCTATTCGTTTATTGAAAAGCGGATGTCAAGCTTTCTTAGCCCATGTTATGGATTTGAATAAAGACACGTCAAATTTGAATAATATTCTGTTGTTATTGATTTTCTGACGTATTTCTCGAAGAACTTCCGGTCTACCCCGAGCGTGAAGTTGAATTCTTTATTGATCTTGAACACCGTACAAAGCCCATTTCTAAAACCCCATATCGAATGGCTCTATTGAACTTCAGGAGTTAAAGGTCCAACTACGAGGAATTGTTGGACATTGGTTTCATTCGTCTAGTACATCTCCTTGGGGTGCTCTGTTTTATTTGTAAAAAAAAAAAAAGGCGGGAGTATGCGACTTTGTATTGACTATCGGGGAATTGAACCATGTCACCATCAAGAATAGGTATCCTCTACCTCGTATTGATGACTTGTTTGACCGATTGCAAGGGGCACAATTCTTTTCAAAAATCGATCTTCGATTCGGATATCATCGGTGAAGATTAGAAGGCGAGGATATTCAAAGACGCGCCTTGAGAACTTCGGTATGGGCATTATGAATTCTTAGTCATGTCTTTCGGACTAACTAATGCTCCTGCGGCTTTCATGGATATGATGAACCGAGTATTCAAGGAATATTTGGATCGGTTCGTTGTTGTCTTTATTGATGACATCCTTATATATTCCAAAAGTCGTGAAGATCATGAGCACCATTTTATTTGGTACTCAAAGGCTTCGTGAAAACCAACTATATGCCAAATTGAAGAAATGCGAGTTACGGCGAGGAAGTAGCATTTCTTGGGCATCAGTGTCAAAACATGGAGTATCTGTTGATCCGTGAAGATTGAAGCAATACAAAGTTAGAGCAAGCAAAGTCGGTGGTGAAGCACGTAGCTTTTGGGCTTAATTTGGTTATTATCGGAGATTCGTGGAAGGGTTTTCTCGAATCGCTACTCCATTAACTTCGCTAACTTTCGAAAGGATCTGAAATTCGTTTGGGGTGAAGAATGCGAGAAAAGTTTCCAAGAGCTTAAGAGGAGACTTATTTTATTTTGTTCTAACAATACCATACGGTTGGGATGGATTTGTTATCTCTGATGATGCTTGAGCAAAGGGTTAGGATGTGTTCTCATGCAGCGTGGGAAAGTCATAGCCTATGCCTCATGACAACTTAAAGAGTATGAGAGGAATTATCCTACTCATGATCTAGAGTTAGCGGCCCGTTTCGTTTCAGCGCTAAAGATATGGAGGCACTATCTATATGGGGAGAAAGTGGAGATATATTCGGATCATAAAAGCCTTAAATATTTCTTCACTCAAAAAGAACTCAACATGCGGCGGTGACGTTGGCTCGAGCTATTGAAAGACTACGATCCACACTATTCAATACCACCCTGGTAAAGCGAGCGTGGTAGTGGCGGCGCATTGAGTAGAAGATCATATGCTTGAGCGAAAGTGCGATGATGTCAAGTATCGCGTAGAGCCAACTTTAATAGAAAAAGTTAAGGTTGCTCAAGCCACCAGGCAGGAGGCGATCGTATGAAGAAGAAAGTACAAGAAGGAGCTATTAGGAGCGAGAATTGATGAAGAAGGAATACTTGAGTCCACTCTAGACTTTGTGTTCCTAACGACTCGATTTGAAGTACAAGATTATGATGGAGGCACACAATACACCATTTGCAATCCATCTGGAAGTACTAAAATGTATCGTGATCTTGACATACATTTTGGTGGAACAATATGAGAGAGATTGCAAAGTTTATCTCGATGTGTTTAACTTTCCTAGCGTGTAAAGGCGGAGCATCTAGTACCTAAGGGTCCGTTGCAACCACTTGAGATTCGGAATGGAAGTGGGAACACATTACCATGGATTTCGTTCACGGGTCTTCCTACGGTTTCTCAAGGCATCAATGCTATTTGGGTTATTGTTGATAGATTAACCAAGTCCGCTCATTTCTTGCCGTCACGGAGACTTATTCACTTGAGCGTCTTGCTAGTATATACGTAAATGAGATTGTGAGGTTGCATGGCATACTGTATCCATAGTTTGGATCGTGACCCAAGATTCACTTCAAGATTTTGGGTTAGCTTGCAAAAAGCTATGGGCGCAGATTTGCGATTTAGTTGAGCATACCATCCCCAAGCAGACGGACAATCGAGAGAGGACTATTCAAACTCTTGAAGATTTATTAAGACTACGTGTCCTAGACTTCAAAGGCGGTTGGGATAAGTATTTACCATTGGTGGAATTCTCCTACAACAACAGATTATCGAGCAAGTATAGGTGTGGCTCCATTGAAGCATTATATGGGACGAAAATGTCGTTCTCAATATGTTGGGATGAGGTGGGTGAAGCAACATTGTTGGGACCCGAGTTAATACGTATGATTCTAGAAAAGATCCAAATGATTCGACAACGTATACAAGCGGCTCAAGATCGACAAAAGAGTTATGCGGATCTTCATCGAAAGGACGTGGAGTTTAATGTAGGGGATCATGTATTGTTGCGAGTTGCTCCGTGGAAGGGAGTTACAAGATTTGGGAAGAGAGGAAAGCTCAATCCACGATTTATTGGTCCATTTCAAATTCTTGACCGAGTAGGAAATGTAGCCTATAGACTTGCGTTACCTCCGAGTATGTCTCGTGTTCATAATGTGTTTCATATATCGTACTTCGTAAATATGTGAAAGACCGAACCACGTTATTGAGTTAGAAGCAGGACGAGATAGTAGAAGACTTAACGTATGAGGAGGTACTATCAAGATCTTGGATAGGAAGGAGCATGTCTACTGCAAGAAAGGTCATACCACAAGTTAAAGTTTTGTGGAGGAATCATGCTATAGAGGAAATGACACAGGAATTGGAAGCGGAAATGAAAGCGAGGTATCCTCACCTTTTGAAACACACCATACGTCACGTCAATTTCGAGGACGAAATTTCATAAGAAGGGAGGTTGTAAGACCCGAAATTTTTTAAATAAAAGGAATTTCCTTTATTTATTATTTTGAAATAGTAAGGGTTGATTTGATTAATGTGGATAGTTAAGGGTTAAATACATAAATATTTCAAAATAAGCAAGTGGTTATAAAATATTCATTGTTGTCGGGGAATATTCGTTTGGTCGTGGAATATTAAATCTTTGTCGGGGAATATTAAATGCATTGACCAGTAGCGACCATGTGGAGCCCCATGTGAAAAGCGATTGGATGAAGAAAGCGATAAATATAAGTTGGTTAAAAATAACTGGCGTAGTTATTACAATTAAGGCTTGTTGGAATACCGAATTGGTTAAAATACGATGTCTGGCGTGGTTGCCGCGATGCAGCACGGTATTGCAGTATTGTTGAATTATTGATCCTTACGTGAAGAAGGCACTACTCAATAATTTTCCACGGTGAATTCTTATTGATATTTTATTTTATTGATTCGATAATTCTTTGCGTTGATATTTTATATTATTGTTGTTCAATAATTGTCCTTTGCATTATCTCCATTATCGGATCAATAATTCATATTATTTGAATAATATTATTAGATAGCATTATTGGCAATGTCTAGAAAGTTACATCGAGGAGAGGTTTGGTCACCTAATTGCGGCGCCCGATAAGGAGAAATCCTTATCGGAAAGCCCCTCTTTCACAGGAGCGGCACTGGTTGTCATAATTGTGATTACGTAATATTATTTGTGAATAATTAATTATTGATTCATATGATAAAGAAATATTTATTTTATGTGGATATAAATGATGGATTTATTTATGTGGTTATAAATGAAGAAATTATTGTTGAGGTGTTTTATCAGTATTTTACCAGATTGGAAGTATTAAAAATTAAATCAGGGGTTTTGAGATATATTGCGGGGTTATAATTTTTAATCCAAATAGTTGGATTGTAGTAATTTTTGGGTATGTTATACATACATAAGTTGAGTATATGTCCACAAATTTTGAACCGTTAAAAATGCACGAATGATTTGTTGTGAATTTTAGGAGGTGTCGGATTCGAAAATTAGGTTTATAATTGATTTTGGTGGAAAATTCTAGAATTGAGTGGGCCCCACTTGTGGTTGGTGAAGAAATGTGCTGAATTTTATTTCAAATGTGGTGGGTGGCAATAGTAGCGAGTAAAGCCATCGGTGCTTGAGTCGAAATGCCTTTACGGGCTAACATTTTCCTATAAATAGAGGGCTAAGTTAGAATTGAAAATCACACGAAACAAAGTTTTCTCTCTTCTCTCTCTATATTGTTGGCGTATTTTGTGAGTATTTAGATACTTTGAGAGTTCTTTATTCGATTACAAGTTTCATTCAAAGCATCACTTGAGCCTTTCCTTAGAAATCTTGATTCTTTGAGGTAAGGGATATTATTTTTTTCGTAATGATATTATTTCTTGATACCATTATCTTTGAAATGTTGATCTGAAGTTTTTATCAAATTTGGAACTTTTTCATGTCGGGGTTACTATTCATGAGTTACTATTCACGAGTTACTATTCATGAGTTACTATTCACGAGTTACTATTCACGAGTACTATTCATGAAGCGTGAAAATATTTTTTTGTGGAATTTCTATCTTTTGGTGTCGGAGTTACTATTTACGTATACGGCACTATTCACGTATACGGCACTATTCACGTATATGGCACTATTCACCGAAAAATGAAAATTTTTCTTTTTGTCCAAAACATCTATTCTGGATACTAGCTTTGATTGTATCCATGTTTTGATCATTCTTGAATTTTACACCACTATGATTATTTTTGAGGTATTGTTGGACATGGATAAAACAAAGTACGAATCATTAATCCTTAATCCTTGTCATTTTGTTTCACTGGATTCGTTCTTTAAAATATTTTCATCATCCTCGGTCTTAAATGATGATATTATTGAATATCTTTGGCTGTAGTGCAAAGATGAATGATTTTCGAAGAATATCTTTGGCACTGTAGTGCAAAGATGAGCAGTGTTTAAATGAACATGACCAATCGATGAATATCTTTGGCACGTAGTGCAAAGATGAGCAGTGTTGAGATGAACACATAATGTGATCGATGAATATCTTTGGCTTTTGTAGTGCAAAGATGAATGTTTGATTTGAGATGAATATTGATTGATGTTCTGAGGATAAAATATTGATGATGAATTTATTAAATTCATAGATTATAGTAGATTTCATTCTCTACGTAACTCTTACATGAATTATTATTTCATTGCGAATATTGATACGAAACTTGTTGTCTATTGTATTCTATTAAATTTTTTCCTGTTGAAGACTAACGATAATTTGTTGTATATTATCTTAGTCATAATATTCTTTCTTGAGCTAGTTGAGCTCACCCTTTTCCTTTTGTTCCATTCTTCTTCTCGGGAGGCGAGAATATAGCGAGTACGCAGTCGGGGTATGGAATGAAGGTTTTAGAAAGGATTGTTTAGTAGTCCTCACCATTTTTGTAAAATAATGTATCAATAAATGTGATGAGGATTTATTTGAGTATAAATATTGTCAGAAGATAATATTTGTATTTAAACTCACAGATTTCTTGTTGTAATAATAAAGTTGTAGTTGTTTCTGTACCATGTATTGACAACTCAGAATGGGTGATGTATACCTATTTTGGGGGCGTCACAATCTTAGCCTTACCCTTATTTCTCTTAGCATTCTAAGTATGCTCGGCTTAAACTGCAATCATATAATTCACGCAGGAAGTGAGCATAACAAGCTCAGCAAGTCTAACAAAGAATAATACCAATACCACATTCGTGAATTATATAAAGAAATCTTCCATAACTGAACAAGTAGTCATGAAGTATTATGAATCATCAATACTCAACAATTCATAATCTCAATTCCGAAAGTATATAATAGTTTAGGAATTCTGAACCGGTCGAGTGACCATGAACAGTATATTTTTGTTTTCATACTTGAAAAGGACATAACGGCACTAAGGCTGTACATCCGGCATTACTTACAAGCACTTCAAGGTGATCAGCCTATAGCACTCTATGTTGATCAACATTCATCCGTTAAACGTATTTACGTTTATGTTTCGGCAAACTCGCGTGCCCATCGAATAATCGATGAAAAATACTTTTGTTTGTTCATAGACAACTTACCTTCAAATCCGTACCAAATACTTGACATAGGACAACATTATCATTTCTATATAGAAAGATATGTATACAAATAAATCTATCTCTTGCGAATAGTCTAGCCAAGTTAAAACTGGCATTGACCCTTTCTTTAAAATCATTCATGCAACTCATTACAATGAATCACAGAAAACTTGGCTAACATGAAGGTTAGACAAGAGTTAAGAAAACTTGCCTTCAAGCGTCTTCAAATAATTTATTCGACTGTTCTCAGCCTTTACAAAATCTACATGATATATTCACATAGCACACTGTAATTAGCTACCAAACAATCAATCACATTGTTTATACCAACTTCTTTCTCTTGTATGTATTATTTGACTTTATTTCATTAATAAGGTCAATTCGACTTACTACCCTTCATCCCAACTTGTTAACATTCTTACTTTACTAACCGAACTCAATCGTCATTGGTGAAATGTCTACCGTTCACAGTTTGTTCATTAACACTTCGTGTTCTTCGTTTAGCTTTCACTACATTGTCCTTAATTTCCTGACGTAATCACTTTAAAAGTGATTTAAGATTGAGTGTTTACTTGTATATTAAGTATGTCTACATTCTATTTATTCATTACAAATCAATTATAATTATAAAACTAACTTGATCAACTCTTGCATAGAACCCATGATGGCACGGCGGTCTTACTTACCTATATCATTGGCCACTGACGGCCGATTTCTGATACCCAAACCTTTGTCCCAAGACCTGCAAACACGAACATAACCATGTGAATGGCATCGCTGGCATGACACAATAAAAGTTTTTTACGGCCATACGCTGCAGAGACCACCACCAAAAATTTTTACAGATAAAATTTTTAGTGAACTTCTTGGCTTCATAACTTCTTCGTTATAAGTTTGATTTGGTCCGTTCAAAAGCCTACAACTCATAAATTATATATTCTACGCGTTCATATAAGAATTTTTCAATTCCGGATCCATTAACTCAAAATTCACTTCTAAGTTCATTATCAAGCGTTCGTTAAACACTTTCGAGCATTCTATACTCGTTTTCTTCATTTTAAGTTGGAATCCGACGATTCTTGAGCCCACAACTCTTAAATACCCTATCTCACGTGCTGACATTGAAAACCAATGTTTTTAAGTCTCACGGTAACTTTCGACTACAAATCCGGAATTTCTACGTTTTCGACGTTTAACATCTAATTCCGTAAAATTCGCCATAACTTTGTTACTAGTGTTCTATATGCCAAATCAAATGGAACACTCCATTGATTTCATATCTACATCCTAACCAAACAAAATTCACATATTCCAATAGTGATGGTGTTCAATTTGTCCATCAATACCAAGTTCATTACTCAATTATTTCTACGGTTTAGACTTACGTAAACCCTTACGATTTACATTTACACATGACTTATAAAGGTTTTACAATTTACAAGCCATCCTTATTCCTCTATAAGAGGCATGTTCCACCAATTTATGATTCTTTATAACAAAGAAATTAAAAGGGATGGAAAATTACTATTAAGGAATATTACCTTACCAATCTTTACTTTCTTGCTAAAATCTCTAATGAAAAACTTCAAGGTGAGATGATGGCTTAAGTCTAGCTCTTTCTCTCTCTCAATATAAGTTGAATGACTCATTGAAAACAAAAAATAACCAACTTAAGCTTCTCTTTTATAGGCAATTCAAATGGAGGGTAAAATGGTCTTTTGTCCCCACCTCCATACTATTCACTACTTCATCACTAAGTAAAATACTTGGTGATCAAGTAGTTCCCTTTACTTGGCCATCAAGTGGCCGACCCACATGCCCATGGGTCATTCCCATGGGTTTCCCCATGGGTTTTACCTATTTAGTGACCCACCGGTTCGACCCACGGTTCTGTTTCTTGGATCGGGCTTAATTAATTCTAACATTGGGCTTTAACTCATAATTCTTTGGGTTTGATCACTTAATCACTTGGGCTTGATATAATCCAACTCAATTGGATTATACTAAGTCCTTAACCTATAAATCCAATAATACCAATCGTATTCCACACGTATAATTTACGTATTCTCTTCGTATAATACTCGTACGATATTCGTATTGTACTTCGTATTAAATCTTCGTATTATACTCGTATACTAAATAGTTTCATACTCATATAATATACGCATAATCATTATCGTAATTCATTATATGAAGCTCATTTCCTTCTCGAAAATCATTCTTCTCAACCCTTAGGTTTTAAGTCCGCAGGTGAAAACTTCGTTTGCTATAAATGAAATATTATTAGATATTTCATCTCGTCCTCACATTCTATCATTACGCGTTTCTCAGAATTTCAAAATTAATTCCCTAGCAGAAACGGATGAATAGATTTTTTACAGGAATTTCTCGGAACACATTTATTTTCATCTTGGAAATTCAAAATAATTAATTCTAGTACATAGCCAGAATACTATCCACGTTCACACATTCTAGGTCATAGAACGTCCTTTACATAGCTTACTCACATAAATAATCAATTAAATTCATTTAATTCACATAATCAAATAAAAATTTAATTCTCATATAAATCTAATTTTCTCGGGCGTTACAGTTCATTAACCCTAGATATCCCATGTGCCAAAATCATTTCATATCAGCCAAGTAAATCAGCCATGTGCGTTGCATCTAAATTATATAAATAGATTAAGAGAGAGAAATTCACAAAAGCTAGCTCATTTCTATCCTTACACACCACCAAGACCATCTCTCTCTAACCCACGAAAAACTTAAACATTTTCAGTCCCTAAATCAAGTCTCTATCATCTTCATATCAGATCAGAAGCTTAGATTCAAGTATAGTTCATAGAAAGGTATAAAACCCTAATTAGAATCTGATCTTGCTAGCTATGTTAAATGTTATGATTGTGTGTTAAAACATGTTTATTATAGTGTATAATGATGATCTAGGTTAATAGATGTTAAATCCATTGTAAGACCCCAACTTATTATAAATAAAATTTAATTTCCTCTATTTATTATTTTGAAATAGTAAGGGTTGATTTGATTAATATGGTTAGTTATGGGTAAAATGCGCAAATATTTCTAATAAGCAAGTGGTTATAAAATATTCATTGTTGTCGTGGAATATTCGTTTGGTCGTGGAATATTCTTGTTGTCGGGGAATATTAGTACGACGGCGCAATCTTATGTGGGCCCCATAACGAAAAGTGATTGGATGAAGAAAATGACAAGTATAAGTTGTTTATAAATAACGACGTAGTTATTTACAATTATCTTGTTGAAAAAACTCTAATTGGTTAAAAAAACACAAAGAATATTACCTGCAGATTGCACCAATTATTGATTCTTACGTAAGAAGGCATTACTCAATAATTGTTACAGTAATTACTGTTCAGTATTTTATTTTATTGATTCAGTAATTGTTATGTTGATATTTTATATTATTGTTCTTTCAATAATTGTCACTACACAGTATTTTCCATTATCGGAGCAATAATTCATATTATCTGAATAATATTATTAGATAGCAATATTGGCAATGTCTAGAAAGTTCTGTCTAAGGAGAGGTTTGGTCATCTAATTGCGCTCCAGTAAGGAGAAATCCTTATTGGAAAGCCTCCTCTTTTCTGGGAACTGTCTGGTTGTCAGTATTGTGATTCTGTAATATTATTTGTGAATAATTAGTTATTGATTTGTATGATGAGAAAAATATTGATTTTATGTGGATATAGATGGAGAAAATTTTTAATGTGACAGTTGTTGAAAATTAATATTTTATCTTTTTCTGATAAAATAATTCATTTAAATATATTATTATATTTTAATAATATAATAATGGTGATATTTTTACAATGAATATGGGATATATGAGGAGGAAGAGTATTTTTGTTGCAATAAATGTTAAAAACATGTTAAACAAGTCAGTGGACCCCATTTCTTGACTGAAATTTGATTATAGCCTGTAAAATCGCCCGTTTGTGGATTTCAGTCAATTTCTGTTTGAAATTTGGAAAAACTTTCTTCTACAAAGTTGTAAATAATGAAATTTCCTATGAAAAAGACATGAGGTTTGAATTTTTTTGATAAAAGAGCTATTTATTATGAATTATTGAAGTTCTGAAGTTCCGAAATAATTATTTTTTAAAATTTTTAAATTTGTTTTAAAAGAAAAACGTTTTTGTTATGTTTGGTGGGCTTATTTGTTGTCAAGCATGGCTAAATTCAGATCTTAGAATGTGTGCGTAGGAATTTATATATAATATATTAATATTATATTAAATTTTCTACTTTGGTGTTCTAAGCATTTTCCTATAAATAGGGTGTTTAGGTTAGAATTGAAAATCACACTAGAAACTAAAGTTTTCTCTCTCTTTCTCTCTCGATATATTGAGCATATTCTTGTGAGTATTTTGATACTTTGAGTGTTGTTGTTATACGGTGCAAGTTCCCTTCAGCACTATATTCAATATTCAAATTGAAGTACTATTCTTTCGAGGTAAGGGATATTATTTTTAAAAAAATGATATTATTTCTTTCAATATCATTATCTTCAAGTATTGATCTCGAACTTTTAATCAAATTTAGAACTTTTTTTGTGTTGGGGTTACTATTCACGATACCTTATTAATTATTCACGATACATACAGACTATTCACGAAAAATTAAATTTTTGTTTTTCGTTTAAAATATATATTGTGGATACTAGCTTTGATTGTATCCATGTTTTGATCATTCTTGAATTTTATTCCACTTTGATTATTTATGAGGTATTTTTTTTACATGGATAAACCGAAAGATGAATCCTTAATACTTATTCTTTTGTTTCACTGGATTCGTTTTCTTTAAAATATTTTTCATTATCCTCAGTCCTAAACGATGATATAATTAAATATCTTTGGCCTGTAGTGCAAAGATTAATGATTTTATGATGAATATCTTTGGCCCGTAGTGCAAAGATGAACAGGTGTTGAGATGAACATGATTAATCGATGAATATCTTTGCTTGTAGTGCAAAAGATGAATATTTGATTTATGATGTATATTGATTGATGTTACAGGGATAAAATATTGATGATGGACTTTTAAATTCATAGATAATAGTAGATTTCACTCTCTACATAACTCTTCTATGAATTATTATTTTCGCTGCGAATATTGATCTGAAACTTGTTGTCTATTATATTCTCTTAGATTTTTCCCTGTTGAAGACTAACGATAATTTGTTTTATATTATCTTAGTCACAATGTTCTTTACTAGGCTAGTTGAGCTCACCCTTTTCCTTTTTGTTCCATTTTTCTTCTCAGGAGGCGAGAATGTAGCGAGTACTAGTCGGGGTATGGAATGATGGTTCTAGAAGTTGTTTTAGTAGTCCTCACCATTTTTTGTAAAATAATGTATCAATAATTGTAATGAGGACTTATTTGGGTGTGGATATTGTCTAGAAGACAATATTTGTATTTAAACTCACAGTTTAAGTGTTGTCGTATTTTGCACGATAATTGTATTAATAAAGTTGTAGTTGTTTCTGTACCATGTATTTGACAACTCAGAATGGGTGATGTATACCTATTTTGGGGGTGTCATAGTTGGTATCAGAGCTTAGGGATATGATCTCTAGCGGAGATCAGGGAATAGAACTAGGAGGGGAGAGACGAGTAAATCCTTCGCTAGTGTGTCCTACCTAAGCTTATTTGTTAGTTGGTCTATATATAGGGATATTATGTGTTATGTTCATTTCCTTAATTAACCCTTATTTTATGGCAGTATTTGAGAATGTCGACAGAGAATGTTAACAGTGGAGTAAATGAGACCGTGGAGAAACCTTTACTCACCAATGAGGAGAACGTGCAACAGGCTGGCAATGTTCCTCCTGTAAACAACACCACTGAGCAGACGATGAACGATGAGATGTTTAGAAGCTTTTTGCGGTTCATGCAAAACCAGACGAAGGAGATTCCTATTCAAAATACAGTAAGAAACAATGGCAATGCACAGCTGGTCACAGCCAAGCAGTTCAAAGAGTTGGGACCACCAGAATTCTGGGGAAAGCAGGATTCAATTAAGGGGAAGACGTGGGTCAAGCAAATTACCAAGATATTCGATGTCTTGGGATGCACGGAGGAACAGAAGGTTCCATTCGCCAGCTTTATGTTCCGTAATGAGGCAAATTACTGGTGGGAATCTGTGAAGCGTACCCATCCAGCCACGCTTAGCATGTCTTGGGAGACATTTCTGAAACTTTTTAATGACAAATACTTTCCTAAAAGTGTTCGTCATATATGAAGGAGGTAGAGTTTATTAGATTGGAACAAAACAACATGGCGGTGTCCCAAAGACGAGGCGAAGTTCATGAGTTATCCAGTTTGCACTTCATTTGGTGGAGAATGAGGAACGATGACGCGGATGTTTCTGAGAGGTTTGAAACCCGGCATACGTCAATATCTCATTTCTCATAAATTTTCTCTCTATTCAGATGTTGTCAACAGGGCTCAATTATTAGAGCGAGATAACGAGTACGGTCAACCGAGGGACCACAACCAGGATCATACCGGTGATAACAGTCATCAGAACAATGATAACCAGCGGAGAAAGAAGAATACGGACAAGAGCGGCAACCACTCTGGTGGTAATCATGGCCATGAGAATAGAAGAAGCGAGTCGGGGGGAGATTTTAAAAAAAGGAGATTCAACAATGACAATGTGAAGAGCGTCAACACCAAAGAAAGAATCGGTTTCGAGGAGGAGAACGACCACCGGTCATATATGCTTTAAATCTGGGGAAAGAAGGATATATCGATCAAAGCGCCCACAACAGTTCAAGGTATGTTATAATTGTGGAAAGGAAGGACATATCACTCGAGATTGTACGGTAGCGAAACCAAGTTTAGCGAGGACAGTGACTCAAAAGGCTGTCCCAGAAAAGTCAAAGTCAACGGTTCCTGGAAGAGCGTTTGTCGTGACTGGTCAAAATGCGAGGAACCCAAACGAGGTGATCACGGGTAAGCTAATCATAAATTCTTGTGAAGTTTATATCTTACTAGATATCGGTGCTACCCATTCATTTATCTCTCCTACTTGTGCTCAACGTTTAAATTTAACTCTAGAGAAATTAGACTTTGACCTATCTGTGGAAACTCAGTTAGGAGAAACTTTCATCACATCCACTGTTTATAAATCTTGTTTGATCCAAGTTGGCCCCATCACATTACCTGTTGACCTTATCTCTTTAAAGATACTTGCTTTTGATGTGATTTTAGGGATTGATTGGTTAACTACTCATCATGCCAAAATTGATTGTTTTCGTAAGGTTGTTAGTTTTCATATTCCTAACCAACCTGTTATACGAATTCAAGCAACTAAACCACTAAAATCAATCACTGTCATATCAAGTCATAAAGCTATTCGTTTATTGAAATACGGATGTCAAGCTTTTTTAGCCCATGTTATGGATTTGAATAAAGACACGTCAGATTTGAATAATATTCCTATTGTTAGTAACTTTCCTGACGTATTTCCTGAAGAACTTCTCGGTCTACCCCCGGAACGTGAAGTTGAATTCTTTATTGATCTTGAACCTGGTACAAAGCCCATTTCTAAAACCCCATATCGAATGGCTCCTATTATAATTCAGGAGTTAAAGGTCCAACTACAGGAGTTATTAGACATTGGTTTTATTCATCCTAGTACATCTCCTTGGGGTTGCTCCTATTTTATTTGTAAAGAAGAAAGACAGGAGTATGCGACTTTGTATTGACTATCGGGAATTGAATCATGTCACCATCAAGAATAGGTATCCGCTACCTCGTATTGATGACTTGTTTGACCAGTTGCAAGGAGCACAATTCTTTTTAAAAATCGATCTTCGTTCTTGATATCATCAGTTGAAGATTAAAAGCGAGGATATTCAAAAGCGCCTTGTAACTTCGATGACGGGCATTATGAATTCTTAGTCATGTCTTTTGGATTAACTAATGCTCCTGCGGCTTTCATGGATATGATGAACTGAGTATTCAAGGATTATTTGGATCAGTTCATTGTTGTCTTTATTGATGACATCCTCATATATTCCAAAAGTCGTGAAGATCATGAACACCATTTGAAGCTGGTACTCCAAAGGCTTCGTGAAAACAAGCTTTATGCTAAGTTAAAGAAATGCGAGTTCTGGCTTAAGGAAGTAGCATTCCTTGGGCACGTTGTGTCAAAACATGGAGTATCTATTGACCCGACGAAGATTGAAGCAATACAAAGCTGGGAGCAACCGAAGACGGTGACCGAAGTACGTAGCTTTTTGGGCTTAGCTGGTTATTATCGGAGATTCGTGAAAGGATTTTCTCGAATCGCTACCACATTAACTCAGCTGACTCGGAAGGATACAAAATTCATATGGAGCAAAGAATGCGAGAAGAGTTTCCAAGAGCTTAAGAGGAGAATCATTTCAGCACCTGTTTTAACAATACCATCTGGTTCGGATGGATTTGTTATCTACAGCGATGCTTCAGGAAAAGGGTTAGGATGTGTTCTCATGCAACGTGGGAAAGTCATAGCCTATGCCTCGCGACAACTTAAAGAATATGAGAGGAATTATCCTACTCATGATCTTGAGATGGCAGCAGTCGTTTTCGCGCTAAAAATCTGGAGGCACTATCTATATGGGGAGAAAGTGGAGATATATTCAGACCATAAAAGCCTCAAATATTTCTTCACCCAAAAAGAACTCAACATGCGGCAACAACGTTGGCTCGAGCTATTGAAAGACTACGACCATACCATTCAATACCATCTTGGAAAAACGAACGTGGTAGCCGACGCATTGAGTAGAAGATTATACGCGGGAATGAGTGTGATGTTATCAACACAAAGGCCCATTTTGTGTGATTTACAAAAGATGAAGATGGAATTCAAGACTCCGGGGACCCATGCAATGATGTTAAGTATACGTATAGAACCAACTTTAATCAAAAAAGTTAAAGTTGCTCAAGCCACGTGATCTTGGATGATGCGTATGAAGAAGAAAGTACAAGAAGGTGTTATTCCAGAGGCAAGAATCGATGAAGAAGGAATACTTCAAGTCCACTCCAGACTTTGTGTTCCTAACGATTCTGATTTGAAGTACAAGATCATGATGGAGGCACACAATACACCATTTGCAATCCATCCTGGAAGTACCAAAATGTATTGTGATCTTCGACATACATTTTGGTGGAATAATATAAAGAGAGAGATTGTAGAGTTTATCTCGATGTGTTTAACTTGTCAACGTGTAAAGGCAGAGCATCAAGTGCCTAAGGGTCCATTGCAACCACTTGAGATTTTAAAATGGAAGTGGGAACATATTACCATGGATTTCGTTACGGGTCTTCCCACGGTTTCTCAAGGCATAAATGCTATTTTGGTTATTGTTGATAAATTAACCAAGTCTGCTCATTTCTTTCAGATACGGGAGACTTATTCCCTTGAACGTCTTGCTAGTATATATGTAAATGAGATTGTGAGATTGCATGGCATGCCAGTATCCATAGTTTTGGATCGTGCCCAAGATTCACTTCAAGATTTTAGGTTAGCTTGCAAAAATCTATGGGCACAGATTTACGATTCAGTTCGGCATATCATCCTCAAACTGACGGACAATCAGAGAGGACTATTCAAACTCTTGAAGATTTATTAAGACTCTGTGTCCTAGACTTCAAAGGGAGTTGGGATAAGTATTTACCATTGGTGTAATTCTCCTACAACAACAGTTATCAGGCAAGTATAGGTGTGGCCCCATTTGAAGCATTGTATGGACGAAAGTGTCACTCTCCAATATGTTGGGATGAGGTGGGTGAAGCAACATTGTTGGGACCCGATTTGGTACGTATGACTACGAAAAAGATCCAAATGATTAGACAACATATACAAACGGCACAAAATCGACAAAAGAGTTATGCGGATCTTCATCGAAAGGACGTGGAATTTAGTATTGGGGATCATGTATTGTTGAGAGTTGCTCCATGGAAGGGAGTTACAAGATTCGGGAAAAAAGGAAAGCTCAATCCACGATTTATTGGTCCATTTCAGATTCTTTACCGGATAGGAAATGTAGCCTATAGACTCGTGTTACCTCCAAGTATGTCTCGTGTTCATAATGTTTTTCACATATCGGTGCTTCGTAAATATGTGAAAGACCCGAACCACGTTATTGAGTTAGAACCGGAAGAGATAGCCAAAGACTTAACGTACGAGGAGGTACCTGTCAAGATCTTGGATAGGAAGGAACATGTCCTATGCACAAAGGTAATACCACAAGTCAAAGTTTTGTGGAGGAACCATGCTATTGAGGAAATGACCTGGGAATTGGAAACGGAAATGAAAGCGAGATATCCTCACCTTTTCGAAACACTAGGTACGTACGTCAATTTCGAGGATGAAATTTCATAAAGAGGGGAGGTTGTAAGACCCCAACTTATTATAAATAAAATTTAATTTCCTCTATTTATTATTTTGAAATAGTAAGGGTTGATTTGATTAATGTGGTTAGTTATGGGTAAAATGCACAAATATTTCAATAAGCAAGTGGTTATAAAATATTCATTGTTGTTGTGGAATATTCGTTTGGTCGTGGAATATTCTTGTTGTCGGGGAATATTCATCATGACAGGGGCCATCCTTGTGTGGGCCCCATAACGGAAAGTGATTGGATGAAGAAAACGATAGTATAAGTTGTTTATAAATAATGGCGTAGTTATTTCTGAATTATCTTGTTGAAATACTTCGGTGGTTAAAAAAAAACAATCTGACACTGCGGTATTGCACCAATTATTGATTCTTACGTAAGAAGGCACTACTCAATAATTGTTACAGTAATTACTGTTCAATATTTTATTTTATTGATTCAATAATTACAATGTTGATATTTTATATTATTGTTGTTTCAATAATTGTCACTACACAGTATTTTTCATTATCGGAGCAATAATTCATATTATCTGAATAATATTATTAGATAGCAATATTGGAAATGTCTAGAAAGTTCTGTCTAAGGAGAGATTTGGTCATCTAATTTCGCGCCAGTAAGGAGAAATCCTTATTGGAAAGCCTCCTCTTTCCTGGGAACTGTCTGGTTGTCAGTATTGTGATTTTGTAATATTATTTGTGAATAATTAATTATTGATTTATATGATGAGGAAAATATTAATTTTATGTGGATATAGATGGAGAAAATTTTTAATGTGACAATTGTTGAAAATTAATATTTTATCTTTTTCTGATAAAATAATTCATTTAAATATATTATTATATTTTAATAATATAATAATGGTGATATTTTTACAATGAATATGGGATATATGAGGAGGAAGAGTATTTGTGTTGCAATAAATGTTAAAAACATGTTAAACATGTCGGTGGACCCCATTTCTTGACTGAAATTTGATTATAGTCTGTAAAATCGTCCGTTTGTGGATTTCGGTCAATTTTTGTTTGGAATTTGGAAAAACTTTCTTCTGCAAAGTTGTAGATAATGAAATTTCCTATGAAAAGGACATAAGGTTCAAATTTTTCTAATAAAAGAGCTATTTATTATGAATTATTGAAGTTCTGAAGTTCCGAAATAATTATTTTTTAAAAGTTTTAAATTTGTTTTAAAAGAAAAACATTTTTGATATGTTTGGTGGGCTTATTTGTTATCAAGCATGGCTGAATTCAGATCTTAGAATGTGTGCGTAGGAATTTATATATAATATATTAATATTATATTAAATTTTCTGCTTTGGTTCTAAGCATTTTCCTATAAATAGGGTGCTTAGGTTAGAATTGAAAATCACACCAGAAACTAAAGTTTTCTCTCTCTTTCTCTCTCGATATATTGAGCATATTCTTGTGAGTATTTTGATACTTTAAGTGTTGTTATACGGTGCAAGTTCCCTTCAGCACTATATTCACTATTCCAGCCAAAAGTACTCTTCTTTCGAGGTAAGGGATATTATTTTTTTTTAAAATGATATTATTTCTTTCAATATCATTATGCCGAAGTATTAATCTGAACTTTTAATCAAATTTAGAACATTTTGTGTCGGGGTTACTATTCACGTATACGGCACTATTCACGTATACGACACTATTCACGAATACGGCACTATTCACAAAAAAATTAAATTTTTATTTTTCGTCCAAAATATCTATTGTGGTTACTAGCTTTGATTGTATCCATGTTTTGATCATTCTTGAATTTTATTCCACTATGATTATTTATGAGGTATTTTTTTGACATAGATAAACCGAAAGACGATTCCTTAATACTAATTCTTTTGTTTCACTGGATTCGTTTTCTTTAAAATATTTTTCATCATCCTCAGTCCTAAATGATGATATAATTAAATATCTTTGGCCTGTAGTGCAAAGATTAATGATTTTATGATGAATATCTTTGGCTCGTAGTGCAAAGATGAACAGGTATTGAGATGAACATGACCAACTGATGAATATCTTTGGCCTGTAGTGCAAAGAAGAATATTTGATTTATGATGTATATTGATTGATGTTACAGGGATAAAATATTGATGATGGACTTTTAAATTCATAGATAATAGTAGATTTCACTCTCTACATAACTCTTCTATGAATTATTATTTCTGCTGCGAATATTGATCTGAAACTTGTTGTCTATTATATTCTCTCAGAATTTTTCCTATTGAAGACTAATGATAATTTGTTTTATATTATCTTAGTCACAATTTTCTTTACTGGGTGAGAATGTAGCGAGTACTAGTCGAGGTATGGAATGATGGTTCTAGAAGTTGTTTTCGTAGTCCTCATAATTTTTTGTAAAATAATGTATCAATAATTGTAATGAGGACTTATTTGGGTGTGGATATTGTCTAGAAGACAATATTTGTATTTAAACTCACAGTTTAAGTGTTGTCGTATTTTGCACGACAATTGTATTAATAAAGTTGTAGTTGTTTCTGTACCATGTATTTGACAACTCAGAATGGGTGATGTATACCTATTTTGGGGGTGTCACATCCATAACATCTATAGGCTCAGATTTGATGTTTTTACAAATCTAGAAAAAGTTGAAAAATTGGTCTGACAATGAATGTCAGACCTCATAGATCTTTGGTTGTTATGTGTTTTTGTTGTTTAAAGGTTTGATCTTATGGTATGCTGTGAGATCTTTGATCTGGAACTTGAATCAAGTCCAAATCGTGTACAGATTGTAAAATATTCGTGGTCAAACCACATTGACCGGTCATGACCATACGAATCTGGGCAGCCATGAACTTGCCCAGAAAGCTCTGACAGTAAGTTCATCGGCCCAGATCTTTCTATTGTTTGTCGATTTGTTATTGTTGTTGTATTCATGTTGAAGGTTGGTATATGGACTACATTTTTATACCTTCAAATCTACTAATCATCAAATGGATTTAATGTAGTGGCTGGTCAAAGTAGGTAAGATGAACACGAATCCAATTTTCTGGGCAACGCAGAAAACCCATGACCAAGATCTCTAACAGCCTTTGACCGGCATAGATCTGCTTGATCTGTTGTTATACTGTGTTTATGTAATAGATCTGTTGTCTTGTATGTTGGCTACAATTTGAAATCATTATATCACAAAAATATCACATGAATAGAAAGTTGTGGAAGCCCAAAAGTGGTTGGTCGAACTGTTCTTCATTTCTGGGTAACCCAGAAATGAAGAACAACTCTGACAGCTTGTTCGAGGCCCCAGATCTCGCTTATTTTATGTTGTTTGGCCATGTTTGTTGTTGGATCATGTAGTATTGCACTAGCACTATAAGATCTGATGATTAGCTTTCCCAGAAACATCATAAGTTAAGAATTATTGGTGGTCAAAGTGGTACCCTTAGTGACTGGCTATGAGTTTCTGGGTTTGGCCAAGAACATGAAGAACACCTATAGCGATAGTTATGTCGCTATAGGCAGTCTTTAGCGACACTTTATTTCTAAAATTAATTATTTTATTAAATAATTAGAGAAAAATAGTTTTTAATTCTTAAAAATAAAAAATAAATTACTAAAAATTATTTTAAAGCCTAATAATTAATTTTTAATAATTTTGAATATATTTCATTAATATTTAATATTTTAGGAATATTAATGGTATTTAATTTATTTAATTATAATATTAAATAAATTGTTTAAAAATGATTTTAATACTTAAAAATCATTTAAAATTATATATAGTAAAAGAAAATATTTTAATGACTTTTAACATTTTGTGATGAATTTTATTAATAAATTAATATTAATGATAATTAAGTTATTTAATAAATATATTAAATAAATTATGAAAAATAGAATTAATGATTTAAAAATTATATAAAAATGATTCAAAGGTTATAAAAATATTTTAAGTTATAAAATATAGCTTTTGATATTTTGCCATGAAAAATATTAATATTTTAATATTAATGATATTAGATTTATTTAATATTTATATTAAATAAATTAGTTTAAAAATGATTTTAATATTATAAAAAATTATTTTAAAGGAAAATAAAGTGTTTAAAAATATTTTAAGTTATAAAATATAACTTTAATATTTAAAGGATAATTTCATTAATAATTTAATATTAATGATATTAAATTTATTTAATAATTATATTAAATAAATAGTTTAAAAATGGTTTTATTAGTTTAAAAATTATTTAAAAAGGATATAAATGAATTAAAAATATTTTAACTTATAATTAATGACTTTTAATGGGACGCCCCTAAAATAGGTATACATCACCTATTCTGAGTCGCCAAATATATGGTACAGAATACAAATACAAACTAATTATACAATAGTCGTGTAAAATACGACAAAACATATATTGTGAGTTTTAATACAAATATTGTCATCTAGACAATATCCACACTCAATAGAGTCCTCATTACATTTATTATTACACTATTTCACAGAATAGTGAGGACTACTAATGCACCATCTAGGACCATCACTCTATTCCCCGACTAGCCCCAGCTACGTTCTCATTTCTTGAAGAGAACAATGAAAGAAAGGGTGAGCTCAACTTGCCTAGTAAGAAATATTATGACTAATATAATGCAGAATAAATTATCATTAGCCTTCAACAGTGTTAAACTAATACAATATAATAAATATCAAGTTTAACTACAGCGGAACAAGCAATCTATTAGAAGAGTCAAGTAGAGAATAAAGTCTATATCTTCTATGATTTAAAAGGTTTTTCATCACTTTTATCACTGAGACTCAGCTCAATAAATAATCCACAACATCAAATCATCCCTGCACTACAGGCCAAGGATATTCTTTAGTATCACGACCACGAATTATCCATGCACTACGGGCCAAAGATAATCGTGTTTTCATCAACGGTCTTAATCATGCCATAAAACAATTCATCTTTGCACCCTTGGCCGAAGAGAATCCATAGCCATAATCATACCAAAAACTGTCCATCAATGCATTATAGGCCAATGAGAACTTTTCCACATCATTTGTAATATTACGGTCATGATTATACCGAATAATCCTTGGTCATAATCATTCCAAGTCCATCTATGCACTACAGGCCACATATGACTTTTAACATAATATAAACATGAGGATGATGACAATGACTTAATAATTCATAAAAACAATTTCAAGATTTAATTTATCAGGAACCAATAACGTCCAAATTGTCAACATAATACTTCTTTGTAGAGTAAAATTCAAGAATGCTCAGAAAAATATTTCCATAAAAAGATACTGGATGAAGCGCAAATATCAAGGATATTCCACTAATTTCATGAAGTATAGAAGCCAAAACTTTAACCAACTGAGTATAATAGAATATATGAAACTGCAAATGGATTTTCGTCACCATGCGGTAATCCACTTAGACAGATCATTTACATAATTTAATAAGGAATGAATACAAATGATCATTCACCATGCATGTGATAATCCATATGTACGAGTTTATTCCAATGTAATAATAAAGAATGGAATAATGTAAGAAATCACCATGCATGCGATAGATCGCATGCATGAGTTATTCCACCGTAATATTAAAGAAATGGAACTGTGTCATGCGTAAACGCATGTAGATGTGATATTCAAACAGTAATAATAAATAATCGAAACGTGTCATGCGAAACGCTTCTAATGATGATGTTCAAATGTAATAATAAAGAATGGAATAACAAAAGACTTCACCGAGGCATGCGATAGACCGCATGACAGACAAGTTATTCCAATGTAATAATAAATAATGGAATCAGTCAAAGCGAATCGCATGACCAATGTGATATTCTAATGTAATAATAAAGAATGGAATAACATAAGGATTTTTATGTATGCGGTGCCATTATAAATAGGTTATTCCAACATAATAATAAGGAATGGAATAACAGAAGAATTTCACCAAGTATAGGGTAGTCCGCATATATAGGTTATTCTAACAGAATAATAAAGAATGGAATAACATAAGTTATTTTCATGAATACAAAAGAAATATTACCCCTTACGAGTACAACAAATAATATCCCTTACCTTTGAAAGAAGAGTACTCCGACTGGTAGGGCGAGGATATACTCGAAGAAAACTTGCACTATGCTCAAAACTTCTTAAACTCTAAAGAAATACGCTCAAGATTATAGAAAAAGAACTCTCTATATAGTTTCTCTCTCTAGAGTTTTAGTGAATTCGTAAAAAATAATGAAGGAATGAGCTTCTATTTATAGAAGAATGGACTGCATAGTAACTAATTCATTAGCGGTCCAGATTGATTTACTTTTAAACGGACGGTCCAAATTGATTTAATAAAATATTCTAATAAAACAAAATCTTTTAAATAAAATATAATATATTCTATTTATAATCTAATAGAATGAATAACTTTATAAAAGTATTTTGTTTTATATAAAAAGATTTTACAATGCAAAATACTATGCAGACACTATATAACACTATGCGTAATAAAATATAATATACTCTAATTTTTGTCTAATAAAACAAATAACTTTATAATCAATACCGTGTACTACTATGCAACCACGTGTATTACTGTACTTTTACTACCGAGTAGTTCAACAGTATTAACGGTAAAACTTCCACCGTTATTTTCATAAAATACTTTTGTCATTTTCTCAATCCGACAATAATTCCGTTGCGGGGTCCACCAATGATTGTGAAGTTGTACGAATATTCCCTGATAAAACGAATATTCCCCGACCAATCGAATATTATATAACAACTTGCATACTTTGCAAAATTTATAAATACTACCCACAACTATAACATTATATCAAATCCACACCATAATATTCAAAAAATTATTTCGAGAAAATTAAATATTTATTCATAAAATCTGGGCTCTCACAATCTCCCCTCCTTATGCAATTTAAGCCTCGAAATTACGTACGACGCACTGGTATCTTAGAACAAATGAGGACACTTCACGATTCTAACTCTTGAGGTATAACCTTTGAGCGTAAAATATATTTCAAGATTTTAACAGGTACGTCTTCATATGTTAAATCTTCCGCTATCTCGTCCGGTTCTAAATTAATAATGTGGTTCGGGTCATCCACATATTTACGTAACATCGATGCGCTAAAAACGTTATGCACACGTGACATACTTGGCGGTAAAACGAGTCTATAAGCCACAGTTCCTACTCGATCAAGGATTTCAAATGGGCTAATTAAATCGAGGGTTGAGATTTTCTCTCTTCGTCGATTCTTGCTTCTAGAATAACGCCCTCTTGAACCTTCTTCAGTCATCAGCTCCGGGTGTGTAGCTTGAGCAGATTTAACTTTATCGATTAAAGTCAATTCTAATCGTATATTCGTTATCTTCACGTGGGTTCCTAGAGTCTTTAACTCTATCTTCATCATTTGTAAGTCGTACGAAAAGGGTATTTGTGTTAACAACATCGCACTCGTAAACGCATACGATCTTCTACTCAACGCGTCAGCTACCACTTTCTCTTTTTCACGATGGTATTGAATGGTACGATTGTAATCTTCAACAGCTCGAGCCAATGTCTTTGGCGCATGTTACGTTTGCTTTAGTTGATGAAATATTTAAGGGTTTTAGAAATGGGTTTTGTACTGGGGTCAATACAAAATTCGATTTCACGCTCTAGGGTAGGCTAAGAAGTCATCAAGAATACGTCAGGAAATTTATTAACGATAGAAATATCATTCAAAACTGTGACTCTCATCCAAGACTTGGATAACACGTCACATTGATACCTATCAACTTGCCATCATTATACACGGCTTCCCCTACAGAAAGTATGGCTTCAGTGCATTCCACACAAGGAAGTCACCAGCGAAAGGCTCGGGGCTCTTTACTTATGGCTTGATATGATAATAATTGACTTTAGTGGTTTGGTTACTTTGAATTCGCATAACAGGTTGGTTAGGAGTATGAAAGCTAGCTACCTTACAAAAAGCATGATGAGTAGTTAACCAATCGATTCCTAAAATCACATCAAAGGCAAGTATTTTCAAAGAGATACGATCGACAAGTAACATGAAAGTGTTGATTTGAATAAGATTTATAAATAGTGGAGGTAACGAAGGTTTCTCCCAACTGAGTTTAAACAGATATATCAAAGTTTAACTTCTCCAGAGTTAACTTCAAACATTGAACACAACTAGGTGAAATAAAAGAGTGAGTAGAACCGGTATCTAACACGGTATAGACTTCGCAAGAGTTTATGACTAACATACCCATGATAATTTTATTCAGGTTCCTCGTCACAAAAAAAAAATGCTCTCTCTTAAACTACCGGCTTTGGCTTGTTTGGGACATCCTTTGGCATCACTATCCCAACTGGACTTGACTTCACCATACGACAAAATCGAGCTAGGTGACCTTCTCTTCCGCAATTAAAACACGCTTTGGATTGCTGCGTATAGTTTGGACAGATGTGTCCCTCCTGTCCGCATCTGAAACATACGATCGGTGGTCATTCTTCTTCCTTTGAAATTGGTGCTGGTGCCGACGTCTTCACGTCATTGTTGAACCTTCTCTTCTTGAAATGTCCATTCTTATTGTTTTGGCCATGATTACCACCGAAGTGGTTACCATTTCTGGCATGTTGATTCCCTCCATGCTTATTGTCACCACTTTGATGACTGTTATCACTGGTATTATCATTTTTTCGGCTGCTCTATTTTTGGTTGGGTTGACTCATTATCGCGCTCCAATAACTGAGCCCTATTAACAACATCTGAATACAAACACAGTTTATGAGAGATAAGATATTGACGTATCTCAGGTTTCAAACCTCTTAGAAACATTCGCTTCATTCTCTCCTCATTATCAATCAAATGGGACGCAAATCGGGACAACTCGGCAAACTTGGCTTCGTACTGCGACGCGGTCATGTTGTTTTTCTCCAACTTGATAAACTCCACCTCCTTCATGTGACGAATACTTTCGGGACAGTACTTGTCATTGAACAGCTCTTGGAACTTCTCCCAAGACATCTTAAGTGCGTTAGGCTGGGTATGTTTTACAGATTCTCACCAGTAATCTGCCTCTTCACGCAACATAAAGGTGGCAAAGGGAACCTTTTGCACCTCGGAGCATCCCAAGACATTAAATATCTTGGTGATCTGCTTTAACCACGTCTCCGCCTTAAGTGATTCTGGCTTTCCCAAAAACTTCGGTGGTCCCATCTCCTTGAATTGCTTAGCGGTGACCGACCGTGGGTTGCCATTATTTTTACTTGCATTATTAACAGGAGCCGCCTTCGCCTGATGTTGCATGAATTCTAAAAAGCTCCTAAACGTACCGTCGTTCGTCAATTGATCAGTGTTGGTTTTTATAGGAGGATTATCGCCATCCTGTTGCATATTGTCTTGATTATTGATCTGTGGAGACTCAACGGTCTCCTGTGCTCCATTTCTTATCTCAACATTTTCAGATGCCATTTTCAAATACTGCCACAAAATAAGGGTTAATTAACATATAACATATTATCTCTATACTCTCTAGCCACCAATTAAATATCAAATAAACTTAGGTAGGTCATACTAGCAAAGGATTTCTCTCTCCCTCCTAGTTCTTGTCTCACATCTCAAATGAGGATCATATCCCTAAGCTTTGATACCAATTGTGACGCCCCCAAAATAGGTATACATAACCTATTCTGAGTCGCCAAATGCATCGTACAAAATATAAATACAAACTAATTATACAACAGTCGTGTAAAATACGACAAAACATATGTTGTGAGTTTTAATACAAATATTATAATCTAGACAATATCCACACTCAATGGAGTCCTCATTACATTTATTATTACACTATTTCAAAAAATAGTGAGGACTACTAATGCACCATCTAGGACTATCACTCTGTTCCCCGACTAGCCCCAGCTACGTTCTCATTTCCTGAAGAGAACAATGAAAGAAAGGGTGAGCTCAACTAGCCCAATAAGAAATATTATGACTAAGATAATGTAGAATAAATTATCGTTAGGCTTCAACAGTGTTAAACTAATACAATATAACAAACATCAAGTTTAACTGCAGCGGAACAAGCAATCCATTAGAAGAGTCAAGTAGAGAATAAAGTCTACTATCTTCTATGATTTAAAAGGTTTTTCATCACTTTTATCGATGAGACTCAGCTCAATAAATAATCCACATCATAAATCATCCCTGCACTACTGGCCATGGATATTCTTTAGTATCACGACCACGAATTATCCATGCACTACGGGCCGAAGATAATCGTGTTTTCATCAACGGTCTTGATCATGCCATAAAACAATTCATCTTTGCACCCTTGGTCAAGAGAATCCATAGCCATAATCATACCAAAAGCGCCCATCAATGTATTACGCCAATGAGGACTTTTTTCCACATCATTTGTAACATTACTACCATGATTATACCGAATAATCCTTGGTCATAATCATACCAAGTCCATCTATGCACTACTATGATGCCACATATGACTTTCAACATAATATAAACATGAGGATGATGACAATGACATAATAATTCAATAAAACAAGTTCAAGAATTAATTTATCCAGAACCAATAACGCCCAAATTGTCAATATGATACTTCTTTCAGAGAGTAAAATTCAAGAATGCTCGTAAGAATATTTCTATGAAAAGATATCTTTGGATGAAGCGCAAATATCAAGGATATTCCACTAATTTCATGGAGTATAGAAGCCAAAACTTTAACCAACCTGAGTATAATAGAATATATGAAGCGCAAATGGATTTTCGCCGCCATGCAAAGAATCCACTTGCATGAGATCATTTCCACAATTTAATAAGAAATGAATACAAAGGATCATTCACCATGCATGTTATAATCCATATAGACAGGTTATTCCAACAGAATAATAAAGAATGGAATAACAAAAGAAATCACCATGCATGCGATAGACCGCACAGACAAGTTATTCCAACAGAATATTAAAGAAATGGAACCAGGTCATGCGTAAACGCACAGATAGGATATTCTAACAGAATAATAAATAACGGAACCAGGTCATGCGTAAACGCGCCGACAGGATGTTCCAATAGAATAATAAAGAATGGAATAACAAAATACATCACCAGGCATGCGATAGACAAAGATGCAAGTTATTCCAAGCAGTAATAATAAATAATGGAATCGTCAAAGTCAAAGTAATACAAGACCTAATGTGATATTCTAACAGAATAATAAAGAATGGAATAACATAAGGATTTCACCATGTATGTGGTACTTCGCATAAATAGGTTATTCCAACATAATAATAAGGAATGGAATAATAGAAGAATTTCACCAAGTATAGGGTAGTCCGCATATATAGGTTATTCTAACAGAATAATAAAGAATGGAATAACATAAGTTATTTTCATAAATACAAAAGAAATATTACCCCTTATGAGTACAACAAATAATATCCCTTACCTTTGAAAGAAGAGTACTCCGACTGGTAGGGCGAAGATATACTCGAAGAAAACTTGCACTATGCTCAAAGCTTTCTTAAACTCTAAAGAAATACGCTCAAGATTATAGAAGAAGAACTCTCTATATAGTTTCTCTCTCTAGAGTTTTAGTGAATTCGTAAAAAATAATGAAGGAATGAGCTTCTATTTATAGAAGAATGGACTTCATAGTAACTAATACATTAACGGTCCAGATTGATTTACTTTTAAATGGATGGTCCAGATTAATTTAATAAAATATTCTAATAAAACAAAATCTTTTAAATAAAATATAATATATTCTATTTATAATCTAATAAAATGAATAACTTTATAAAAGTATTCATTTTATATAAAAAAATTTTACTATGCAAAAACACTATGCGGTGCACTATATAACACTACGCATAATAAAATATAATATATTCTAAATTTTGTCTAATAAAACAAATAACTTTATAAAAGTATTCATTTTTATATAAAAAGATTTTACTATGCAAAACACTATGCATAATAGAATATAATATATTCTATTTATAGTCTAATAAAACGAATAACTTTATGAAAGTATTCTATTTTATATAAAAATCTTTTCTTTTTATTACATTAATAATACTAATAAAACAAAACTGAGCGACTTATCATGTAAGCATCAATAATCAATACCGTGTGCTACTATGCAACCATGTAGTATTATTCGTATTTTTTACTAATGAGAGTAGTTCAACAAGATTAACGGTAAAACTTCCACCGTTATTTTCATAAAATACTTTTATCGTTTTCTCAATCGACAATAATTCCATCAATGGGTCCACCAATGATTGTCTTGGTTATTTAATATTTCCTGATAGAACGAATATTCCTCGACCAATCAAATATTATATAACAACTTGCATACTTTGCAAAATTTATAAATACTACCCACAACTATAACATTATATCAAATCCACACCATAATATTCAAAAAATTATTTTAGAAAATTAAATATTTATTCATAAAATATGGGGTTTCACATTTAATATTTTGATAAATAATACATTAATATTTACATATTAATGGTAATTATTTAAAATGATTTTAATTATTTTAAAAATCATTTAAGGGTAATATAAGTACTTTTAAAAATATTTTGAGTTATTATAAATAACTTTAATATTTTGGCAATGATTTCATTAATAGTTTAATATTAAATAAATATTAATGATAATAGAATTATTTAATACTTAAATAATTTAAGAATGATTCCGGTGTTTAAAAAATCATTATAAATTATAATAATTAATTAAAAATTATTATAAGTCATTTAAAAATAATTTGACTGATGTTTAAAATTATATTGAACTATAGAATAGAGTTTTAGACTCTATAATTACCCGATAAAGCCGCTGGTACACCAACATATTTCAGAAATTGATCTGGACTTAGATAAATTGTTTGTATACATGTTTGTTTGTGATCTAATAACTGTTAAACTTATGTGACAAGATGATTAGGTTATGTGCTGACTGCAAATAGAAGTACTATGTGTTATAGTATATATTTCTAATCGATATAATGATCTTATCAATGATAGGTCTTGATATAAAAGATAAAACTAAGTTTCATAACTGTAAGCAGCGGATCAGACAAGTATCTTATCTTTTCATTTACTTTATGCAATGGACATGCGTAAGCAAACATCTGAACTATTCTTTTTCATTGTTCAAATATCTTAACCTTTGAATATACTTATGCAATGATTCTGTATAAGTAAGTTATTAAATTATAATCTGTTGTACAAGTTTCTTAATTCTGCTATTTTTCATCAAGATATATATTTTGTTCGTTAATTTCTAAACATGGTTATACAAGTGACCTCACTTGGACAATCATTATGTTTTATCACATGTTGGTATATGCTTATTGGTTTTTAGTATGTATACATTGACTTAAAAGCCGTCTAATTTGACCCAGCTAGACACAGATTTAGAAATATCGTTAAACATGATAACACTTTATTGTATCCAATCAAATTATTTTGGTTCGGATTCCCGACTAAGTATGAACATCCCAAATCTGAGAAACTTTTATGTGCCTAAGGCGGATGTGCTGAACGAAAATATCGTTCTTGTATGTAGTATTGATCAATACAGGACACATTAGGATGATTACCCTCGCGCCCGTAAGTTATGACGGTTTGCGGATGAAGTTCTGCTAAACCTTAGCGAAAATTAAAAATAATGTTCATAGTCTGTCGACTGATCTTCATTTATAGTCAGTACGTAGTTTCAAAAATTTGATATATAATTGATATGTTGTTATTATTGGTTTAGCTTACTTCACAACTGTTGATTCGTTGTAGATGTGTCATTCAAAGAAAACATTTAATCATTTCAGCTAATATTTATTGTTGCTATTACTTGTTGGGCACTCAAATGTTCATCCTTGCTTAATTTAAATTTTTTCAGCTAAGTGTGAATAACCAGAAGGCTCTGCTAAGAACAAAGGAAAAGGGAAAGTTGTTGAATGAGTATTATGCTATATATTATGTAATCGTTTGGTTTATTAAGATAAGGATGATATTTATTATTATCATGTATTGTAATGAATGTAGTAAAAGTTGCATACTTGGGATTAGACTCTGATATATGTAAATTAATTTTGGTATTTATATTATTGTTGTTATTATTAGTATTATTTCCGCTCATAGAAATGGTATCGTAAAGCACCGAGTTTGGGTTTCAAGTACCTGAATTTGGGGGCGTTACAGAAATAAAGATCAGATTTCATTTAGGGTTTTATACCTTTCTTAAGTTATGCTTGAATCTAGCTTTCTGATTTGTTAATGGAGGTAGTGGGGCTTTGTTTTGTGACTAAAATGCCTTAGGATTTCGTGGGTTTGGGTGAGAGAGAAGTGAGTTGAGTGTTTGAGCAAAAATGAGCTAAGTTAGTAAATTTTCTCACTCTTGATCTAGCTATATATATATTGATGTGTAATGAAGTTGGCTGAGATATGTGGTTGATTTGTGTTATATTGAGCATGTGGGATAATCTAGAGTTGTTGAACAACTCCAATCTTGGAAAGATACACAAGTAATTTAATAAAGAATGTGTATAAGGGCATTTTGGTCAATTGTATGGTGATTTTAATGGCCATTTTATAATCTTGGCAAACCCTTAGGGTTTAACCCTAAGAAAAAAATAATAATTAGTTTCTAGGATTTTTCAAATTAGGTTAAAATGAAAATTAAAGTTTTTAAAATTCTAAATTAGGGTTTCTTAATTAACATAGGTTATCTAATTATATTAGACTTGAAAATTAGGTTTAGCCTTTACAAATTGTAAGTAAGATCACTAATTTAGCAATTAGGGCTTACAATTTGATAATTAGGGGTTTTAAATAATAATTAGGGTTTTAGTTAGTAATTAGGGTTTTCTAAGTAATAATTAGGTTTTTCCCTAATTAACATTAAGCTTCATACTTTAGCGATTAGGGTTCTAGTTTAGTAATTAGGGTTTCTAATTACTAATTAGGGTTTATAATTTAGAAGTTAGGGTTCCTAATTTAAAAATTAGGGTTTATAATAATTATGGTTTCCCTAATTAACTTTAAATTCTATATTACTAAACATAAATCATATAACACAGTTACATAACAGTCTCGAACTCATAATTGAGTTTCAGAATAGGGTTTGGTCATGATACAACATAATTAACCAACCATTATTAGTCCACACATAAAATACATATTTATAACATTGAAATAAAAATAATATTATATTATTATTCTCATTCCTTGATCAAAATCCAAAAATTAGGGTTTGGATTCTATATTTGATTTATCTTGCATATATATCATTAAAAATAATTAACTTAATAATCTGTACTAAAATTCATATAATAAAATAATTATTATAATAATTCTAATAATCATTCCATATATTATTAAATAATATAATAATCATATTTTCATAGATAATAAATAAAAAAATTATTACTAATTTAATTATAAAAATATAATTTATAATGGTCAATAATTCTAAGAAAATTATTTGAAATTATTCATGTAATAAATTTTTTATCACATAAATACATATAATTTACCTTGCACGTATTCCCACCTTTAAAATAAAAAAATAAAAAAATTTATACGCAAAATTTTTGATTTAATTATATAGAAAATATCGGGTTGTTACATATATGATAAGTTCTTACTTGTTCTTTGTGAGTTTATAACTTATAAAAGTATAAACTACTTATTCATGACTTATTAAAGCTTAAGTCCATTGATTAGCCATTCCTACTTCTTCTTAGCATACAAGTTCTGCCACTACTCACTTCTCTAACAATTGAAGAGAAGGAGAATCATGGTTTAGTATCATTAGCTTTGATGATCACTTGATTAAGCTTTGTTCTTCTTCTTGCTTCTTGAATTATAAAGTCTAACTTTTCAAGCTTTTCTAGCTTTTTCTCTCTAACCAATAAGTACTTATAATGTTAGATGAAATAAAACAACCAACAAATGAACTAGCACTCCTTCTATTTATAGAAAATTCTAGATTAGGGTATAATGGTCAATATACCATCCACCTCCTTAATCACCTCCTTACTATTCCTTACTTGGAGTTCACAACACTCATCTTTTTCTTGCTCACCACATAACTTATCGTTTACTTAGCCACCAAGTATAAGCACTTTACTTAGCCATCAAGTTTAGTTAGTCATCACATAGCTTATCCCTTGCTTAGCCATCAAGTATAAGCTCTTTACTTAGCCACCAAGTATAAGCACTTTACTTGGCCACCACTTTGGGTTACCCATGGGTTTTAACCATTCGGTAACCCATCGGTTCGACCCACGATTTAGTTTCTTAGTTTGGGCCTTAGCATTAATTAACATAACTTAATCTTTGGGCTTAACTCTACTTACCATTGGGCTTGGCATAATACAAGTCCAATTGTATCATGACAAAGTCCACTTAATAAAATCCATTAAGATTATTCGTATTTTACTCGTACAATTCTCGTATTCTCTTCGTATAGTATACTTATGATATTTGTATTATATGTCGTATACTAATTCAACATATACAACATACCATCATTCGTACATACTCGTATAATACCTCATATTATACTCGTATTCATTACCTCGTATAATACCTACGTATTATACGATCATCGTTTAACTCCTTAACGCTTTACTTTTCCTAACGTTCTCAAATTAAGTCCGTAAGTGAAAAACTACATTTTTCATACGTGAAATATTATTACATAATCCATCTCACCTCGATATTCTATCGTTACATATTTCTCGGAAGTTCAAAAATAATTCTCGAGCAGAATAGTATTTTTACGAAAATTTCTCAAAAAACTTTTATTTTCGTCTTGGAAATTCAAACACCTCTAATTCTTCCACGTAGCCAAAATCCTAACCACATCCGCACATTCTAGGTCATTGAACGACCTTCACATAGCTTACTCAAATAAATAATTAATTTAATTCATTTAATCCACATATCAAATAAAAATTTAATTCTCATAAAAATTTGAAATTCTCGGGCGTTACACTCTTCCCCCTTATAAGGATTCTGTCCCAAAATCTCGCTACAATACATAAACAAATGAGGAAAAATTTTCCATCATTTTAATCTCGAGTTCCCACATTTCTTATTCGGCATTGTGATTCCTCCAATTCACCTTCATTGAAGGTATTATTTTATTTCTCAAGACTTGTTCTTTCATATCTTTAATCTGAATTGGAAGCTAAGCACTTACTAACATATTATGCTATCTTCCTCTTATTAGTTCTTCTTTTAACTTAGAATTATTTGGAAATTAAATTCCTCCTTTAAAACGAGATTCTACTTGGTCTTCTCTTCATCCTTCATTCTCTTTTTCATTTGCTTGCATTCCTCGTTATGTAGTTATATTTTCTTAACTCGTTCCATTTTCGTGGATTGAGTCTACATTGTGAATAACATTTCTACCTCTTCATTTTGTAATTTAACTTCTAACTCTGTTCTCTCCATCTCCGTTATTAACTCATTCTGAGTCGTTAACATCGATAGCTTTTCTCTACCCTTCCTACTTAACTCGTCAGCTACTATGTTTACCTTTCCTGTATGATATAAGATATCACTAACCTTTATCCATTTTAATCACCTTCTCTACCTCATTTTCATCTCCTTCTGTGTGAAGATATATTTCAGACCCTTATAGTCCGTGTATATCTCACACTTCTCTCCGTATAAATACTATCTTCAGATTTTTAATTCAAAAAACTACAGCTGCCAATTCCAGATCATAAATAGGATAATCCTTCTCATAATCCTTATACTGGCGTGATGCATACTCAATAACCTTGCCATGCTACATGAGCACGTAACCTCGTCCTTTATGCGAAGCATCGCTATAAATTACAAAGTTCTCCCTATCATCTTTTAAAGATAATACAGATGCCTCACTTAACCTTCCTTTTTAGTTCCTAAAAACTCTTTTTCCCCCTTCTCATTCCCAACATACTTATCAATAACAAATTTGTATATCTTTTAAGCTAAAATTCACACTTAGTGAATTCCGTATCCAACTTCTCCCTCCGAAGTGTTTCCCACACTATCTTCAAATGTTCAGCGTGATCTTCTGGCATCTCAGAATAGACTAGAATACCACCAAAGATCATTACGACACACTCGCCCAAATATTATTTGAACACTCTGTGACGCTAATGGTACTTTCAACCATAGCACCTCACAAGAGTACCTATCAGCTTACCACCGACTTATTCGGTGCCCCTTATGGAAAGTCTAACTTCAGTACATTAGTCAACCCAAACGACATAACCAGAAACATGTAATAAGCATAATGAGTTCTGAAACGTCGTCTTAGGTACAACCTCCTTCTTCCTTACTTTAAACCGACGATACCCTGTACACAAATCTATCTTAGAAAAATACTTTGCCCCTTTCAACTGATCAAATAGATCATCGATCCTGGGCCATGGCTATTTACTCTCAACTGCTAACTTACTCCACTCACGATAATTGATACATAAACTTAACGATCCATCCTTCTAATTTACTGATAACATCAGTGCTCCTACTCTTTGGGTGTCCACATCATGGCACATATATTCTACACACCTCTTCCTCAACATTCTCCTAGCTTTCGTCATGGTTAGACAACAAGAGCGTCTCGGTGATTTATTAACATAAAATACTACCTTGGTTTCCTTAGAAATCCAATGGTTTACACTTTTCTTATGACAATTTATTAAAGTTTTATGGTTAATTAACCCATTCATACCGAGAATTACTTTGAATTCTCTCAACCTCATTGGTACTTATCTACTGATACTTTATTACATCTATTATCCATGAAATAATTCCCATGAATATATTCAACGAGAGTTAGTTTCTCATTCTCTACCTTAACGTTTAAAGGTATTTATAATCCTTTCGGGAATGAATTTAACCACTTAGCAAATTCACATGCTATAAAAGAAAAGTAGCACTCCAGTCAAACATCACTTAAGCATTTATTGTATTGACTGGAATGATACCTGTTACTAAATCCGCTGATGCAACCGCATCTTTGACCATCATATTAAAAGTACGGGCCATAGGTCTACCCGACGATGGTGGTCCATTAATGGCTAATTTACCAGTACTAACACCCTTACTTTCCTCCGACCCCTTCTTTGGGCAATTTCTTACCATGTGGTCCATCGACCCACAAACAAAACAACCATGGTTTTTCTTAGGATTAGGACAATTGGATGATATATGACCCTCCTGTCCACAGTTATAACAAACCGATTTCCCCTTCAAACAGACTCCTAAATAAGTCTTTCCACATGTCTTACATGCTTCGATCCTACGCTTAAGATCCCCTTGTCCCACTATAGTATTTCTGGAGTTAAAATTCTTCCTTTTTGGCATATTGCCACTACCACTGGCACTCTATGCCTTGGTTCTTCCCTCTCCCTTGCTCTTATTCTTTCTCTCTTTGTAGTATTGGGACAACGCCTCACTACCACCTTCTACTATAATTACATTTTCCAGAATGTTTCATAGGAAGCACTTTGGAACAAAGAAATCCTACTATAGAGCCAGGGTTTTAGGCCCTGCTCAAACCTACGAGCCATCCTCTCCTTAGTGTCCACTTGATGTGGAACAAACCTTGCTAATTCATTAAATTTGGCCGCGTATTGGGGAACTGCCATGTTCCCTTGTTTAAGTTCTAGGAACTTAATCTCCATCCTCCCCTGCATGGTTGTAGGGAAATAGTTCTCGAAGAAAATCTTCTTGAACTGTTCCCACGTTACCGCATCTGTTCTAGCCCCACCCTGGTGAGCCTCCCACAAGAAGTTGGCTTCTCCCTTCATCATATAAGTCGCATAGGGTTATTCTTCCCTCCTTGGTTATCGCTATGTGATTCTGCTTCCTGATTACATTGTCTTCTTCTTGGTGGCATTTTCTGATTAAATAAATAAATTTCATTATTATCTATTTACTTACTTAGTTATTATTCGCCAAACAACAACTCATTTCATAAACAAAGCATACTAAATGGAAACTTCATTATATTCATATGCTTCTTCATAATTTGAAACTATTTACAATTTGTCTCCATAGCCAAAAGCTATTACATTTCTATCCCGCAATTGAACTTCATAAAGTTGGAATTTACAAAAAGACTACACTTTGATACAAAAGAGGGTTTTACGTCACTACACACATATTTATAACTCTAGACTTCTAATAATGCATAACAGTGTCCTCGAGTTTCTCATTTGCAAGAATCGACACAATATCCCGACTAATAGTATGTCAAGTGTAAGACACCGAATTTTATGAAATGAAAGTTTTCAGTTTTCTTATAATTATTATTTTATTTCGTAAATGGTTAAATTGATAAAAGGTTAAAGTTAGGGGTGATATGTGAAAATTTTGCAAAGTAAGCAAGTTGTTATAAAATATTCGATTGGTCGGGGAATATTCTTTTTTTCGGGGAATATCCGTACGACGACACAATCATTGGTGGACCCCACAACAGAAGTATTGTCGTAGTAAGAAAATGACATAATTATATTTTTATAAAAATAACGGCGAAAGTGTTATTGTTAAAGCATTGAACTACCCAAAGTAGTAAAAAGTACGATGTCTACGCGTGGTTACATACGTAGTAGCACACGGTATTGATTATTGATGCTTACGTATGAAGTCACTCAGTTATACTCAATTATTGCTATAGTAATTGCTACATCATATCTCTCATATTATTGATTCAATTATTGTCATAGTATCATCTTCATAATATGTTATATTATTAAATTAATAATTGAGACGACAAAGTTATTCATATTATTATTTGTAATATTAACAATGTCTAGGAGAGGTTAGATAATCTAATTGCTCGCCAATAGGGAGAAATCCTTATTGGAAAGCCCCCTCTTTCCTGGGAACGACCTGGTTGTTAAATATTGTGAGTTATAATATTAATGATGAATAAGTTCGTGTTGATTAAAGATGAAATTGATAGTTCCATTGTGTTGGAATTATTATTGTTAGTTGAAATCGACATTTATTTCGATAATAATTTATGTATGGAGGTTATATTAACCAATCGCGTAATTAACCGGATAAATGAGCAATTAATTGCTATTATTTCACATGATTATAACTATTTGTTCACATGTGTTTACTATTGATTCACATTCGTGTACTATTAGGGGAGGTGGCGCAAGATTGATAATACTTGTATGACTAAGTAAAAAATAGAGGTATAGATGGAGGTACTATACTGTAAATCGTATTTTCACATGTCTAAAACTATTGATTCACATGATTTACTATTGATTCACATGATTTACTATTAGTGGAGGTGGTGCAAGTTTGATAATACTTACAGGACTAAATTAAAAATAAAGGAAAAGAGGAAGGTATTATTCTGTAATATTTCGAGCCCCAAAATGTGTAATTATTGAAACTATGTTTTCCTATAAATAGAAGCTCATTCTTCCTTCATTTCTCACCAATTCACAAAAGCTATAGAGCAATTATTATAGAGAGAAATTATAGAGAGAAAGGAGAAGAGAAGTCTGCTACCTCACTATTTCAGTTTTCTTCTAAGGTAAGGGGTATTATTCCTTCGTATTCATGAAGAGAGTTATTTTCTTTCAATACTCGTAAGGGTTGTTATTCCATTCTTTATTATTATGTTGGAATAACTTGCCTCACACAAGCAACCGCATACATGGTGAAATTCTTACATTATTCCATTCTTTATTATTACATTGGAATAACTCGTCTGCATAATCTTCTCATCGCATGCACAGTGAATTCTGTTGTTATTTCATTCTTTATTATTACGTTTCTAATATCACATGCATGCGGATTATACATGACCTGGTTCCATTCTTTATTATTCTGTTGGAATATCTTGTCTGTGCAAATTACGCATGACCTAGTTTCATTCTTTATTATTCTATTGGAATAACCTGTATGTGCAGTCTATCGCATGCCTAGTGAATTCCTTTGTTATTCCATTCTTTATTATTCTGTTAGAATAACCTGTCTGTGTGGACTACCGCATGCATAGTGAATGATCCTTCGTATTCATTCCTTATTAAATTGTGGAAATGATCTGTCTACGTGGATTACCATATGGAGGGCGAAAATCCATTTGCAGTTTCATATATTCTATTATACTCAGTTGGTTAAAGTTTTGGCTTTTATACTCCATGAAATTAGTGGAATATCCTTGATATTTGCACTTCATCGAGTATCTTTCATGGAAATATTCTTCTGAGCATTCTTAAATTTTACCCCACAAAGCAGTATCATGTTGACAATTTGGACGTTATTGATTCCTGGATAAATTAAATTATAAATCTTTAAAATTTATCCTTGAACTTGTTTTATTGAAATATTATGTCATTGTCATCATCCTCATGCTTATATTGTGATGAAAGTCATCTTTGGCTTACGTGCATAGATGGACTTGGTATGATTATGACTAGGAATTATTTGGTATAATCATGACCGTAATGTGACGAATGATGTGGTGAAAGTCCTCATTGGCCTGTAGTTCATAGATGGATAGTTGTTGGTATGATTATGACCAGGGATTATTCAGTATAATCATGACCATTGATGATTACATGAATATCCTTGGCCGTGGTGCAGGGATGATTTAATTTTATTTATTAAGCTGAGTCTCAGCGATAAAGTTGATGAAAAACTTTTTTAATCATAGAAGATAGTAGATTCTATGCTCTACTTGACTCTTCTAATGGATTGCTTGTTCCACTGCAGTTAAACTTGTTGTCTAGTATATTCTATCAGTTTAACATTGTTGAAGGCTAATGATAATTTATTCTGCATTATCTTAGTCATAATATTTCTTACTGGGCTAGTTGAACTCACCCTTTTGCTTTCATCATTCTCTTCAGGAAATGAGAACGTAGCCAGGACTAGTCCGGGAATGGAGTGACGATCCAGATGGTTGTTTTAGTAGTCCTCACTATTCTATAAAATAGTGAAACAATAAATGTAATGAGGACTCCATTGAGTGTGCATATTGTCTAGATGACAATATTCTTATTAAAACTCTTAGATTATGTTTTGTCATATTTTACGAGACTGTTGTATAATTAAGTTGTATTTGAATTTTGTACCATGTATTTGGCGACTCAAGATGGGTGATGTATACCTATTTTGGGGGCGGCACATCGAGTTTGTTCCGACTCAATGGAATAACAAGTAATTTTCAGCTTGAAATCCTTATGAGCACTCTCATGGATGTAAGACATCCTTGCTATCTTCTGGTCTTTCTCAACCAGTTTCTTACGAAGCTCATCGGCCTCTTCCTTATAGTCCCTAGCCTTATCTGTCATAAACACCTTTTCATCATGCTCTGACTCAAAATCTGCTTCTGTAGACTCCTTTGCTTCATAAAGAGCACTAATCCCTTCATTCTGATTCTGCACAAATGTACGCAGTTGCACATTCTTGTCAAGCACTACCAGATAAAATGCTCTCATTGCATCTGGAAGTGTTAACTCTTGTGCAGGTACCACCGTATAAACCGATGTTACCTCCATTTCTTCCTCCACATCGATCATTATATTAAGGTATGATGTTACATCTATATCTCCCTCGGAGTAGTCCTCCTCAGAAAAGTACTCCTCTGGCTCCAACTCTTCTAGAATTACTAATGGTACCTCCGCCACTAGCATAGGTACAGGCTCTACTCTGTTCACAGTTTCTTCGCTCACCACGCGTATATCTCTATACATCAAGCTATCGATCGACATCTACAATAACACATAACATGTTGATTAATACATAATACACATTAGTATAAGCACAAATCATATTTAAATTTATTTAGGATTAATTTTCATCTTTTAAATCTTTTGGAACTGAGTTTCCTCAATACCTTATTAGCTCATTCGACTCGAGTTTACTTCCTTCGAACGTCTCCTTCCTTAACGAGGTTATTAACCTAAGGTTCTTCCCCCCTTAACTTTTATAACCTAATGCTTTGATACCAACCTATGACGCCCCCAAATTCGGGTATCTTCCAACTCGACAGATGGTGCTACACGGTACTCATAACTGTACATTCATTCTATTGAAACAACATCAAAATGTGTGTATCAACAACATTCTTATTATATTATTAATAATAATGTCATTCCCAGGTTCTAAAACCATTACATTCTTTTTTCGTCATAATATAATTCATATAATCATACTAGTCTATTACAGAATAAACTAATCATTCATCTTCACCTTGCCTTTATCTCTACTGGAACCCTCGGTTCGCTCAACCTTAGCTGCAATCATATAATTCAAGCAAGAAGTGAGCATAACTAGTTCAACAAGTCTAACAATAAATTATATAAATACCACTTCGAGAATCATATGATTAATCTTCAATAACTGAACAAGTAGTTACAAAGTACTATGAAACATTGAATAGCACTTCTCATCTCATAAAACAATTTTGAAGTACATATAGTAGCTTAGAAATTCTAAGTAGGTCAATAGACCATGAACATTCTGTTTAGCTTTTATTCATAAAAAGGATAACCCGGCACTAAAACCGTAAGTTCGGTATTTCTTACAAGCACTTGTAGGTGATCTACCTATGTTAATCAACACTCATCCGTTAAACGTATTTATGTTTAAGTTTTGGCAACCTCGCGTGCTCATCGAATAATCGATGTAAAATACATTTGTTTATTCATACTCAAGCTTACCTTGAATTTGTATCAAACAATTGAAGTAGGATAACGTTATCAATTCTATATTGAAAGACTTGTAAATAAATCAATCAATCTTTTAAAATTAGTCTAGCCAAGTTAAAACTGGCATCGACCCTTTCTTTAAAACCATTCATGCATCTCATAACATGAATTACTGAAACCTTGGCTAACACAAAAGTTAGACAAGCGTTAAGAAAACTTGCCTTTAGTGTCTGCTACGGTTATTACACTTTCCCTTTAAGTCTTTAGAGTCTCTACAATACATAACCACATACATACCACATTAGGTCATGAACAAACATGTATGGTACCTAACGTATCTTACCCTTCTTCTCAATCTAATTATTTATTAGATTTGTTATTATTGGTTCCGACTTTCCGTTACATTCTTACATTCACGTTCACATAATCATTAACAACTTTTAGTTGTAATTCTCAACGTTATAGTCATCATCTAGGATGCTACTTTAAGTTAATTAATTCATCATCAATCAACTATATTTCATTTCATATACTTAACCGAACTTATGTCATTAATCAAAACTCTTTCAAGTATTTATCTGCCCTTACAGCTTAATATTGTTCATCATTTCATTATTAATAACTTACGTTCAATTAATCTTTCTTTCTACCTTTATTCGGTAACTTAAGGTTTACAACATCTTAATTGATGTTACATTAGGTTAACTAAGAAAATTTAATTTAACCAAATCAATTTACTTTCTTTCCTTACTAGTAACCCTTCCTTACTTTCTTCATACTAGTCTTTGGCTTTCTGAGCCGACTTTCCTCTCTATCTTTGCGTTCTTGGCGCCACTCTGTAGTGGTTAAGGTCCGGACTTCGTATTGCAGTCATGAGTCTCTTTGTTAACTTCCGCGCCACGGCGCGGCTCTATAGTAAGTGATGGACGGGGTTCGCGCTATAGCGCCACTTGTGATGCCTTGGATGGCGCCGCGGCGCCGACCTTCTACACCAAATGGTGTTGACAGATTACTTACATTGATGAACTTCCCGGACACTAAATTTTATCTTTTTAAGTCTGAATTGGCTCGTTCAAAAGCCATTAGCTCACAAATCATATACTCTACATGTTCATGCAAGAATTTTAAATTTTCGACTTCGTTAACTCGAAATTCACCTTTAATTCATTTTAATAAAAACAATAAACGTTCGTGAATGTTCAACGCTCGTTTCTTCATTTTAAGTCAGAATTTGGCCATTTTTGAGTTCGCAACTCTAGAATGTTAAATGAGACTATACTCCATCAAAAACCAACGCTTCTGAGCTCAATGTCGAAGTTTGACTTCCATTCCGAGAATTTCACGATTTCAACATTTATCATCCGAACTTGTGAATTTCGCCATAACTTCATTACTTAAGATTTTAAACTGTTTCAAATGGATTCATTCCATCATACTAACATCTTAACATACATATTTCATTACATCATATATATGATAAGTTCTTACTAGTTCTTTGTGAGTTTATAACTTATAAAAGATTAAACTACTTATTCATGAATTATTAAAGCTTAAGTCCATTGATTAGCAATTCCAATTTCGTCTTAGCATACAAGTTCTACCACTAAACACTTCTCTAACAATTGAATAGAGGGAGAATCATGGCTTAGTATCATTACATTTGACAATCACTTGATTAAGCTTTGTTCTTCTTCTTGCTTCTTGAATTACAAAGTCTAACTTTTCTAGATTTTCTAGCTTTTTCTCTCTAACGAATAAGTACTTATAATGTTGGATGAAATAAAACAACCAACAAATGAACTAGCACTCCTTCTATTTATAGAAAATCCTAGATTAGGGTATAATGGTCAATAAGCCATCCACCTCCTTACTATTCCTTACTTGGAGTTCACAACACTCATCTTTTGCTTGCTCACCACATAACTTATCCTTCACTTAGCCACCAAGTATAAGCACTTTACTTAGTCATCAAGTTTACTTGGTCATCACATAGCGTATCCCTTGCTTAGCCATCAAGTATAAGCAATTTACTTAGACACCAAGTATAAACACTTTACTTAGCCACCACTTTGGGTCACCCATGGGTTTTAATCATTCGGTAACCCATCAGTTCGACCCACGGTTTAGTTTCTTAGTTTGGGCCTTCGCATTAATTAACATAACTTAATCTTCGGGCTTAACTCTACTTACCAATGGGCTTGGCATAATCCAAGTCCAATTGGATCATGACAAAGTCCACTTAATAAAGCCCATAAAGAACTATTCGTATTTTACTCGTACAATTCTCGTATTCTCTTCGTATAGTATTCGTATGATATTCATATTATACATCGTATACAAATTCACCATATACAACATACCATCATTCGTACATACTCGTATAATACCTCGTATTATACTCGTATTCATTACCTCGTATAATACCTACGTATTATACGATCATCGTTTAACTCCTTAACGCTTTACTTTTCCTAACGTTCTCAAATTAAGTCCGCAGATGAAAAACTGCGTTTTCCATACGTGAAATATTATTACATAATCCATCTCACCTCGATATTCTATCGTTATGTATTTCTCGGAAGTTCAAAAATAATTCCCGAGCAGAAATTAGTGAATAGTGTTTTTACGGAAATTTCTCGAAATTTTTTTATTTTCGTCTTGGAAATTCAAACAGCTCTAATTCTACCACGTAGCCAAAATCCTAACCACATCCACACATTCTAGGTCATTGAACGACCTTCACATAGCTTACTCACATAAATAATTAATTAAATTCATTTAATCCACATAATCAAATAAAAATTTAATTCTCATAAAAATTTGATTTTCTCGAGCGTTACATTCCTCCCCCCTATAAGGATTCTGTCCCAGAATCTCACTACAATACATAAACAAATGAGGAAAAAATTTCCATCATTTTAATCTCGAGTTCCCACGTTGCTTATTCGACATTGTGGTTCCTCCAATTCACCTTCACTGAAGGTATTATTTTATTTCTCAAGACTTGTTCCTTCCTATCGTTAATCTGAATTGGAAGTTAAGCACTTACTAACATATTACGCTATCTTCCTCTTATTAGTTCTTCTTTTAACTTGGAATTATTTGGAACTCAAATTCCTCCTTCAAAACAAGATTCTACTGGGTCTTCTCTTCATCCTTCATTCTCTTTTTCATTCGTTTGTATTCCTCGTTACGTAGTTGTACTTTCTTAACTCGTTCCATTTTTGTGGATTGAGTCTACATTGTGAATAACATTTCTACCCCTTCACTCTGTAATTTAACTTCTAACTCCGTTCTCGCCATCTCTGTTATTAACTCATTCTGAGTCGTTAACATCGATAGCTTTTCTCTACCCTTCCTACATAACGCGTCAGCTACTACGTTTACCTTCCCTATATGATATAAGATAACACAGTCATAACCTTTACCCATTCTAATCACACACTTCTCCTATTCTAATCACACCTCATATTCAACTCCTTCTATGTGAAGATATATTTCAGACTCTTATAGTTCTTGTATATCTGACACTTTTCCCCATATAAATACTATCTTCAAATTTTTAATTCAAAAACTACAACTTCCAATTCCAGATCATAAGTAGGATAACCCTTCTCATAATCCTTTTACTAGCGTGATGCATACACAATGACCTTGCCATACTACATGAGCACGCAACCTCGTCCTCTATGCGAAGCATCGCTATAAATTACAAAGTTCTCCATACCATCTTGTAAAGATAATACAGATGCCTCACTTAACCTTCCTTTTTAGTTCCTGAAATCTCTTTTTATCCCTTCTCATTCCCAACATACTTATCAATAACAAATCTATCTTTTAAGCTAAAATTCACACTTAGTGAATTCCGTATCCAAATTCTCCCTCAGTGGTGTTTCCCACACTATCTTCAAATGTTCAGCGTGATCTTCTGGCGTCTCATAATAGACTAGAATATCACCAATGACCATTACGACACACTCGCCCAAATATTATTTGAACACTCTGTGACGCTAATGGTACTTTCAACCACAACACCTCACAAGAGTACCTATCAGCTTACTACTGACTTGCTCGATGCCCCTTACGAAAAGTCTAACTTCAGTACATTTGTCAACCCAAACTGTGACGCGCCCAAAATAGGTATACATCACCTATTCTGTGTCACCAAATACATGGTACAAAATACAAATACAATCTTTAGAATACAACAAGAGAGCTGTGAGTTTTAATACAAATACTGTCTTCTAGACAATATCCACTCTCAGAATAAGTACTCATTACATTTATTGTCACACTATTTAACAGAATAGTGAGGACTACTAATACCCCATCTAGGACCATCACTCCGTTCCCCGACTCGTCCCAGCTACGTTCTCATTTCCTGAAGAGAACAATGAAAGAAAGGGTGAGCTCAACTAGCCCAGTAAGAAATATTATGACTAAGATAATGCAGAATAAATTATCATTAGCCTTAAACAGTGTTAAATTGATACAATATAACAAACATCAAGTTTAACTGCAGCGGATCAAGCAATCCATTAAAAGAGTCAAGTAGAGAATAAAATCTACTATCTTTTATGATTTAAAAAGTTTTTCATCACTTTTATCACTGAGACTCAGCTTAATAAATAATCCACATCATCGAATCACCCCTGCACTATGGCCAAGGATATTTTTTAGTATCACGACCAAAAATTATCCATGCACTACGGGCCAAGGATATTCGTGTATTCATTAATGGTCATGATCATGCCAACAACTGTCCATCAATGCACTACGGGCCAATGAGGACTTTTACCATATCATTTGTAACATTACGGTCATGATTATACCGAATAATCCCTAGTCATAATCATACCAAATCCATCTATGCACTACAGGCCACAGATGACTTTCAACATAATATAAACATGAGGATGATGATAATGATATAAGAATTCAATAAAACAAATTCACGAATTAATTTGTCCAGGAACCAATAACGTCCAAATTGTCAACATGATATTGCTTTGTAGAGTAAAATTCAAGAATGCTCAGAAGAATATTTTCATGAAAAGATACTGGATAAAGCGCAAATATCAAGGATATTCCACTAATTTCATGGAGTATAGAAGTCAAAACTTTAACCAACTGAGTATATTAAAGAATGGAATAACAAAAGAATCACCATGCATGCGGTACTTCATATAGACAGGTTATTCCAACAAAATAATAAATAATGAGAACCGGTCAAAGGCGAAATTACGCTTGCAAGCGAGGATGTTCCAACAGAATAATAAAGAATGGAATAACAACAGAAATTACCATGTATGCGGTACTTCGCATAGACAAATTATTCCAACAGAATAATAAATAATGGAATCAGGTCGGGCGTAAAACGCACAGACAGGATATTCCAACAGAATAATAAAGACGGAACTAGGTCCGGCGTATAACGCACAGACAGGATGTTCCAACAGAATAATAACGAATAGAATAACAACAGAAATCACCAAGTATAGGGTAGACCGCTTATACAGGTTATTCCAACAGAATAATAAAGAATGGAATAACAGAAGTTCTCTTTATGAATATGAAAAAAGTAATACCCCTTACCGTAAAAGAAACTTGATATCGGAGTAGTGAAGTAGTAGAATACTTTTCTTCTTTCTCTCTATAATTTCTCTCTCTAGGGTTTCAGTGAATTCGTAAGAAAATAATGAAGGAATGAGCTTCTATTTATAGAAAAATGGACTGCATAGTAACTAACTCATGAAAGGTCCAGATTGATTTACTTTAATCTGACAGTCCATATTTAAAGCAAAATCTTTTAAATAAAATATAATATATTCTATTTATAATCTAATAAAATGAATAACTTTATAAAAGATTTAACTATGCAAACACTATGCATAATAAAATATAATATATTCTAATTATTGTCTAATAAAGCAGATAACTTTATAAAAGTATTTTGTTTTATATAAAAAGATTTTACTATTAGCCTAATAAAATGAATAACTTTATAAAAGTATTCTGTTTTATATAAAAAGTTTTTCTGTTTTATTACGTTAATAATACTAATAAAACAAAACTGAGTGACTTATCACGTAACCCTTAATAATCAATACCGTGTGCTACTATGCAACCACGCGTATTACTGTACTTTTACTACCAAGTAGTTCAACAGTATTAATGGTAAAACTTCCACCATTATTTTCATAAAATATTATTGTCGTTTTCTCAATCCGACAATAATTCTGTTATGGGGTCCAGCAATGATTGTACAGTCGTACAGATATTCCCTGACAAAAAGAATATTGCCCGACCAATCGAATATAATATGACAACTTGCATACTTTGCAAAATTTATAAATATTACCCACAACTATAACATTATATAAAATTCATTCCATTATATTCAAAAATGATATTTATAGAAAAATCATCTTTATTCATAAAAACTGGGGTCTTACAACCTCCCCTTCTTAAGAAATTTCGCCCTCGAAATTAGGGTAAGTACCTGGTATGTCAAAGAGGTAAGGATACCTTGATTTCATTTTAGATTCTAACTCCCAGGTCATTTCCTCAACATCGTGGTTCCTCCATAAAACATTGACTTGAGGTATAACCTTGGGCGTAGAATATGTTCCTTTTATCCAAGATTTGAGCAGGAACCTCTTCATACGTTAAATCTTCCGCTATTTAAATGGGTTCTAACTTCGATAATGTGGTTGGGTCTACCACATATTTACGTAACATGGATATGTGAAAAGCGTTATGAACACGAGACATACTTGGCGGTGAAAGCGAGTCTATAGGCCACAATTCCTACTCGATCGAGGATTAAAATGGGCGATGAATCGAGGATTGAGCTTTCCTCTCTTTCCAAATCTTGTAACTCCTTTCCTTGGAGCAACACGCTGACAACACATGATCTCGTATATCGAATTCCCGTCCTTTCGATGAAGATCGGCCAAAACTCTTTTGTCGATCTTGTGAAGTTTTTATCGTTGTCGGATCGTTTGAATCTTTTAAGTAGTCATACGTACCAACTCGGTCCCAACAATGTTGCTTCACCCACCTCATCCCGACATACTTGAAAAGCGACACTTTCTTCCATTCAGCGCCTCGAATGGAGCCATGCAATACTTACTTGATAAGCTTGTTGTTGTAGGAAAACTCCACCGATGGTAAGAACTTGTCCCGACTTCCCTTGAAGTCGAGGACACGAGTCTTAATAAATCTTCCATAGTTTGAATAGTCCTCTCGATTATCCGTCAAATGAGGATGATATGCCGAACTAAATCGTAAATCCGTACCCATAGCTTTTTGCAAACTAACCCAAAATCGTGAAGTGAATCTTGGGTCTCGATCGAAACTATGGATCTTTGGCATACCATCTTGATCTTACAATCTCGTTTATGTACATACTGAGCAAGGCGTTCAAGTGTATAAGTTTCTCGTATTGGTAAGAAGTGAGCAGACTTGGTCAATCTATCAACAATAACCCAAATTGCATCTATGCCTTGAGAAACCATGGGAAGACCAGTAATAAAATCCATGGTAATGTGCTCCCACTTCCATTCTGGAATTTCAAGTGGTTGCAATGGACCTTTAGGTACTTGATGCTCCGCTTTAACTCGTTGACAAGTTAGACACCTTGAGATAAACAGCGCTATCTCTCTCTTCATATTGCTCCACCAAAATGTATGACGTAGATCACAATACATTTTGGTACTCCCAAGATGGATTGCAAATGGTTTGTTGTGCGCCTCCATCGTGATTTAATACTTTAAATCAAGGTTGTTAGGAACACAAAGTCTAGAGTTGACTCGAACTATTCCCTCTTCATCGATTCTTGCTTCTGGCATAACACCTTCTTACACTTTCTTCCTCATACGCATCAACTCCAGGTCTGTAGCTTGAGCAGCTTTAACTTTATCAATTAAAGTCGGTTCTACTCGTATATTTGCCATCATCACATGGGTCCCTGGAGTCTTTAACTCTATCTCCATCCTTTGCAAGTCACATAAAATGGGCCTTTGCGTTGACAATATCGCTTTTCGCACCCACATATGATCTTACTACTCAATGCGTCGGCTACCACGTTCGCTTTTCGAGGATGGTATTGGATCGTATGATCATAATCTTTCAGCAGTTCAAGCCAGCGTCGTTTGTCGCATGTTGAGTTCCTTTTGAGTGAAAAAAATATTTGAGGCTTTTATGATCCGTAAAGATCTCCACTTTCTCCCCATACAAATAATGCCTCCAAATCTTTAGTGCAAAAAGCATTGCGCTTGACTCTAGATCATGAGTAGGATAATTCCTCTCATATTCTTTTAAGTTGTCGTGAGGCATAGGCTATGACTTTCTCATGTTGCATGAGAACATCCCAACCCTTTGCAGAAGCATCTTTGTAGATGACAAATCCCCCTCGAGCGGATGGTATTGTCGAGCAGGTCTTTGAAATGAGTCTCCTCTTGAGTTCTTAAAACTCTTCTCACATTCTTCACTCAAGTGAATTTTGTATCTTTTTGAGTCAATTTGAGTTAATGGAGTAGCGATTCGAGAAAACCCTTCTACGAATCTCGATAATAACCAACTAAGCAGAAAGCTACGTGCTTCGATCAGCGATTTAGGTTGTTCCCGACTTTGAATGGCTTCGATCTTTCTTTGGGTCAGCGGATATTCCATGACTTGATACCCCGTGCCCGAGGAATGCTACTTCCTTAAGCGAACTCGCATTTCTTTAACTTGGCATAAAGCTTATATTCACGAAGCTTTTAGATATCGACCTCAAGTGTTGCTCATGATCTTCACGACTTTTGAAATAAATAAGGATGTCATTAATAAAAGGCGACCACAAAGTGATCCAAATATTCCTTGAATACTGGGTTCATCATATCCATGAAAGGCGGCGAGGGCATTAGTCGATCAAAAGACATGAATAGGAATTCATAATGCCCATCTGCAAGGAGTTACGGCTAGTCTTTGGAATGTCATCGATTCTAATCTTCAATTGGTGATATCAGGAGCGAAGATCGATCTTGGAAAGAATTTGGCGCCTTTGCGGTATTGGTCAAACAGGTCATCAATCGTGGCAATGGGTACCTATTTTTGATCTTGACATGATTCGACTCAGATAATCAATACAAAGTCGCATACTCCCATCTTTCTTCTTCACGAATAGAGCAGGAGCACCCCGAGGAGAAGTATTAGGGCAGAATGAAGCAGATGTCTAACAATTCACGTAGTTGGGTCTTTAACTCACGAAGTTGATAGGAGCCATTCGATGTGGGGCTTTGGAAATGGGTTTTATCTTTGGGTTCGAGGTCGATACAAAATTTAATTTCACGTTAAAGGGTAGGCGGGGAAGTTCTTGAGGGGAATACATCGGAAATTCATTAACAATAGAAATATCATTCAAAATGACATATTTTGTTTAGATCCGTGACATGAGCTAAGAAAGCTTGACATCTATTTTTAATAAGCGAATAGCTTTATGGCTTGAGATGATAGTGATTGATTTTAATGGTTTGGTTGCTTGAATTTGCATAATAGGTTGGTTAGGAATATGAAAGCTAATGACCTTATGAAAATAATCAATTTTGCATGATGAGTAGTTAACGATCAATCCCTAGAATCACATCAAATTCAAGTATTTTCAAAGAAATAAGATCGGCAAGTAGCGTGCGGTACCGAATTTGAATCAAATAAGACTTATAAACCATGGATGTAATGAAGGTTTCTCCCAGCGAGTTTCAACGAGATAAGTCGAAGTCAATTTCTCGGTCAAATTTAAGCGTTGGAAAGTAGGAGAAATAAAGAATGGGTAAGGCGGTATCAAATAAGGTATAGACTTTTCTAGAGTTTATGATAAGCTTACCGTAATGACCTCGTTCGGGTTCCTTGCATACGGGAGAGTTCTGACAAAGCGCTCTCCTTGCACTTTATCGGCTTTGACTTTTACGGGATGGCCTTTGATGCCTCCATCCCAATTTGGACTTATCTTGGTGCACAACAAAATCGAGCAGGGTGACCTTATCTTCCACCGTTGTCACATGCTTTGGATGGCATCGCATGCAGTTGGGACTGATGTGTCCCTCTCCTCACACTTGAAGCATATGATGGGTGGTCGTTCTCCTTCCTTAACGACGGTCTTGATCTTTGACGTCTTTCCATCATTGTTGAATCTCCTCTTCCTAAAATGTCCATTCTTATTGTTTTGGCCATGATTACCATAGAAGTGGTTACCATTTACGGCATGTTGATTCCCTCCACTCTTATTATCGCAGCTTGATATTTATTATCACTAGTATTATCATTTTGTGTTTGCTTTCTTTTGGTTGGATTATTTCGTTATCGGCGTTCGATAAGCTGAGCCCTATTAATAACATCGAATACAAACCACGATTTATGAGAGATAAGATGTTGGCGTATCTCGGGTTTCAAACCTCTTAAAAACATTGGTCATTCTCTCCTCATTATCAACCAAATGGGAAGCAAATCGGGACTGACTTTCGGTAAACTTGGCCCGTCTTTGCGATACGATTATGTTGTTTTGTTCAAGCTTGATGAACTCTACCTCTTTCATGTGATGAATACTTTTCGGGAAAGTACTTGTCGTTGAGCAGTTCTGGAACTTCTCCCAAGACATCTTGATGCGGCGGAGTTGAGTATGCTTCTGATTCCACCCGATAATGCCTCGCATAACATGAAGGTGGAAAAAGGAACCTTTTTCTCCTCGGAGACATCCCAATACATTAAATATCTTGTTGATCTGCTTAATCCACGTCTCCACCTTAAGTGGTTTGGCTATCAAAAAACTCGGTGGTCGGTTCTTAAAGCGCTTGGCGGTGACCATATGAAAGCAGTTCAGGAGGCTGGGACCATAGGGGTTTTTTGGAAAGCAAACCACTAAAAGCGAACATGGATAAAATAGATCGATAAGATATTGATATCTTGAGTTTGCTCAGATTCAAGCCATTGTAAACATTCTGACTGATGAAACTCGCAAAAAATGGGAAAAGCATTCAATGCAATACTGAAATATTCATGCGTAAGAAAGAAGTTCATCAATGAAAGCAAACAATTGATGCGTCAACTGATGCAGGCAGTGACAGTTGAATCAGATCATTTGGTTTGATACTGAAACATTTGAATCTTTCGAAATGGACATAATCGTATGCTCAAAAGTCGGCCGGAGATTGTGATGATAGATAAAGGAACAGAAATAATCAGAAGGTAAATATCAGGCTCGTGAAAATTGTGTGGATGCGAGATAAATCGATAAATGGCAAAGCCAGTGCAACGAGGGAGATCATTGTCGTGACCTCCCGAAAAAAGGAACTGGAATGGGTTAATCAGCAGTAAAGATCAAAATTCTTTGTAAAAGTTATACGTAACTGATATATATTCTCTCCTCTTTGCTGGAGAATTTTTATGACGAAACCGTTGACGTCAATTCATTGATGTTGGTTAATGTACCTCGATGAACTTTCCGAAATACTTGCGCTGGTCGATCCTTCTTAAAAAGCGATGTCGATTGCACTGAATGATAATTTAGTCGACATATGATGCCGCGAATTTTTGACCTTGAAATTTGTTTTATAAATGGCTTAGATAAATTAAAACAATTTTTGATTTGATTATCGATGACAATGATAACCAAAGTTGATTGACTATTTCAAGCATGAAAGTAAGAATATTGGCATCTTTCTCGATATATTGTGTTGAAAATTAATTGATTTTGATAAGGTTGTTAACCACCGTGGAATTTTCATTATACTCGAAAGGATTGACTTTGTAGCTGCGGAAATATTTTGAAGCTTCGATAGTACCGATATTTGAATGCTGGAAGATTCACTGAAAATTTGACGTCGTTGAAATACGATCCGAGGATTTGGGAAAGAACTCGAGTGAAACTCTGTTCTCAGGCTTGACTTTGGGCTTATTGACGTGAGATTCAGGAAATCATGAATTGCATGATTGTCACTGAAGTGATGCCGTCTGAAAAGGCCGTGAAAATGCGCTAATGCATGCAGTGCTCGACTAGCTGACTTGCAAAGTTGGAGGAAAGAGATAAAACTCGAGGGACGGCAGTGACTGATGGCGAATCATCTGAGTGGGCAGAATTTAATCGATAAAGTTAAAGGCTGATGAAAACTCTGGACACAGGCTGATATAAGTAAGAAGAAGTACGAAGGTGTTATCTTTGGAAGCAAAATCAATGAAGAAGGAATACTGCTGAGTCGACTCCGGACTTTGTGTTCCTAGAACCACGAGTTAAAGTATAAAATCATGATGGGCGCATATGACCTTGCCGTTGCAATCCATCTGAAATCTTAAAATTTATCATGATCTTGACGTACATTTTGGTGAAGGCATATGAAGAAAGAATAGCGTTGTTTATCTCGAAGGTAATTAAGTCAGCGAGTATCGTGCAAAACGTCCATCAGTAGCCACTTGAAATTCTTGAATGGAAGTGAAATTACATGATTTTAAGTACGGGTCTTCATTGTAACCATGATTTGAGTCATTGTTGATAGATTGAAACCGTAGGTCTGCTGCGTATACATGGTTTGAGCACATGGTATTCCTGACCCACAGGTTCAATCGATGGGGAGTTGAACCGGACTGTGAGACAGAAGGTCTGAAACGGAAGATTGATGAGACTATCAGATAATTTGATATTGGCGAGCGTGGCAGTTATGGAAGAAGGTGTGGTTCTGGAAATACGTTGGCTGGAATGGTGATTGGTACATGAGGGCGGGAAGGTCGACAATCGGCGATATAAAACCTCACAAGGCAAGGCGAAAAGAGTTATCTTGCGATGGGCGTGAATTGATGTTGGAATCGTGTGTTATTCGTGTGAAACTCGGGAGGAAATGTTGATGAAAAACTGTGAGTTCATGGCAAGTCTTAAGGAAGAAGACTAAACTATGAAGATTATTCGGAAATGAAATGTTGACGTAAGGATATCCGAAATGAAGTTATGGAGGATTCGAATGGGTAATATACATACCGACATTCAGTTATCAGTATCTAACTGAATTTTTAATGAAAGGGAATGACTTTATGAATAAAAATAAATTTTCTATAAATAATTTTGAATATTATGGAATAAATTTGATATAATGTTATAGTTGTGGGTAATATTTATAAATTTTGCAAAAGTAAACAAGTTGTTGTATTATATTCGATTGGCTCTGGGAATATTCATTTTAACAGAAATATTCATATAACTACGCAATCATTAGTGGACCCTAGCGGAATTATTGTCGGATTGAGAAAACGACAAAATATATTTTTATGAAAATAATGGCGAAAGTTTTCACAGTTAGCTGTTGAAACACCCGTGTTAAAAGTAAAGGAATACGGCGTGGTTGCATAGTAAATACCTGTATTGATTATTGATGCTTACGTGAGAAGTCATTCAATTTTATTCAATTATTATCGATATTTTATATATTATTAAATCAATAATTGAGATGACATTGTTATTAATATTATTATTTGCAATATTAACGATGTGCAAGTTACGCGAGGAGGATTTGGTCACCTAATTGCGGCGCTTGATAGGGAGAAATCCTTATTGGAAAGCTCCTCTTTCACAGGAGCGATTTTGAGTCGATTAATAGTTTGAATAGTAATAATGATGATGAAGTTTTGTTTTATTAATATTATTAATGTAATAAAAGCAGAAAAGTTTTTTTATATAAAAGCAGAATACTTTTATAAAGTTATTCGTTTTATTAAATTTAATAGTAAAATCTTTTTATATAAAGCGAGAATACTTTTATAAAGTTATACATTTTATTAAACAATAATTAGATTATATTATATTTTATTATGCATAGTATTTGTATAGTGTGCTGCGTAGTATGTTGCATATAGTACTGCGTAGTGTTTGCATAGTAAAATCATTTTAAAAGTTATTCATTTTATTAGATTATAAATAAAATATATTATATTTTATTGTAAACAAATCTAGACCATCCGTTTAAAGTAAATCGATCCGGATAGTTGCTCGTGGATTAGTTCTTATTAGGTCCATTCTTCTATAAATAGAAGTTCATTCCTACATTATTTCTTACGAATTCTTTGAAACTCTAGAGAGAGAAAGCGTAGAGAGAATTATTCTTCTATCTTGGCGTATTTCTTTAACGTTTAAGAAAGCTTTGAGCGTAGTGCAAGTTTCTTCAAGTATATCCCCGCCCTACCGTTGGAGTACTCTTCTTTATAAGGTAAGGGGTATTTTTTTTCATATTTATGAAGAGAACTTCGTTATTCCATTCTTTATTATTACATTGGAATAACTTTTATACATGCCATGATCAGCCTATACTTGGTGATTTCATTGTTATTCTATTCTTTATTATTACATTTGGAACATCCGTCACATGTGTTTTACGCAGGACTGGTTAAAATCTTTATTATTACATTGGAACATCCTGTCTCTGCGTTTCTGCTGGGACCTAGTTCCGTCTTTATTATTCTACATTGGAATATCCTGTCTCATGCATTTTACTTGGGACTTTTGGTTAAAATCTTTATTATTTTGTTGGAATATCTTGTGCATGCGTTTCTGTGGGACTGATTCCGTTATTTATTATTACATTGGAATAACACATACATGCAAAGTATCGCATGTATGGTGATTTACATTGTTATTCCATTCTTTATTATTCTGTTGGAATATCACTGTCGGTGCGTATTACGCTTTGACTGAGTTCCGATTATTTATTATTCATTGGAATAACTTTTATGCATGCAAGCACCGCATGCGTGGTGATTTCTTTTGTTATTCCATTCTTTATTATACTCAGTTGGTTAAAGTTTTGACTTCTATACTCCATGAAATTGGTGGAATATCCTTGATATTTGCGCTTCATCCAGTATCTTTTCATGAAAATCTTCTTCTGAGCATTCTTAAATTTTACTCTACAAAGAAGTATCATGTTGACAATTTGGACGTTATTAGTTCCTGGATAAGTTAATTCTTGAACTTGTTTTATTGAATTCTTATATCATTGTCATCATCCTCACGTTTATATTTTATTGAAAGTCATCTCGTGGCTCCGTAGTGCGTAGATGGACTTGGTATGATTATGATGAGGATTATTCGGTATAATCATGAATGTAATGTTACAAATGATGTGGTAAAGTCCTCGTTGGCCCATAGTGCCTTGATGGATAGTTGTTGGCATGATCGTGACCATTGATGAATATCTGAATATCCTTGGTAGTAGTGCATGGATAATTTGTGGTTGTGATACTTATGAATATCCTTGGTCAGTAGTGCGTGGATGATGTGGATTATTTATTAAGTGAGTCCCGTGATAAAAGTGATGAAAAACCTTTAAATCATAAAAGATAGTAGATTTTAGTCACTACTTGACTCTTTTAATGGATTGCATGTTCATTGCAGTTAAACTTGATGTCTATTGTATTTTATCGGTTTAACCTTTGTTGAAGACTAATGATAATTTATTACGCATTATCTTAGTCTTAATATTTCTTAAATTTAGTTGAAATTTCACCTTTCTTTCATTGTTCTCTTGGAAATGAGAGCGTGGGCGGGACTAGTCGAGAAGCAGTGTGGTCCGGATGATAGTATTAGTAGTCCTCACTATTACATTAAATAGTGTGACAATAAATGTAATGAGGACTTATTACGAGTGGATATTGCTCAGAAGATAATATTGTATTAAAACTCATGACTTTCTCTTTGTATATTAAAGATTGTATTTGTATTATGTATCATGTATTTAAGAACTCGTAATACGTGATGTATATACCTATTTTGGGGGCGTCACAACTTATCTACCGATATTTTATTACTTCTATTATCCATGAAATAATTCCCATGAATATATTCAACGAGAGTTATTTTCTCATTCTCTACCTTAACGTGTAAAGGTATTTATAATCCTTTCGGGAATGAATTTAATCACTTAGCAAATTCACATGCTATAAAAGAAAAGTAGCACTCCAGTCAAACAACACATAAGCATTCATTGTATTGACTGGAATGATACCTGTTACTAAATCCGCTGATGCAACCGCATCTTGGACCATCATATTAAAAGTATGGGCCATAGGTCTACCCGACGATGGTGGTCCAGTAATGGCTAATTTACCAGTACTAACACCCTTAATTTCCTCTGACCCCTTCTTCACTACTACAAAACAGTAAATAGATAACGCGGAAAAAACGTTGTGATTTTAATGAGAAAAACGTCATAGTTAAGGGTGTCATCTATTTGACACCCTTACACAACATTTTTAAAACATTGTAGTTACACATTCTACGATGTTTTTTATGAAAAAAATATTGTAGATTTGTTTTTCATAAATTAATAGATGTTTAAAAATGTTGTAGAAGGTATAATTCCACAACGTTTTCTGGTTAAAAATGTTGTAGAATGTATGATTCCACAACGTTTTTAAAATGTTGTAGATAAAAAGAAAAAAGAAAAAAAAGTTGTAGTTCACCTATATTACTAACGTCTTGCATATGATATCTTAATGCCATGATATATAGCTAAAATGTCTAAATTCTCATTTAAATTTAAAGCCAAAATATATCAACCATTCAAAATACATCCCAATAATATCATTCGTTTATAGTTTCAAATTACTATATCCACAAAATATATACCAAACTATCCATATATACATCTCAAATTCACTTTTCAATCCAAAAAATAAATCAAACTATCCATAAAATTAAGCTACTACCTAAAGAACTATCATAACAGCAGATCATAACAGCAGCTTCCAGCAGGAGTAAGAGAAGAAGGAGAGCCTACATCAACCACGATAAAAAGGTCGTCAATGAGAATGGTATCAGCCATGTATTTTCTTTAGGTACACCAGAATGTAATGAAAACACTAGCAAATATATTTGCTAAACCTATGAAATTCATAACATTTTTGTTAATCCTGAACCCTTCCTAATTAATATTTACATGATCAGATCAAGGAATAGCACTAAATCATCACAATTAACTTGTATAAACATTTCCAAATTATACTGCTCTTTAAAAACATGGGTTTCTGTTAGTAAAGAAAAGTAAGCATGTGTAATACATCAATGAATTTATTAAGAAGCCCTACAACACTTCACAATAGGTCTAGACTACCTCGAATTTGATCTAGGATCAGCGAGATAAGAGGCGAAATTACTAATGTTATCCCTGGGAAAATATATGCAGGGAGCTGCACAAAAACAGTATGCAGAACATGTTAACTTCTACTTCGGAGATTATTCAAAATTTGTACTTTCCGGTTTACAAGTAACAGGCCTATAAAAGATATGCATGAAACACCAATCAATTAGAATGAAAAACTGAGAGAGATTCCTGCAACTTTGAGATTCAGAAAATTTGCTTCAACGCATACAAACTGGAAAAACAGCCCAAAGATGAACAATTTTCTCCCCTCATTCGTTTATAGAGTTGTTCACTTCTTTTGTTGTTTCTTTCCCTTCGTACCAAACTCAAGTTAAACACATGATATATGATGCACCACAGTTTTATACCTCTATAATAGCAGCTTTGATTTTAGTAACTTCAGTTGCTGCCTCCTCCATGGAGCTGTTGTACTTATTTTTCGCATTCTGCTGACTCACATACCACTGTATATATTAGATCCCTCTGTCTCATTCCAGCTACTCCAGTATTTACAGACATAATTAGAGGTCCAGTACAAAAAAAATGACAGTTACGATCAATATACACATCAAAAGTTCATGGTCAAAAAAACTATTAATACAAGAAAAGATAAGGTCCGATTTGAAGTTCAATCTCACCTTTCATGGTTTAGACTTATCATAGCGGCCTCCAGTGGGGGTTGGCTACAGCCAAAATGTATGCTCGTGCATTTAGTGTTGCTTGTATTCCTGCTTTTGTAAGTATGTACTAGTCCTATTATAGAAAATATAAATGTTATACTGTAAGCTTCGCAATGCAACTCAGTTTGGAACATCACAGTTATATCTGATGTGTCTATTGTTCACAGTTATAAGATCAGAATAAAGTCGTACTTAAAGACCATGAGTATTAATTCACTCACTGAGAAATGCAAGAACACTTGCACTAGAATATAAGGTCAACAAAACTCATACATCTATCTAATAAGACATACCATTCCAAGTAAATATTTCCGAGATTAGTGAGAGCTTGAGGATGGCTTGGTTGCAAAGAAAGGCATTGCTAGACGACATAACAGAATTGATCAGACTGTATGCTCGAAAGAAAAATAAATTATATCAAAAGACAAAGTAGAAAAGAACTTGCACGATAGCAGTGAATAGCTTCTTCAATTCTGCCAGCATCTTTCAGCGCGTTACCCTGACAGAAGCAAATTGTGAACAGAGACCTTCAAGCTTGACAGGAAACTTATATTGCAAACACAAAAAGGTTAAAATTAAAAAGGAAATGAATGACCAACCAAATTACTATATGCCTCCAAGAACCCAACATCACAAGCAATGGCACAATATTTACTGGCAAATACTCTGGCTTATTCTGCAAAAAGATAACTCACAAATAAGTACCTGTACAAGAAAGAGAACAGTAAACAAAGAGAATCAAGCTACATGCATGAGCAATAGGCTTCACAGACAAGTTGATATGGTTATGATCAACTAGATAACGACAATTACCATTTATCACACTATCTAACAATTATCTTTATCTAAAAGATTTTTCTAACATTAGCACAAGCTCCATCCCCAAAATGTGCACCAAGCTAGATTATGCTTAACCTAGGATGTAACCTCAAAGTATACTCATTTAACCTCAAACTAACAACCCCCTTTCTTTTTTAGATGTCCTAAAACCTTGTAACCTTGGTTTTTTTAACTGAAACTACCGTCACCACTTTATCCTTGTTCAGGAAATGAGAACTTTGGGGTGTTTTCCATTTAAGCATAATTTTGGTTTAGAACTTTACAACATAGCAAACAAAATTCCTGAAAGTTAAATGAGGCAACTTAACTGGGGTAGGGAAACTATTATATTGGGGAAACCATAGGTGCCAAAATAACACTAAGACTCATTAATTGTGATTGACGCCAAGATTTTTTCATGAAATATGCATGTTTAGACTTTAGATTCCTCTGAAAAAGATATACATGTTGACCACCGACCATTTATCATTCCCCATATGAGCCCATCCATCCACAACGCATTCAAAATCTACTAATTAAGAGCATATCAATAATCAATATTTTCGAAACAACAGATTGTTGCCAACAAAAGAAACCTAGAAAGACAACCCTTCCACATAAACAAATCAATCACAATTAAAATAGAATACAAATCATAAAATTACATGGCAACTCGATCCAAATACATTTACACAAAATTAATCATGCACTGCTCGCAATTGGACAGCAACTGATCTGATTACACACAACCCCCCCCCCCCCCACACACACACACACAATTAAACCATAATAAATACTTCAAAATTGATAATTGCACCAAAATAGCATCAAATAAACTACCTCGGAAGAACCAGGATTCTATTCGATCATGTTCCATAAACTAGCGATATCAATGGAGAGCCTATCGGAACCTTCGTCATCAGGCGATACCTCATCAAAATTCCAACTTTGAGAGTTATTGTTCGTCATCAACATCTCAATTAAATATTTAAAAACAAAACCCTAACTTTGTATCGTGCTGAAACGCCTCGAAACCCTATATTCGCAGTTCCAAGACTTCAAAACCCTGAAATCTAATCGGTAATTTCGGCAAATCAATCAATGGGGAAAAAATGGGGGAAAAAACCCAGAAAGGGAATCTAATTTCTTAACTATAGTCCAAAAAAAATGGGGGAAAAAACCCATACCTCCACAATTGCTAACAGAAGGGGCAAAGATTTTGCAGGCGGATGGAAGAGCCAAGGCTTTGGTGACATTCAAAGAGACACCAAACTGAGCATTGTTCTTGAAAGCCTCGCATAAACACTTGGATTTGAGAACAGTTTTGAGGCCAGAGCAGCACGTCCCTTCTGGCTTACTCATTGTGTTGCCGCTACAGATGTAAGAGAGACAGTCCACCATGTTTAGAACAACAATAGAGCAGTCGAGGACCAGAGCTGGGGCGGCGTGGTGAGAAGCAGAGGGACGGATTTGGGAGTGAGAGAGAAGATTAGGGCTCTGGGCTAAAACACAGTGCTGGCGTTTTATTTTAATTTCAATTCACTTCCGCGTTTTTATGAGCTCCATGTATTTCCCGAAAGACAACGTTTTAAAAAAAACATTATCTACTCAAAACCAAAAAAATGCCCTTTTAAATAGATAACGTTTTTGCATATATATATATATATATATATATATATATATATGTATATGTACAACGTTTTTTTTTAAAAACGTAGTAAAAAAATACCACAACGTTTTTATAAAAAACGTTGTGGTTTAAGTATTGTCTATTTACTATTTTGTAGTAGTGCTTTGAGCAATTACTTGCCATGTGGTCCATCGACTGTAAAGCCCCCAAATCCAGGTACTTAAAACCCAAACTCGATGCTTCAGGATACCATTTCTATGAGCGGAATATGTGACGCCCCCAAAATAAGGTATACATTACCCATCTTGGGTCGCCAGATACATGGTACAGAATACAAGTACAAACTAATTATACAACAGTCGTATAAAATACGACAAAACATATGATGTGAGTTTTAATTCAAATATTGTCATCTAGACAATATCCACACTCAATGGAGTCCTCATTACATTTATTATTACTTTATTTCACAGGAATAGTGAGGACTACTAATGCACCATCTATCTACGACCATCACTCTGTTCTCGACTAGTAAAATTACGTTCTCATTTCACGAAGAGAATGGTGAAATAAAGAGTGAAGCTCAACTGGCCAAGAAGAAATATTATGACTAAGATAATGCAAAATAAATTATCATTAGTCTTCAATGTTGTTTAAGCGATAGAATCTGATAGACATCAAGTTTTACTACAAATGAAGAACGTACGATCCATTAAAAGAGTCAAGTAGAGAATAAAATCTACTATCTTTTATGATTTAAAAGGTTTTTCATCACTTTTATCGGTGGGACTCAGCTTAATAAATAATCCACATCATCCATGCACTACATCTAAGGATATTCATAAGTATCACAACCACAATTATCCATGCACTACGGGCCAAGGATATTCGTGTATTCATCAATGGTGATGATCATGCCAACAACTGTCCATCAATGCACTACGAAAAATGAGGACTTTTACCACATCATTTGTAATATTACGGTCATGATTACACTAAATAATCCTTGGTCATAATCATACCAAGTCCATCTATGCACTACAGGCCACATATGACTTTTAATAAAATATAAATATGAGGATGATGACAATGATATAAGAATTCAGTAAAACAAGTTCAAGAATTAATTTATTCAGGAACTAATAACGTCCAAATTGTCAACATAATACTTCTTTGCAGAGTAAAATTCAAGAATGCTCGGAAGAATATTTCCATGAAAAGATCTTGGATGAAGCACAAATATCGAGGATATTCCACTAATTTCATGGAGTATAAGTCAAAACTTTAACCAATTTGAGTATAATAAAGAATGGAATAACAAAAGAAATCACCGTGCATACAGACTTCACATAGGCGAGTTATTCCAGCGAGAATAATAAATAACGGAACCGTGTCAAAGCGTAATATGCACCGGCGAGGATATTCCAGCAGAATAATAAAGAATGGAATAACAATGAAATCACCATGCATGCGGTACTTGGCGTGAGGCAAGTTATTCCAATGAGAATAATAAATAATAAAGAATCGGTCGGCGTAGAAAGCGATGTAGGCGAGGATATTCAATAGAATAATAAAAAGCGAGAACCAGTAAAGATAAAACGCATGAGACGGGATATTTCCAATATAATAATAAAGATTTTAACCAGTCCCACAGTAAACGCATGATGTGAGGATATTCCAATGAGAATAATAAAGAATGGAATAATGGAAGAATTTCACCAAGTATAGGGTGAAATAGCGTATCACGAGTTATTCCAATGAATAATGAAAAAAAATGGAATAACAGAAGTTCTCTTCATGAATACGAAAGAAATAATACCCCTTACCTTATAAAGAAGAGTACTCTGATGATAGGGCGTGGATATACTTGAAAAAACATGCACTACGCTCAAACTTTCTTAAACGCTAAAGAAATACGCTCAAGATAGAAGAATAATTCTCTCTACAGTTTCTCTCTCTAGATTTTCAGTGAATTCGTAAGAAATAATGAAGGAATGAGCTTCTATTTATAGAAGAATGGACTGAATAGTAACCAATCCATGAACGGTCCAGATCGATTTACTTTAAACGGATGGTCCAGATTGGTTTACAATAAAATATAATATATTCTATTTATAATCTAATAAAATGAATAACTTTTAAAAAGATTTTACTATCAAAACACTATACAAAAGCCTTTATCTGCAAACACTATATCATAATAAAATATAATATATTCTAATTATTGTCTAATAAAATGAATAACTTTATAAAAGTATTCTATTTTATATAAAAAGATTTTACTATTAGCCTAATAAAACGAATAACTTTATAAAAGTATTCTGTTTTATATAAAAAGCTTTTCTGTTTTATTACATTAATAATACTAATAAAACAAAACTTATATAATATATATATATCAATAATAATTTAATCAAATAACGTGAGATACTATGCAGCAACTACTGTAGCAATAATTGAACAAAACTGAGCGACTTATCACGTAAACATCAATAATTAATACTGTGTGCTACTATGCAACCACGCGTATTACTATACTTTTACTATCGAGTAGTTCAACAGTATCAACGGTAAAACTTCCGTCGTTATTTTCATAAATATATTTTTGTCGTTTTCTCATTCCGACAATAATTCTGTTGTGGGGTCCACCAATGATTGCGTCGTTGTACGAATATTCTCTGTTAAAACGAATATTCCCCGACCAATCGAATATTATATAACAACTTGCATACTTTGCAAAATTTATAAATATACCCACAACTATAACATTATATCAAATTTATTTCATAATATTAAAAAAAATATTTCGAGAAATTTAAATCTTTATTCATAAAATTTGGGGTTTCATAATCTCCCCTCCTTATGGAATTTCACCCTCGAAATTTATGTACGTACCTGGTATGCCGAACAGATGAGGACACTTTGTCAGATTCTAACTCTTGAGGTATAACCTTTAACCGTAAAATATATTCCAGGATTTTAATAGGTACATCTTCATACGTTAAATTATCCGCTATCTCGTCCAGTTCTAAATCATTAATATGGTTCGGGTCGTCCACATATTTACGTAACATCGATAAGTTAAAAATGTTATGAACTCGCGACATACTTGGCGGTAAAACGAGTCTATAAGCCACAATTCTTACTCGATCAAGTATTTCAAATGGGCCAATTAAATCAAGGGTTAAGATTTCCTCTCTTCATTGATTCTTACTTCTAGAATAACGCCCTCTTGAACCTTCTTCTTCACATTCATCAACTCTGAGTATGTAGCTTGAGCGGCTTTAACTTTATCAATTAAGGTTGATTCTAATCGTATATTTGTTATCTTCACGTGGGTCCCTAGAGTCTTTAACTCTATCTTCATCAATTATACGAAATGAGTCTTTGTGTCAACAACATCACACTCATAAACACATATAATCTTCTACTCAACGCGTTAGCTACCACGTTCACTCTTCCATAATGATATTGAATGGTACGATCGTAATCTTCAACAGCTCGAGCCAACATCTTTGGCGCATGTTACGTTCGTTTTAGTTAAAGAAATATTTAAGGGTTTTAGAAATGGGGTTTTGTACTGGGGTCAGTACAAAATTTGATTTCACGTTCTAGGGGTAGACTAGGAAGTCTTCAGAATACACCAGGAAATTTATTAACGATAGAAATATCATTCAAAACTGTGACCCTCATCCAAGACTTGGATAGCACGTCACATTGATATCTATCAACTTGCCACCGTTATTCACGACGTCGCCTACAAAAAGTCTGGCTTCAGTGCATTCCACACAAAGAAGTTAACAATGAAAGGATCGGGGCTCTTTACTTATGGCTTGATCAAAGGCAAGTATTTTCAAAGAGATAAGATCGACAGGTAACATGAAAGTGTTGATTTGAACAAGATTTATAAATAGTGGAGGTAACGAAGGTTTCTCCCAACTGAGTTTAAATAGATATATCAAAGTCTAACTTCTCTGGAGTTAAATTCAAACATTGAATACCACTAGGTGAAATAAAATAGTGAGTAGAACTGGTATCGAATAAAGTATAGATTTCGCAAGAGTTTATAATTAACTTACCTGTAATAACTTTGTTCGGGTGTCTCGACAAACGCTCTCACTTAAACTACCGAATTTAACTTTACTATAGGGTACATTCCACCCTTAAGTGCTTCGTCACATTCCTGATCCATGATTTGAATCATTATTCTCCGATCCATATCGAATTGGGGTTGACCGCTATGCACAGGGTAATTCTGAATTCGATGTTGGATTCTCCCAATTGTTGTCCAAAAAGCAAAATCCATTTCATCTATTTTGGCCTTATTGGATTGGACGTCTTTTTCTACAATATCTACGTGTCGTGCGGCTTTTACCCATGCATCATCTATTCTCCTTCGTTCAGTTGTTCCTTCTTTCATCAGAACTTTGATCATAGCATTCTCATATTCCAGCTCTAATATCTTATACTCTGCCAAAGAGTGCTTCTATTCAAGCATCGCACATCGGGTAACACAATTTTGAATTGTTACATCTCTTTGTTCCATGACCGACTGCCGTTCTTCAGCCTGCTCTTCTAACTCATGAATACGATTTTTTAATTATAAATTTTGATCATAAAATTCTTCTAATAAATTCTCCTCAGGTTCCTCTTCTTCATCTTCTTCCTCACTCTCAGCTGCTACCTCTGCAACTAGCTCAGGTGCAACTATTAGTTCTTCACGCACCACGTAGATATCTCTAATTTCTTCTTCATCTGACATCATATTAACCTAGTTAGTGATTAAAGGTGTCTCAACGATCTCATGTGCTTCATTGCTTATCTCAACATTTTCGGATGCCATTTGCAAATACTGCCACAGAACAAGGGTTAATTAACATATTACATAATATCCCTATACTCTGACCGACCAATTAAATATCAAATAAACTTAGGTAGGTCATACTAGCGAAGGAATTCCCCGTCTCTTCCCTCCTAGTTCTTGTCTCACATCTCAGCTAGGGATCATATCCCTAAGCTTTGATACCAATTGTGACGCCCCCAAAATTTGGTATACATCACCCATCTTGGGTCGCCAGATACATGGTACAAAATACAAATACAAACTAATTATACAACAGTCGTGTAAAATACGACAAAACATATGCTGTGAGTTTTAATTCAAATATTGTCATCTAGACAATAACCACACTCAATGGAGTCCTCATTATATTTATTATTACAATATTTCACAGAATAGTGAGGACTACTAATGCAACATCTAGGCCCATCACTCTGTTCCCCGACTAGTCCCAGCTACGTTCTCATTTCCTGAAGAGAATAGTGAAATAAAGGGTGAGCTCAACTAGCCCAGTAAGAAATATTATGACTAAGATAATGCAGAATAAATTATCGTTAGTCTTCAACAGTGTTTAACTGATAGAATACAATAGACATCAAGTTTAACTGCAGCGGAACATGCAATCCATTTAAAGAGTCAAGTAGAGAATAAAACCTACTATATTTTATGATTTAAAAGGTTTTCATCACTTTTATCATTTGGGACTCGACAATAAATAATCCACATCATCCATGCACTACTGACCGAGGATATTCATAAGTATCACAACCACAATTATCCATGCACTACGGGCCAAGGATATTCGTGTATTCAAAGAATGGTCATGATCATGCCAACAATCGTGGCCCATCAATGCACTACTGACCAATGAGGACTTTTACCACAACATTTCTAACATTACGGTCATGATTACACCGAATAATCCCTGGTTATAATCATACCAAGTCCATCTATGCACTACAGGCCACAGATGACTTTCAACAAAATATAAATATGAGGATGATGACAATGATATAAGAATTCAATAAAACAAGTTCAAGAATTAATTTATTCAGAAACAAATAACGTCCAAATTGTCAACATGATAATTCTTTGTAGAGTAAAATTCAAGAATGCTCAGAAGAATATTTCCATGAAAAGATACTGGATGAAGCGCAAATATCAAGGATATTCCACTAATTTCATGGAGTATAGAAGTCAAAACATTAACCAACTGAGTATAATAAAGAATGGAATAACAAAAGAAATCACCATGCATACGGTACTTCACATAGATAGGGTATTCCAACAGAATAATAAATAACGGAACCAGATCAGGCATAATACCCACCCACAGGATATTCCAAAAGAATAATATTGAATGGAATAACAACAGAAATCATCATGCATGCGGATTACTTGCGCAGACAAGTTATTCAATGAATAATAAATAATGAGAACTGGTCAAAGCGTAATATGCACCCAAGCGGGATATTTCAATAGAATAATAAAGAATGGAATAACAACGAAATTACCATGCATGCGGTACTTGGCGATAGGCAAAGTTATTCAACGAGAATAATAAATAACGAACAAGGTGCGGCGCGAAAAATATACGAGATAGGATATTCCAATAGAATAATAAAAAGACGAGAACCAGTCTCGGCATAAAACGCATGACGAGGATATTCCAACATAATAATAAAAAGGCGAAACCAGTCCGGTAAAAACGCATGCAGGCGAGGATATTCCAGCAGAATAATATAGAATAGAATAACAGAAGAATTTCACCAAGTATAGGGTAGACCGCGTATACAGGTTTTTCCAACAGAATAATGAAAGAAAAAATGAAATAAGGAAGTTCTCTTCATGAATCGAAAGAAATAATACCCCTTACCTTATAAAGAAGAGTACTCCGACGGTAGGGCGTAGATATACTTGAAGAAACTTGCACTACGCTCAAAGCTTTCTTAAACGCTAAAGAAATACGCTCAAGATAGAAGAATAATTCTCTCAACAGTTTCTCTCTCTAGAGTTTCAGTGAATTCGTAAGAAATAATGAAGGAATGAGCTTCTATTTATAGAAGAATGGACTGAATAGTAACCAATCCATGAATGGTCTAGATCGATTTACTTTAAACGGACAGTCCAGATTGGTTTACAATAAAATGTAATATATTCTATTTATAATCTAATAAAACGAATAACTTTTAAAAAGATTTTACTATGCAAACACTATGCAGGCACTATGCAAATACTATGCATAATAAAATATAATATATTCTAATTATTGTCTAATAAAATGAATAACTTTATAAAAGTATTCTGTTTTATATAAAAAGATTTTACTATTAGCCTAATAAAACGAATAACTTTATAAAAGTATTTTGTTTATATAAAAAGCTTTTCTGTTTTATTACATTAATAATACTAATAAAACAAAAATTATATATATATAATATATATATATATATATATATATCAACAATAATTGAATCAAATAATGTGAGATACTATGCAGCAACTACTGTTGCAATAATTGAACAAAGCTGAGTGACTTCTCATGTAAACATCAATAATTAATACAGTGTGCTACTATGCAACCACGCGTATTATTGTACTTTTACTACCAACTAGTTCAACAGTATCAACGATAAAACTTCTGCCGTTATTTTCATAAATATATTTTTGTCATTTTCTCATTCCGATAATAATTCCATTGTGGGGTCCACCAATGATTGCGCCGTTGTACGAATATTCTCTGCTAAAACGAATATTCCCCGACCAATCGAATATTATATAACAACTTGCATACTTTGCAAAATTTATAAATATTACCCACAACTATAACAATATATCAAATTTATTCCATAATATTAAAAAAGAATATTTCGAGAAATTTAAATCTTTATTCATAAAATTTGGGGTCTCAGAGAATAATACTAATAATAATAACAATAATATAAATATTAAACTTAAATTTACATAATCATCAGAATCTAGCTCCCAAGTACGTAAACTTTATTACATTCATTACATATCATGATAGATAATATATATCATTGTCTTAGTAATATCAAACTATTACATAACATAACCCTCATTCAGCAACTTTCCTTTTTCCTTTATTTTTGGTAGAGCCTGCTGGTTGTTCACACTTAGCTGAAAACATTTAAATTAAGCAAGGATGAGCATTTGAGTGCCCAACAAGTAATAACAATTATAAATATTAGCTGAAAGGATTAAATGTTTTCTTTGTACTACCCTTTTACAACAAATCAATAGTTGTGAAGTAATCTGAACTGATAATAATAACATAACAACTCTCTATCAAATTTTTGAAACTATGTATTGACTATAAATAGGGTTAAGATGACATACTACGGATTGACCATTTTTTATATGTTCGGGATGTTCATACTTAGTCGGGAATCCGAATCAAAATAATTTGATTGGATACAAAAAGGTTTTATCATATTCAACAATATTTTTAAATCTGTGTCTAGCTGGTCAAATAGCTTCGACGACTCTTTGTTATCGTATACATACTGGGGATCAATAGTATATATATATATATATATATATATATATATCAACATGTGATTAAATACAATGATTATCCAAGTGGGACACTTGTATAACCATAATTAGAAATTTACGAACAGAATATATATCTGAATTACCATATAGTACCATGTTGATAATCAATGATCTGGATATAACATATATAACAATAGGGTTAATATTACGATACAATAATAATAAAATTCGAAACTTCTTACTCATATCCATCAGATAAAGAAGATACAAAGGTAGGATACTTTTCGATATTTATTTTACTTCTGATTCGCAACTTAGTTTTATCTTTTATGTAATCACCTATCGGTAATAAGATCATTTTCTTGATTAGAATAACATATCGTAACACATAATCGCTTTATTGCGTAAAAAGACATAACTTAATCACCTTGTCACACATATCCAGCGATCTATTGAATCACAAACAAACATTAATACAAATTCGAAATATCTAAGTCCGGATCAATTTACGAAACATACGTCGTAAAATCGATGACTTTATCGGGTAATTATTGAGTCTAAGACTCTATTCTGTAGCTCAATATCTGTAAGTATCGGTCATACTATTTTTAAATGACTTATAAAATTTTTTAAACATTTATTATAATTTATCATTAATTTTCAAACACCTAATCATTATTAAATGATTTAAACATTAAACAATTCTATTATCCTTAATATTTATTTAATATTAAACTATTAATGAAACCATTGCCAAAATATTAAAGTTATTTATAATAACTCAAAATATTATTAAAGTATTAATATTACCCTTAAATGATTTTTAAAACATTTAAAATCATTTATAAATAATTACCATTAATATTTAAATATTAATGTACCATTTATCAAAATATTAAAAGTCATTAAGTTAAAATATTTTTAATTCATTTATATCCTTTTAAATAATTTTAAATTAATAAAACCATTTTAAACCGTTTATTTAATGTAATTGTTAAATAAATTTAATATCATTAATATTAAATTAATATCATTAATATTAAATTATTAATGAAATTATCCTTTAAATATTAAAATTTATATTTTATAACTTAAAATATCTTTAAACACTTTATTTTCATTTAAAATGATTTTATAATATTAAAACCATTTTAAACTAAATTATTTAATATATTTATTAAATAACTTAATTATCATTAATATTAATTTATTAATGAATTTCATCATAAAACATTAAAAGTCATTAAAAATAACTTAAAATATTTTCTTATATCATTATATAATTTTAAATGATTTTTCAAATATTAAAATCATTTTTAAATAATTTATTTAATATAATAATTAAATAAATTAAATACCTTTTATATTTCAAAATATTAAATATTTATGAAATATATTAAAAATAATTAAAAACTAATTTTCAGACTTTAAAATATTTTTAATAATTTATTTTTGTATTTTAAATAATTAAAAACTAATTTTCTATAATTATTTAATAAAAATATAATTTTTTATAAATAAACTGTCGCTAAAGACCACCTATAGCGATAGAACCGTCGCTATAGGTGTTCTTCATGTTCATCTTCAAACCCATAACTCATGTGCAGTTATCGTGTGTACTACTTTGACCAAGTGTTATTCTTAATATGTGATGATTCAAGACATGCTTGAGGTCAGATCTTATAGTGCTAGTGCAGGACTACGGCATTCAACAACAAACATAGTCATATCATGCATAACCAAAGAGATCTGGATACCCAAAGTAGTTGTCGAGGTCGTTTCTTCATTTCTAGGTCATTTAAATGAAGAACATTCAACGTCACCTTTGGGTTTCCACAACTTGCAACACATGTACTGTTTTTGTGATCTTAAGGTTTCATTACGTAGACAACATGTAAGGGTAGAGATCAATTACATAAAACCGATAAAACAACAACAAAATCAAAATATATATGCTTGTCAAACCTTGTCAGAGATCATGCTCTTGAGTTTTATGGGTTACCCAGAAAACTCAGTTCGTGATCTTCTGGCCTGGTTTGACCATCCACTGACTTCGATCCGTTTGATATTTAAGCTATCTAAAAGCTTAATCTTGTAGTCCATATACCATAGTACAAATCTATTACAACAACAACAATAAAATAACAACCAGCAGCAAGATCAGGGCTCATCAATATCTTGTCAGACGTTATTCTACACTCTCTGGGTTACCCAGAAAGCTTCGGTCATGCCCGGTCAACGGGTTTTGACCAACCATAACATGAAATCTAGACATCAAATAATTGTTATTTCACTTCCAGATCACAGACCACATAATAGACTACACATTTAAACCTTTAAACGGACAAAAAAGTAAACAAACTGAGATCTATGGGACTTAACATTTGGTTGTCAGACCATATTTCTCAGTTTTCCAGATTTTCTAAAACATGATTTTGAGCATATTAATGTTATGGATCAAGTATGTGCCAACCCAGATCACTAAAATAAACTACATATAACATGTTTAACATAAAAAAATAACATCTAACATGGGATCAAATATCAGATTTCTAGTTAGGGTTTATATACCTTCTATGATCAATTCTTGTTTTTAGCTTTCTGATTTGATATAGATGTTAGTGGGGCTGGTCTTGGGGACTGATCTAGCAAAAAAATTCGAAGGTGTGGATCTTGGGAGAGTTAAGTTGACTGTTGTGCACAAAATAAGCTACCAATGCCATTTCTCTCTCTTCCAATCTATTTATAGAAGTCTAAGATGCATGTATTGGCTGATCTAGAGGCTGTTTGCTGGCAATTTTTAAGTCAATGGAGTTGCTAGAGTTGTTGAGCAACTAAAGTCTTAGCTAATTCTACAAACAAGCTAATAAAGAATGCGCATAAGGGTATTTGGTCCATAGCCTTGCAAATTTAATGGCAAAGGTATAATCTTAACAAACCCTTAAGGTTTGACCCTAAGGTTTAACACATAATGAATTTCTAGGTTTTCCTTTAAGGTTTAAAATAAATTAAAAAATAAAATTAGTTTCTAAAAATAGAAATTTAGGGTTTGTTAATTAGTTAGATTTTCTAATTACATTATACAGGAACATTAGGGTTTAAAATTCACTAATTATAATTAACCTTGCTAATTTAGCAATTAGAGTTTACAATTTTGATAATTAGGGTTACCAAATTACAACTATGGTTTCTAATTACCAAATTAGGGTTCTAGATATTAGGGTTTTAAGTTACTAATTTGGTTTTCCATAATTAGCAATAAAATCTACTATACATGATATTAATCACCTTAACACCATTTCTGACTGATCACAAACTCTAGTTTAGGTTTCAAATTAGGGTTTCTAATTTCAGAAATTAGGGTTTTAATTCACAATTATGGTTTTCCATAATAATAAGGCTTTACCTAAAATACAAATAGTATAACACATAACACAGTATCTTGACAGACTTTAAAGTCTCAAATGACTTCGAAATTAGGGTTTAACAGTAATATTAGGGTTTATAAAAATATTGCTAGGGTTTGTCATAATACACCATAATTGGCCAACCATTATCAATATGTACATACAGTACATATTTATAGCACTGAAAAATCAAAATATAATTAATATTATATTCTTATTCTTATTCCTTAATCAAAATCCAAAATTAGGGTTTGGATTCCATATCTGATTTATTCTTCCGTACTTAACATTATTAATTAAGTTAAAATAATTAACTTAATAATCTGTACCAAAATGCATATAATAAAATAATTATTATAATTATTCTAAAAATCATTTTATATATTATTTAAATAATATATAATTATATTTTCATGGAAAATAATTAATAAAAACATTTCTACTATAAAATTAATTATTATAAGAATATAATTTATAATAATCAATAATTCTAAATTAAAATTATTTGGAATAGTTCATGCAATAAATATATCTTTATTTATCACATAAATACTTATACACATTACCTAGCACATACTTCCCCATATTTATTTCAATAAAAAAAAAATTATACGCAAAATTTCTGAATTATTTGTATGGAAAATATCGGGTTGTTACATCGACCCACAAACAAAACAGCCATGGTTTTTCTTAGGATTAGGACAATTGGATGATATATGACTCTCCTGTCCACAGTTATAACAAACTGATTTTCCCTTCAGACAGACTCCTAAATAAGTCTTTTCACATGTCTTACATGCTTCGATCCTACGCTTAAGATCCCCTTGTCCCACTCCAATATTTCCGGAGTTAAAATTCTTCTTTTTTGGCATACTGCCACTACCACTGGCACTCTATGCCTTAGTTCCTCCCTCTCCCTTGCTCTTATTCTTTCTCTCTTTGTGGTATTGGGTAACCACCTCACTACCACCTTCTTCTATAATTGAATTTTCCAGAATGGTCCCATAAGAAGCACTCTAAATCACAGAAATCCTACTATAGAGCCAGGGTTTCAGGCCCTGCTCAAACCTACGAGCCTTCCTCTCCTCAGTGTCCATTTGATGTGGAGCAAACCTTTCCAATTCATTGAATTTGGTCGCGTATTGGGGAACTGTCATGTCCCCTTGTTTAAGTTCTAGGAACTTGATCTCCATCCTACCCTACATGCTTGTAGGGAAATAGTTCTCGAAGAAAATCTTCTTGAATTGTTCCCACGTTACCGTATCTATTCTAGCCCTACCCTGGTGAGCCTCCCATAAGAAGTTGGCTTCTCCCTTCATCATATAAGTCGCAAAAAAAGTCGTTTGCGCCTCGGCTACGTTTGTAATAATAAACGCCTTCTTTATTTTTTTTCACCCATGTCTGGGTCTCTATTGGGTCCGTCGTTCCTTTGAACTCCGGTGGACCTACGCTTTTAAACTCATTAAAGGTAGTCGTTCTAGCTACCCTAAGTCCTGCGAGTGCTCTACCCCCGGTTTGGTTAAATGCAGTCGTTAATAAATTAACAAACTCTTTCATAGGGTTATTCTACCCCCCTTGGTTATCCTTATGTGATTTTACTTCCTAATTACATTGTCTTCTTCTTGGTGGCATTTTATGATTAAATAAATAAAATTTCATTATTATCTATTTACTTACTTAGTTATTATTCGCCAAACAACAACTCATATCATAACAAAGCATACTAAATGAAAATTTTATTATATTCATATGCTTCTTCATAGTTTGAAACTATTTACAATTTGTCTCCATAGCCAAAAGCTATTACATTTCTATCCCGCAATTGAACTTCACAAAAGTTGGAATTTACAAAAAGACTACCCTTTGATACAAAAGAGGGTTTTACGTCACTACACACATATTTATAACTCTAGACTTCTAATAATGCATAAAAGTGTCATCGTATTTCTCATTTGCAAGAATCGACACAATATCCTGACTAATAGTATATCGAGTTTGTAAGACCCCGAAATTTTTTAAATAAAAAGGAATTTCCTTTATTTATTATTTTGAAATAGTAAGGGTTGATTTGATTAATGTGGATAGTTAAGGATTAAATACGCAAATATTTCAAAATAAGCAAGTGGTTATAAAATATTCATTTTTGTCGGGGAATATTCGTTTGGTCGTAGAATATTAAATGCATCGTTTGGGAATATTCGTTTGGTCGTGGAATATTCGTGATCGTCGAGGGAATATTAGTATAACTGCGCAGCAAGCGACCATGTGTGGCCCCCATAACGGAAAGCGATTGGATGAGGAAAACGACAAATATAAGTTGGTTAAAAATAATTGGCGTAGTTATTTACAAGTTAAGGCTGTTGGAATACCCGGTGGTTAAAATACGATGAATGGCGTGGTGGTCGCACAAGATGGCACGGTATCACTTTTGCAGTATTGTTGAATTATTGATCCTTACGTGAAGAAGGCACTACTCAATAATTTTCACAATAGTTCTTATTCAATATTTTATTTTATTGATTGATAATTGTTGCGTTGATATTTTATATTATTATTGTTTCAATAATTGTCACTGCACATGATATTTCCCATTATCGGATCAATAATTCATATTATTTGAATAATATTATTAGATAACATTATTGGCAATGTCTAGAAAGTTACATCTAAGGAGAGGTTTGGTCACCTAATTGCGGCGCCCGATGAAGAGAGATCCTTATTGGAAAGCCCCCTCTTTCCTGGGAACAGCCTGGTTGTCATAAATGTGATTTTGTAATATTATTTGTGAATAATTAATTATTGATTCATATGATAAGGAAATATTTATTTTATATGAATATAAATGATGGATTTATTTATGTGGTTATTAATGAAGGAATTAATGCTGAGATGTTTTATTTGTATTTTGTCGGATTGGAGGTATTAAAAGATCAAATCGGTGTTATTACAGCTTTATTGTGTGAGTTATAATATTTAATCCGACCGTTGGATCGTTGTAATTTTTGGATATGTTATACATATATAAGTTGAGTATATGTCCACAAATTTTGAACCGTTAAAAATGCACGAATGATTTGTTGTGAATTTTAAGAGGTGTCGGATTCGGAAATTAGGTTTATAATTGATTTTGGTGGAAAATTCTAGAATTGAGTGGGCCCCACTTGTGGTTGGTGAAGAAATGTGCTGAATTTTATTTCAAATGTGGTGGGTGGCAATAGTAGCAGGTAAAGCCATCAGGTAGCAGGTCAAGTCTGCTTCGGCGGGCTAACATTTTCCTATAAATAGAGGGCTAAGTTAGAATTGAAAATCACACCAGAAACAAAGTTTTCTCTCTTTCTCTCTCTATATTATTGAGCGTATTTTGTGAGTATTTAGATACTTTGAGAGTTGCTGTTCAGTACAAGTTTCATTCAGCATCACTTCCGACCTTTCCTTCCGAAGTACTGATTCTTTGAGGTAAGGGATATTATTTTTTTTTCGTAATGATATTATTTCTTCAATATCATTATCTTTGAAATGTTGATATGAAGTTTTTATCAAATTTGGAACTTTTTCATGTAGGGTTACTATTCATGAGTTACTATTCACGAGTTACTATTCATGAGTTACTATTCACGAGTTACTATTCACGAAGTACTATTCATGAAGCGTGAAAATGTTTTTTGTGGAATTTCTATCTTTTGGTGTCTGAATTACTATTCACGATATCTAAGACTATTCACGATACTCTGACACTATTCATCGAAAAATAAAATTTCTTCTTTTCGTCCAAAACATCTATTACGGATACTAGCTTTGATTGTATCCATGTTTTGATCATTCTTGAATTTTACACCACTATGATTATTTTTGAGGTATTTTTGGGCGATGGATAAAACCAAGTACGAATCCTTAATCCTTAATCCTTGTCATTTTGTTTCTTTGGATTCGTTCTTTAAAAATATTTTCATCATCCTCGGTCTTAAATGATGATATTATTGAATATCTTGGCCCTGTAGTCTGAAGATGAATGATTTCTGAAGAATATCTTTGGCTGTAGTGCAAAGATGGCGGTGTTTAAATGAACATGACCGGTGATGAATATCTTTGGCCTTTAGTGCAAAGATGAGCAGTGTTGAGATGAACATGACCGATTGATGAATATCTTTGGCCTGTAGTGCAAAGATGAATATTTGATTTGAGATGAATATTGATTGATGTTACTGAGGATAAAATATTGATGATGGATTGTTAAATTCATAGATTATAGTAGATTTCATTCTCTACGTAACTCTTTATGAATTATTATTTCGCCGCATGAATATTGATCCGAAACTTGTTGTCTATTGTATTCTATCGATTTTTCCTGTTGGAGACTAACGATAATTTGTTGTATATTATCTTAGTCATAACATTCTTTATTGGGCTAGTTGAGCTCACCCTTTTCCTTGTTGTTCCATTTTCTTCTCGGGAGGCGAGAATGTAGTGAGTACTATGGGGTATGGAATGAAGGTTCTAGAGAGTTGTTTAGTAGTCCTCACCATTTTTGTAAAATAATGTATCAATAATTATGATGGGGATTTATTTGCGTGTGGATATTGTCTAGAAGACAATATTATATTTAAACTCATTAATATATTATCGTATTTCACACGACATTTGTATTATTGAAGTTGTAGTTTGTTTCTTGTACCATGTATTTGGCGACTCAAAATGGGTGTTGTGTATACCTATTTTGGGGGCGTCATGATTAATATCGAGCTTAGGGATATGATCTCTGGCGGAGATCGGGGAATAGAACTAGGAGGAAGAGGCGAGTAAATCCTTTGCTAGTGTGTCCTACCTAAGCTTATTTGTTAGTTGGTCAAAGATATAGGGATATTATGTGATTGATTTCCTTAATTAACCCTTGTTTTATAGCGATGATGAATTGAGAATGTCGATCGAGAATATTAATAGTGGTGTAAATGAGACCGTGGAGATGCTCAGACTTAACAACGAGGAGAAGCGTGCAACAGTCAGTGGCAACGTACCTCCTATAAACAACACCAATGAGCGAGATGATGAGCGAGGGATGTTTAGAAGCTTTTTGCAGTTCATGCAAAATCAGACGAGGAGACTCGTGTTCAAAATACAGGAGGAGATGATAGCAATTCACGGGTGGTCACAAACGCAAAGCGATTCAAAGAGTTGGGACCACCGAGTGCTGGGAAAGCGAGATCCGATCATGGCGGAAACATGGGTCAAGCAAATTACCAAGATATTCGATGTCTTGGGATGCACGAAGAACGAAAGTTCCATTCGCTACTTTTATGTTCCGTGGCGAGGCAGACATTGGTGGGAATCGTAAGCGTACCCATTCATTGCACGGCGTACGCGTGGGAGACGTTTGAAGCAGATTCAATGACAAGTACTTCCCGAAAGTATTCGTCATATGAAGGAAGTGGAGTTTATTAGATTGGAGCAGAATAACATGGCGGTGTCCCGAAGACGAGGCGAAGTTTGCATGAGTTATCGTGTTTGCACCTCATTTGGTGGAGAATGAGGAACGTATGACGCGGATGTTTCGAGAGGTTTGAAACCCGGCATACGTCGATATCTCATTTCTCATAAATTTCTCTCTATTAGGATGTCAAAATGCAGGCTCGATTGTTAGAAGCGAGATAACGAAATACGTTCAACCGAGGACCATAACCGAGGATCATCTCAAGAAGATAGCAGTCATCGTAATAACGATAACCGGCGGAGAAAGAAGAATACGGAAAAGCGGAACCACACTCGGTGGTAATCGTGGCCATGAAAATAGAAGAAGCGAGTTGGGAGGAGATTTTAAAAGAGGAGATTCAACAACGACCATGTGAAGACGCGTCGGCCGATGGCAACCGTTCCAAGGAGGAGAAAGACCATCGGTCGTATGTTACAAATGCGGAAAGAGGGACATATCAGCCCCAAACGCCCACAACAGTTTAAGGTAAGCTATAAATGGGGAAAAGAAGGACATATCGCTTCGAGATTATGCGATATCAAAACCTAGTCGGTGAGATGGTGACTCAAAAGGATGTCCCAGAAAAGTCAAAGTCAACGATTCCTGGAAGAGCGTTTGTCGTGACCGGTCAAAATACGAGGAACCCGAACGAAGTTAGCACGGGTTAGTTAATTATAAATTCTTGCGAAGTTTATACCTTACTAGATACCGGTTCTACCCATTCTTTTATCTCTCTTGTTTGCGCTCAACGTTTGAACTTGACTACGGAGAAATTGGACTTTGACCTATTTATGGAGACTCCGTTAGGAGAAACTTTCATTACATCCGTTGTTTAAAAAATCTTGTTTGATTCAAGTTGGCACCATTACCTTACCTGTTGACCTTATCTCTTTAAAGATACTTGCTTTTGGGGATTGATTGGTTAACTACTCATCATGCCAAAATTGATTGCTTTTGTAAGGTTGTTAGTTTTCATATTCCTAAGCAACTTCGTTATTCGAACTCAAGCAGTCAAACCATTGTAGTCAAACATTTTCATATCAAGCCATGAAGTCATTCGTTTATTACGGATGTCAAGTTTTCTTAGTCCATGTTATGGATTTGAATAAAGACACGTCAGATTTGAATAATATTCTTGTTGTTATTGATTTTTCCTGACGTATTTCCTGAAGAATTTATTGGCTTACTCCCAAAGATCGATATTAAATTTTGTATCGACTTTGAACCCAGACAAAACTCATTTCTAAAATCTCATATCGAATGGCTCCTATTGAATTTCAGGAGTTAAAAATTCAACTATAGAATTTGGTACATGAGCCTTTATCTTGTGACTTCCTTTGTGGAATTCACCTAAGCCAGACTCTCTGTAAGGGACGTCATATTCGTGCGATAGTAAACTGATAGGTGTCATTGTGACGTGCTATCCAAGGTTGGGATATGAGTCACAGTTGAGAACAACCTAAGTCGGTAATCGAAATACGTAGCTTTCTAGGTTTAGTTGGTTATTATCGGAGATTCGTTGAAGGTTATTCTCGAATCGCTATTCCATTAACGTAGCTGACTCATAGAGATACAAAATTCGAATGGAGCAAGGAATGTGGGAAGAGCTTGAAGAACTCAAGAGGAGACTCATTTCAAAGACATGTTCGACCATGCCATCTGGAAAAGCGAGCGTGGTAGGTGGCGTGTTGAGTAGAAGATCGTATACAAGTACTGAGTACGATGTTGTCAAAGACTAATTTCAGTATAATATACAAATAATAGAGATGGAGATGAAAACTCTAGGTACCCAGCGTGATGATATACTGATGCACGTGATGATATACTGAGTATAATCGACTTTAATCGATAAAGTTAAAGTCGTATTCAAGCTACACCGGAGTGATGAATTTGAAGAAGGAGGTGCAAGAAGTTGTTATTTCAAAAGCGAGAATCGGTGAGGTGAGGAAAGCTCAAACCTTCGATTTATTAATCCATTTGAAATTCTCGATCGAATAGGAAGCGTGGCCTATAGACTCGTTTTACCACCAATTATGATGGCGTGTTCATGCGTTTTTCACGTATCGATGTTACGTAAATATGTGGGACGACCGAAACACGTCATTGAGTTAGAACCCGGACGAGATAATAGAAGACTTAACGTCACGAGGAGGTACTGTCCAAGATTTTGTAGAGGAAAGAACATGACCTATATGTCAGAGGTTATACCATAAGTTAAAGTTTTGTGGAGAAACCATGCTATTGAGGAAATAAACGGGAGTTGGAAATGAAAATGAAAGCGAGGTATCTTTACCTTTTGAAACACCAGTACGTCACGTCAATTTCGAGGACGAAATTTCATAAGGAGGGAGGTTGTAAGACCGAAATTTTTAAATAAAAAGGAATTTCCTTTATTTATTATTTTGAAATAGTAAAGGTTGATTTGATTAATGTGGATAGTTAAGGATTAAATACATAAATATTTCAAAATAAGCAAGTGGTTATAAAATATTCATTTTTGTCGGGGAATATTCGTTTGGTCGTAGAATATTAGATCGTTGGGAATATTCGTTTGGTCGTGGAATATTAAATCTTGTCGGGGAATATTAAATACTGTGGTAGCGACCATGTGTGGGCCCCCATAACGAAAGCGATTGGATGAGGAAAAGCGACAAATATAAGTTGGTTAAAAAAACGGCGTAGTTATTCCAATTAAGACCATTGGAATACCCGTTGGTTAAAATACGATGTCTGGCGTGGTTGCACAGTAGCACACGGTATTGCACAGTATTGTTGAATTATTGATCCTTACGTAAGAAGGCACTACTCAATAATTTTCACAGTAGTTACTGTTCAATATTTTATTTTATTGATTCAATAATTGTTGCGTTGATATTTTATATTATTATTGTTTCAATAATTGTCAACGCACGATGATTTCCCATTATCGGATCAATAATTCATATTATTTGAATAATATTATTAGATAACATTATTGGCAATGTCTAGAAAGTTCTGTCTAAGGAGAGGTTTGGTCACCTAATTGCGCGCCAGTAAGGAGAGATCCTTATTGGAAAGCCCCCTCTTTCCTGGGAACTGCCTGGTTGTCATAAATGTGATTCTGTAATATTATTTGTGAATAATTAATTATTGATTCATATGATAAGGAAATATTTATTTTATATGAATATAAATGATGGATTTATTTATGTGGTTATTAATGAAGGAATTAATCTTTGAGATGTTTTATTTGTATTTTTGTCGGATTGGAGGTATTAAAATATCAAATCGGTGTTATTACTGACTTTATTGTGTGAGTTATAATATTTAATCCGACCGTTGGATCGTTGTAATTTTTGGATATGTTATACATATATAAGTTGAGTATATGTCCACAAATTTTGAACCGATTAAAATGCACGAATGATTTGTTGTGAATTTTAAGAGGTGTCGGATTAGGAAATTAGGTTTATAATTGATTTTGGTGGAAAATTCTAGAATTGAGTGGGCCCCACTTGTGGTTGGTGAAGAAATGTGCTGAATTTTATTTCAAATGTGGTGGGTGGCAATAGTAGCGAGGTAAAGCCATCGTGTGTGAAGTCAAGTCTTCTTGGCGGGCTAACATTTTCCTATAAATAGAGGGCTAAGTTAGAATTGAAAATCACACCGAGAAACAAAGTTTTTCTCTTCTCTCTCTATATTATTGAGCGTATTTTGTGAGTATTTAGATACTTTGAGAGTTCTTTATTCAAGATAAGTTTCATTCAAGATCACTTGAGACCTTTCCTTAGAAATCATCGATTCTTTGAGGTAAGGGATATTATTTTTTTTCAGTAATGATATTATTTCTTCAATATCATTATCTTTGAAATGTTGATATGAAGTTTTTATCAAATTTGGAACTTTTTCATATGGGGTTACTATTCATGAGTTCTTATTCACGAGTTACTATTCATGAGTTACTATTCACGAGTTCTTATTCACGAAAGTACTATTCATGCTTAAGCGTGAAAATGTTTTTTTGTGGAATTTCTATCTTTTGGTGTCTAATTACTATTCACGATATACGGCACTATTCACGATAAGGCATTATTCATCGAAAAATAAAATTTCTTCTTTTCATCCAAAACATCTATTCGGATACTAGCTTTGATTGTATCCATGTTTTGATCATTCTTGAATTTTACACCACTATGATTATTTTTTGAGGTATTTTTGGGACGTGGATAAAACCAAGTACGAATCCTTAATCCTTAATCCTTGTCATTTTGTTTCACTTTGGATTCGTTCTTTAAAAATATTTTCATCATCCTCGGTCTTAAATGATGATATTATTGAATATCTTTGGCTGTAGTGCAAAGATGAATGATTTCAAGAAGAATATCTTTGGCTGTGTAGTGCAAAGATGAGCGGTGTTTAAATGAACATGACCGATCGATGAATATCTTTGGCCTTTAGTGCAAAGATGAGCAGTGTTGAGATGAACATGGACCGATTGATGAATATCTTTGGCTGTAGTGCAAAAGATGAATATTTGATTTGAGATGAATATTGATTGATGTTACTGAGGATAAAATATTGATGATGGGTATTAAATTCATAGATTATAGTAGATTTCATTCTCTACGTAACTCTTCTATGAATTATTATTTCATTGCGAATATTGATCTGAAACTTGTTGTCTATTGTATTCTATCAGATTTTTCCCTGTTGGAGACTAACGATAATTTGTTGTATATTATCTTAGTCATAACATTCTTTATTGGGCTAGTTGAGCTCACCCTTTTCCTTGTTGTTCCATTTTCTTCTCAGGAGGCGAGAATGTAGTGAGTACTAGTCGGGGTATGGAATGAAGGTTCTAGAGAGAGTTGTTTAGTAGTCCTCACCATTTTTGTAAAATAATGTATCAATAATTATGATGGGGATTTATTTGCGTGTGGATATTGTCTAGAAGACAATATTATATTTAAACTCACAGTATATATTGTCGTATTTCACACGACATTTGTATTATTGAAGTTGTAGTTTGTTTCTTGTACCATGTATTTGGCGACTCAAAATGGGTGTTGTGTATACCTATTTTGGGGGCGTCACAGAGTTTGTCCCGACTCAATGGAATAACAAGCAATATTCAGCTTGAAATCCTTATGAGCACTCTCATGGATGTAAGACATCCGTGCTATCTTCTAGTCTTTCTCAACCAGTTTCTTATAAAACTCAACGGCCTCTTCCTTATAGTCCCTAGTCTTATCTGTCATAAGCACCTTTTCATCATGCTCTGACTCAAAATCTGTTTCTACAGACTCCTTTGCCTCATAAAGAGCACTAATCTCTTCTTTTTGATTCTGCACAACTGTACACAGTTTCACATTATTGTCAAGCACTGCCAGATAAAATGCTCTCATTGCATCTGGAGGTGTTAACTCTTGTGCAGGTACCACCATATTAACCGATATTACCTCCATTTCTTCCTCCACATCAATCATTATATTAAGGTATGATGCTACTTCTATATGTCCCTCGGAGTAGTCCTCCTCAGAAAAGTACTCCTCTGGCTTCGACTCTTCTAGAATTACTAATGGTACCCCCGCCACTGGCATAGGTACAGGCTCTACTCTGTTCACAGTTTCTTCGCTCACCACGTGTATATCTCTATACATCAAGCTATCGATCGACATCTACAATAACACATAACATGTTGATTAGTACATAATACATATTAGTATAAGCACAAATCACATTTAAATTTATTTAGGATTAATTTCTATCTTTCAAATCTTTCGGTACTGAGTTTCCTCAATACCTTATTAACTCATTCGACTCGAGTTTACTTCCTTCGAAATTTTCCTTCCTTAACGAGATTATTAGCCTAAGGTTCTTCCCCCCTTAAGTTTTATAACCTAATGCTTTGATACCAACCTGTGACGCCCCCAAATTCGGGTATCTTCTTACCGAGATGAGATCTGCTACACAGTACTCATAAATCATACATTCATTCTATTGAAACAACATCAAAATATGTGTATCAACGACATTCTTATTACATTAATTATACTAATCTCGTTCCCAGGTTTTGAAACCATTACATTCTTTGTTAGTCATAATATAATTCATACAATCATACTAGTCTATTACAGAATAAACTAATCATTCATCTTCGCCTTGCCTTTATCTCTACTGGAACCCTCGGTTCACTAGACCTTATCTGTAATCATATGATTCAAGAAATAAGTCAGCATAACTAGCTCAGCAAGTCTAACAATATATTATATAAATACCACTTCGAGAATCATTTGATTATTCTTCAATAACTGAACAAGTAGTTACAAAGTACTATGAAACATTGAATATCACTTCTCATCTCATAAAATAATTTTGAAGTACATATAGTAGCTTAGAAATTCTGAGTAGGTCAATAGACCATGAACATTATCTTTAGCTTTTATTCATAAAAAGAATAACTCGGCACTAAGACCGTAAGTCCAGTATTTCTTATGAGCACTTCTAGGTGATCAGCCTATAGTACTCTATGTTGATCAACACTCATCCGTTAAACGTATTTACGTTTAAGCTTTGGCAACCTCGCGTGCCCATCAAATAATCGATGTAAAATACATTTGTTTATTCATACTCAGGCTTACCTTGAATCCGTACCAAACAATTGGCGTAGGATAGCGTTATCAATTCTATATTGAAAGACTTGTAAATAAATCAATCAATCTTTTAAAATTAGTCTAGCCAAGTTAAAACTGGCATTGACCCTTTCTTTAAAACCATTCATGCATCTCATAGCATGAATCACTGAAAACCTGGCTAACACGAAGGTTAGACAAGCGTTAAGAAAACTTGCCTTTAGCATCTGCTACGGTTATTACACTTTCCCTTTAAGTCTTTAGAGTATCTACAATACATAACCACATACATACAACATTAGGTCATGAAAAAATATATATGGTACCTAACGTATCTTACCCTTCTTCTCAATCTAATCATTTATTAGATTTGTTATTATTGGTTCCCACTTTCCGTTACGTTGTTCTTACATTCACGTTCACATAATCATTAACAACTTTTAGTTGTAATTCTCAATGTTATAGTCATCATCTAGGATGCTACTTTAAGTTAATTAATTCATCATTAATCAACTATATTTAATTTCATATACTTAACCGAACTTATTTCATTAATCAAAACTCATTCAAGTATTTATCTGCCCTTAGAGCTTAATATTGTTCATCGTTTCATTATTAATAACTTATGTTCAATTAATCTTTCTTTTGACCTTTATTCGTTAACTTAAGGTTTACAACATCTTAATTGATGTTACATTAGGTTAATTAAGAAAATTTAATTTAACCAAATCAATTTACTTTCTTTCCTTACTAGTAAGCCTTACTTACTATCTTCATGCTAGTGTTGGCACTGCGGCTCCAGCTTTCCCTCTCTATGTCGCGCTGTGGCGCCACTCTGCAGTGGCCAGGGTCCGGAGTCGACGCTGCGATGCGAGTCTCTTTGTTAAGTGCCGCACCACAGTGCAACTCTGCAATAAGTGATGGACAAGGTTGACGTTGTAGCGCCACTTGTGATGCCTTGGCTGGCGCCGCGGTGCCGGCCTTCTGCACTAGATGGTGTTGACAGATTACTTACATTAATGAACTTCCCAGACTCCAAATTTGATCATTTTAAGTTCGAATTGGCTCGTTCAAAATCCATTAGCTCACAAATCATATACTCTACGTGTTCATGCAAGAATTTTACATTTTCAACTTCGTTAACTCGAATTTTACGTGTTCATGAACGTTCAACACTCGTTTCCTAATTCTTAGTCAGAATTTGGTCATTTTCGAGTTCGCAACTCTAGAATGCCAAATGATACTATACTCCATCGAAAACAAACGTTTCCGAGCTCAATGTCGAAATTTGACTTCCATTTCGAGAATTTCACGATTTCGACGTTTATCGTCCGAACTCGTGAATTTTGCCATAACTTCGTTACTTAAGATATTAAACCGTTTCAAATGGATTCATTCCATCATACTAACATCTAAACATACATATTTCATTACATCATATATATGATAAGTTCTTACTTTTTCTTTGTGAGTTTATAACTTATAAAAGTATAAACTACTTATTCATGACTTATTAAAGCTTAAGTCCATTGATTAGTCATTCCTATTTCTTCTTAGCATACAAGTTCTACCACTACTCACTTCTCTAACAATTGAAGAAAGGGAGAATCATGGTTTAGTATCATTACCTTTGACGATCACTTGATTAAGCTTTGTTCTTCTTCTTGTTTCTTGAATTACAAAGTCTAACTTTTCTAGCTTTTTCTCTCTAACCAATAAGTACTTATAATGCTGGATGAAATAAAACAACCAACAAATGAACTAGCACTCCTTCTATTTATAGAAAATCCTAGATTAGGGTATAATGGTCAATAAGCCACCCACCTCCTTAATCACCTCCTTACTATTCCTTACTTGGAGTTCACAACACTCATCTTTTGCTTACTCACCACACAACTTATCTTTCACTTAGCCACCAAGTATAAGCACTTTACTTAGCCACAAAGTATGTGACAACCCGAATTTTCACAAGTTATTAAAATAAGAATTTAATAATTGAAATTCTTATTACGATGTGATTAATGTAACAATCCAGAATTTTAATTATAATTATAAATATTTATTGAATTATATAAATATTTAATGGATGTGTTTATTATTGAATAAATATTTATTTGTTGTTGAATAAATATTTGTTTAATTTGATTTGATTTGATTTGGTTAATTATTTGTTTAATAAATAAATAATGGGTTAAGGAAATTAATTGTTTTGAGATAATATTCTAATTTAATTTAATAATTAAGTTAGAGAGTTTATAATGATTAAATGATTTATTCAATAAATTGTTATTAGAATTAATTAAATTAAGTATGAAAACTTAATTAAATAAAGTGTGATAAATAACTATATTATAAAGGAATTATTAAAATAAATTAAAGGAGTTTAAGTTAGTTTTATCCTAACAAGGCTTAAAACTATTAGGTGTTTAATTTTAAAAGGGTTTTGGCAAACAGAGCCTTATGGCTTTTGGATTTCTTTTGAATTTTGAATTATAATAAAATAAAATAAATAAATATAATATAAATATAATATATATATATATATATATTATTTTGGTAACTGATAATTTATTAGTATATTAAGTAAAGCGTCGGTTTAGACGTTTTAAAAATCGTACGTTGTTTGTGTTTTTATTTTACGTATAGTGTAATTGGTTTAAGTCTAAGAAAAGAATAGAAGAAAGGTTTGTCAGAGGCTTGAGAGAGAAAAATAAGAGAAAGTTTTGAGTTCTTCAAGCTATTCTCAGAGGATTAGCAAGGATTTTCAAAGCAACAAAAGGTATTTTTCCAATAACCTTAATGTTATATTTACATATATGCGTTAATATGTTTTATGACATAGTTCGAAGTCTCTGTGTTCTTGACGGTAGTATAAATTTTTTACAAATTTCCTATAATTGTTGTGATATAACTGAACTATGGTGATTATATGGTTTCCTGATGTAAGAATAGTCTTTAAACAAGAGTTATTGTGTTAATTTCGTTTAAAAAGAAAGATAAACTGTTTCTTAGTGTATGTTCTTATACATGGATAATGACAGTAGCAAATTTGGTGGTTGAGGTGTATACTAATTGCAAAATTTAACTTTGAATTCGTTTATTGGGTAAGAAATACAAAGAACATAGTTTAAAAGCATCAAATTAGTTTATCATTAGCATTTACAGTGTTCACTGTGTCAAGAAATATCAAACATGGAGTTTTGGGTTAAACTATGGTTTCAAGGATTTTAGTTTTCTAAAAGTTTTGTTTAAGTTGTTTAAATTGGTACATATATGCTTGGTAATATTTATGTGTGCTTTACATGGATTACACATGTTAATTGGTGTTAGAAATTAAGACACAGTAGCTTGGTTTTGTTTCTGGTTTTGGGTGTTCGTAATTTAGAACCTGGCGCCAAATTTGCGCCAAATATTAGATTTTCAGACCCCAAATACTAAAATTTTGCGCCTCAAATACCAAAAATAGGCCAAAAGTTCGCTACCAAAGATCGGAATTCAGCGCCGGCATTTAAAATGCACCAATTATTGATTCTTACGTAAGAAGGCACTACTCAATAATTGTTACAGTAATTACTGTTTAGTATTTTATTTTATTGAATCAATAATTGCTGCGTTGATATTTTATATTACTGTTGTTTCAATAATTATCACTACACAGTATTTTCTATTATCGGAGCAATAATTCATATTATGTGAATAATATTATTAGATAACATTATTGGCAATACCATCCTGGAAAAGAAAACGTGGTAGCTGACGTATTGAGTAGAAGATCATATGCGGGAACAAATACGATGATGTCAAGTATACACATAGAGCCGACTTTAATAGAAAAAGTTAAAGTTACTAAAGCCACCGATCCGCACTGATGCGTATTATGAAGAAAAAGTACAAGAAGGTGCTATTCGTAAGCAAGAATCGATGAAGAAGGAATACTTTGAGTCCACTCCAGACTTTGTGTTCCTAATGATTCTGATTTGAAGTACAAGATCATGATGGAGGCACACAATACACCATTTGCAATCCATCCTGGAAGTACCAAGATGTATCGTGATCTTCGACATACATTTTGGTGGAACAATATGAAGAGAGAGATTGCGAAGTTTATCTCGAGGTGTTTAACTTGTCAACGTGTAAAGGCGGAGCATCAAGTGCTTAAGGGTCCATTGTAACCACTTGAAATTCCGAAATGGAAGTGGGAACACATTACCATGGATTTTGTTACGGGTCTTCCCACGGTTTCTCAAGGCATAAATGCTATTTGGGTTATTGTTGATAGATTAACCAAGTCTGCTTATTTCTTGCCGATACGAGAGACTTATTCCCTTGAACGTCTTGCTAGTATGTATGTAAATGAGATTGTGAGATTGCATGGCATGCCAGTATCCATAGTTTCAGATCATGACCCAAGATTCACTTCAAGATTTTGGGTTAGCTTGCAAAAAGCTATGGGCACGGATTTACGATTGATTCAAAGATACCATCCTTAAAACGATCTGACAATCAGAGAGGAATATTCAAACTCTTGAAGACCTATTAAGACTCTGTGTCCTAAACTTCAAAGGGAGTTGGGATAAGTATTTACCATTGGTGGAATTCTCCTACAACAACAGTTATCAGACAAGTTTAGGTGTGGCTCCATTTGAAGCATTATATGGATGAAAGTGTCGCTCTCCAATATGTTGGGATGAGGTGGGTGAAGCAACATTGTTGGCACCTGATTTGGTACTACGGAAAAGATCCAAATAATTCGACAACATATACAAATGGCACAAGATCGACAAAAGAGTTATGCGGATCTTCATCGAAAGGACGTGGAATTTAGTATTGGGGATCATGTATTGTTGCGAGTTGCTCCATGGAAGGGAGTTACAAGATTCGGGAAGAGAGGAAAGCTCAATCCACGATTTATTGGTCCATTTCAGATTCTTGACTGAGTAGGAAATATAGCCTATAGACTCGTGTTACCTCCAAGTATGTCTCGTGTTCATAATGTTTTTCACATATCTGTGCTTCGTATATATGTGAAAGACCCGAACCACGTCATTGAGTTAGAACCGGATGTGATAGCCGAAGATTTAACATATAAGGAGGTACCTGTCAAGATCTTGGATAGGAAGGAGCATGTCCTACGCATGAAGGTCATACCATAAGTTAAAGTTTTGTGGAAGAACCATGCTATAGAGGAAATAACCTGGGAGTTGGAAACGGAAATGAAAGCGAGGTACCCTCACCTTTTCGAAAAACCAGGTACGTATGTCAATTTCGAGGATGAAATTTCATAAGGAGGGGAGGTTGTAAGACCCCAACTTATTATAAATAAAATTGAATTTCCTCCATTTATTATTTTGAAATAGTAAGGGTTGATTTGATTAATGTGGATAGTTATGGGTAAAATACGCAAATATTTCAAATAAGCAAGTGGTTATAAAATATTCGTTTGGTCGTGGAATGTTCTTACTGTCGGGGAATATTCAAACGACGACGAACCTTGTGTGGGCCCCATAATGAAAAGCGATTGGATGAAGAAAACGACAAGTATAAGTTGTTTATAAATAAGCAGAAGTAGTTATTAAGTAATAATCTTGTTAAAATATCGGTGGTTAAAACACAAGAAGTATTTGCGGTATTGCACCAATTATTGATTCTTACGTAAGAAGGCACTACTCAATAATTGTTCTGATGAATTCTTATTCAAAGATTTTATTTTATTGATTCAATAATTGTTGCGTTGATATTTTATATTACCGTTGTTTCAATAATTGTCACTACACAAGTATTTTCCATTATCTGAGCAATAATTCATATTATCCGAATAATATTATTAGATAACATTATTGGCAATGTCTAGAAAGTTACATCTAAGGAGAGGTTAGGTCATCTAATTGCGCGCCAGTAAGGAGAAATCCTTATTGGAAAGCCCCCACTTTCCAAGAACCCGCTTAGTCATGATTGTGATTCTGTAATATTATTTGTGAATAATTAATTATTGGTTTATATGATGAGGAAAATATTGATTTTATGTGGATATAGATGGAGAAAATTTTTAATGTGATAATTGTTGAAAATTATCATTTTATCTTTTTCTGATAAAATAATTTATTTAAATATATTATTATATTTTAATAATATAATAATGGTGATATTTTACAATGAATGTGGAATATATGAGTATATGAGGAGGAAAAGTATTTTTGTTACAATAAATATTAAAAACATGTTAAAACATGTTGGTGGACCCCATTTTTTGACTGAAATTTGATTATAGCATGTAAAATTGCCCGTTTGTGAATTTCGTTCAATTTTTGTTTGGAATTTAGAAAAACTTTCTTCTGCAAAGTTGTAGATAATGGAATTTCCTATGAAAAAGACATGAGGTTCGAATTTTTCTGACAAAAGGGCTATTTATCATGAATTATTGAAGTTCCGAAGTTCCGAAATAATTGATTTTTGGAAGTTTTAATTATTTTTATTAAGAAAAATGTTTTTTCTATTTGAGTGGCACATGTTAATTGTTGAAATAAGCTGGTGAGGTGTGCTAAGGAAATTAAGAAAAGTATATTATTATTTTATTAAATTTTCTGCTTTGGTGTTCTAAGCATTTTCCTATAAATAGGGTGCTTAGGTTAGAATTAAAAATCACACCAGAAACTGAAGTTTTCTCTCTCTTTCTCTCTCGATATATTGAGTGTATTCTTGTGAGTATTTTGATACTTTGAGTGTTGCTATACGGTACAAGTTCTAGTCATAGCCTATATACGGTGTTTCAACTAGAAGAACTGTCTTTTCGAGGTAAGGGATATTTTTTTTTTAAAAATGATATTATTTCTTTCAATATCATTACACCAGAATATTAGGAGTATTTTTCTTGTGAAATTCTTGTCTTTTTTCTTGTCGGGGTTACTTATTCACGATATCCAAGACTATTCACGATATCTGGATTATTCACTTAATATCAAGACTATTCAAAAAAAAATTAAATTTTTGTTTTTAAGTCAAAATATCTATTATGGATACTAGCTTTGATTGTATCCATGTTTTGATCATTCTTGAATTTTACTCCACTATGATTATTTATGAGGTATTTTTGGACATGAATAAACCGAAATACGAATCCTTAAATGTTTATTCTTTTGTTTCACTGGATTCATTTTCTTTAAAATATTTTTCATCATCCTCAGTCCTAAATGATGATATAATTGAATATCTTTGGCCTGTAGTGTAAAGATTAATGATTTTATGATGAATATCTTTGGCCCGTAGTGAAAAGATGAACAGATGCTGAGATGAACATGACCAACTGATGAATATCTTTGGCATGTAGTGCAAAGATGAATATTTAATTTATGATGTATATTGATTGATGTTACAGGGATAAAATATTGATGATGGACTTTTAAATTCATAGAAAATAGTAGATTTCACTCTCTACGTAACTCTTCTATGAATTATTATTTCCGCTGCAAATATTGATCTAAAACTTGTTGTCTATTATATTCTCTCAGATTTTTCTCTGTTGAAGACTAACGATAATTTGTTCTATATTATCTTAGTCATAATGTTCTTTACTGGGCTAGTTGAGCTCACCCTTTTCCTTTTTGTTCCATTTTTCTACTCAGGAGGCGAGAATGTGGCGAGTACGAGTCGGGGTATGTAATGATGGTTCTAGAGAGTTGTTTAGTAGTCCTCACTATTTTTGTAAAATAATGTATCGATAATTGTGATGAGAATTTATTTGGGTATGGATATTGTCTAGATGGCAATATTTGTATTTAAACTCACATTTTTTATGTTGTATTAATAAAGTTGTAGTTGTTTCTATACCATGATATTGACGACTCAAAATGGGTGATGTATACCTATTTTGGGGGCGTCACAAAAGTGGTCTGGGTCGGACAGTTTTGACCTTTTGTAGTAAAATGGTCATAACGTTTTCATACGAACTCCGATTGAGGTGATTCAAGATGATCAAGAATGTGAGACCCCAGATTTTATGAATAAAGATTTAAATTTCTCGAAATATTTTTTTTAATATTATGGTGTGGATTTGATATAATATTATAGTTATGGGTAGTATTTATAAATTTTGCAAAGAATGCAAGTTGTTATATTATATTCGATCGGTCAGGAAATATTATTTGTGTCGAGGAATATTCGTACGACGGCACAATCACTGGTGAACCCCACAACGGAATTATTGTCGGATTGAGAAAATGACAAAAATATTTTTATGAAAATAACGGCGGAAGTTTTACCGTTAATACTGTTGAACTACTCGGTAGTAAAAGTACAGTAATACGTGTGGTTGTATAGTAGCACACGGTATTGATTATTGATGCTTACGTGAGAAGTCACTCAATTATACTCAAATATTGCTACAGTAATTGCTGCATCATATCTCTCATATTATTGATTTGATTATTGTCACGGTATCATCTGCATAATATTTTATATATTATAAAATCAATAATTGAGACGACAAAGTTATTCATATTATTAAATTGCAATATTTACAATGTCTAGAAGTTCTGTCAAGGAGAGGTTTGGTCACCTAATTGCGCGCCAATAAGGAGAAATCCTTATTGGAAAGCCCCCTCTTTCCTGGAAACGACCTGTTTGTTAAATATTGTGAGTTATAATATTAATGATGAATAAGTTCATGTTGATTAAAGATGAATTTGATAGTTCAATTATGTTGGGATTATTCGTGTTAGTTGAAATCGACATCTATTTCGATGATAATTGATGTCTTGGGGTTATATTGATAAATCGGGTAATTTATCGGATAAATGAGCAATTAATTGCTACTAATTCACATGCTTATATAACTATTTTTTCACATGTGTGTACTATTGAGTCACATTCACTTACTATTAGGGGAGTTGGTGCAAGATTGATAATACTTGAATGACTAAGTTAAAAAGGGAGGTATAGATGGAGGTACTATACTGTATTTCGTATTTTCACATATTTAGAACTATTGAGTCACATGATTTACTATTGAGTCACATGATTTTAATATTGATTCACATGATTTACTATTAGGGGAGTTGGTGCAAGATTGATAATACTTACAGGACTAAATTAAAAATGAAGAAAAAGAGGAAGGTATTATACTGTAATATTTTGAGCCCCAAAACATGCAATTATCGAAACTATATTTTCCTATAAATAGAAGTTCATTCTTCCTTCATTTCTCACCAATTCACTAAAGCTTTAGAGCCATTATTATAGAGAGAAATTATAGAGAGAAAGAAGAAGAGAAGTATGATACCTCTCTATTCCAGTATCCAGCTTTATTCTAAGGTACGGGATATTATTTATTTCATATTCTGAAGAGATATTATTTTTCGTATTCGTATGAATATTATTTTTATTCAATATTCATAAAGAATATTATCTTCATTCAATATTCGTAGGAATATTATCTTCGTTAATATTCGTGGGAATATTATTTTTATTCAACAGTTGTAAGGGATATTATTTGTTGTACACCGTAAGGGGTATTATTTCTTTCGTATTCATGAATAGAACTTCTGTTATTCCATTTTTTTCATTATTCATTGGAATAACTTTGTATCTGTGATCTACCCTATACTTGGTGAAATTCTTCTGTTATTCCATTATTTATTATTCTTTGGAATAACTTGCGTCTACATCAAGTACCGCATACATGGTGAAATTTTATTGTTATTCCATTCTTTATTATACTCAGTTGGTTAAAGTTTTGACTTCTATACTTGTCATGAAAAATCATCTTATTTGGTATTTTCTGTTACGAGTTACTATTCATGGGTTACTATTCACCGAAATTACTATTCACCTGAATATTATTCACTCGGGTATTCGGGGCACTTTTCATGCCGGAATACTATTCACGAGTTACTATTCACGGGTTACTATTCACTAAAATTACTATTCACCCGAATAATATTCACTCGGGTATTTGGAGTAATTTTTATATTGAGGTACTATTCATAAGGTACTATTCCCGAAGTACTATTCACGGGGTACTATTCACGACAAAAAATGATTCTTTTCTGTCCAAATTATTTTTTTGGTGCATGAATATTATTCTTGAATTTTACTTTACAAAGAAGTATCATGTTGACAATTTGGATGTTATTAGTTCTTGGATAATTTAATTCTTGAACTTATTTTATTGAATTCTTAAATCATTGTCATCATCCTCATGTTTATATTTTGTTGAATGTCATCTGTGGCCTGTAGTGCATAGATGGACTTGGTATGATTATGACCAGGGATTATTCGGTATAATCATGACCGTAATGTTACAAATGATGTGGAAAAAGTCTTCATTGGCCCGTAGTGCATTGATGGACAGTTTTTGGTATGATTATGGCTATGGATTCTCTTCGGCCAAGGGAGCAAAGATGAATTATTCTATGGCATGATCAAGACCATTGATGAAAACACGATTATCTTTGGCCCGTAGTGCATGGATAATTCGTGGTCGTGATACTAAATAATATCCTTGGCCTGTAGTGCAGGGATGATTTGATGATGTGGATTATTTATTAAGCTAAGTCTCAGCGATAAAAGTGATGAAAAACCTTTTTAAATCATAAAAGATAGTAGATTTTATTCTCTACTTGACTCTTTTGATGGATTGTTTGTTCCGCTGTAATTGAACTTGATGTCTATTGTATTTTATCAGTTTAACATTGTTGAAGACTAATAATAATTTATTCTGCATTATCTTAGTCATAATATTTCTTACTGGGATAGTTGAGCTCACCCTTTCTTTCACTGTTCTCTTCGTGAAATGAGAATATAGCCGGGACGAGCCTGGGACGGAGTAATGGTCGATTACAAAGATTAGTAGTCCTCACTATTACATTAAATAGTGTGACAATAAATGTAATGAGGACTCCTTTGAGTGTGGATATTGTCTATATGACAATATTCTTATTAAAACTCTAAGATTATGTTTTGTCGTATTTTACACGACTGTTGTATAATTATGTTGTATTTGAATTTTGTACCATGTATTTGGCGACTCAAGATGGGTGACGTATACCTATTTTGGGGGGGTCACAGTTGGTATCAAAGCTTAGGATATGAAACACCGCTAAGATGTGAGACAAGAACTAGGAGGGAGAGACGGGAATTCCTTCGCTAGTATGACCTACCAAAGTTTATTTGGTATTTAATTGGTCGGTCAGAGTATAGGGATAATATGTGATATGTTAATTAACCCTTGTTTTGTGGCAGTAATTGAAAATGGCGTCCGAAAATGTTGAGATAAGCAATGAAGCACATGAGACCGTTGAGACACCTTTAATCACTAATCAGGTTAATGTGATGTCAGACGAAGAAAGAATTAGAGATATCTATATGGTGAGTGAAGAACTAGTAGTTGCACCCGAGCTAGTTGCAGAGGTAGCAGCTGAGAGCGAGGAAGAAGAGGAACCCGAGGAGAATTTATTAGAAGAATTTTATTATCGAAATTTAGAATTACAAAATCGTATTCATGAGTTAGAAAAGCAGGCTGAAGAACGGCAGGCGGTCTTGGAGCAAAGAGATGCAACAATTCAAAATTATGTCACCCGATGTGCGATGCTTGAACAGAAGCACTCTTTAGCAGAGTATAAGATATTAGAGCTGAAATCTGAGAACGCTATGATCAAAGTTCTGATGAAAGAAGAAACAGCTGAACGAAGAAGAATAGATGATGCGTGGGTAACAGCTGCACGACGCGTTGATAGTGTAGAAAAAGACGTCTGATCCAATAAAGTCAAAATAGATGAAATGGATTTCGCTTTTTGGACAATAATTAGGAGAATCCAACATCGAATTCGGAATTACCCTGTGCATAATGGTCAACCCCAATTCGATATGGATCGGAGAATAATGATTCAAATCATGGATCTGGAATGTGACGAAACACTTAAGGGTGGAATGTACCCTATAGTAAAGTCAAATCCGGTAGTTTAAGTGAGAGCGTTAGTCGATAAACCCGAACGAAGTTATTACGGGTAAGTTAATTACCAACTCTTGTGAAGTCTATGCCTTATTAGATACCGGTTCTATCCATTATTTTATTTCTCTTGCTTGCGTTCAATGTTTAAATTTGATTCCGGAGAAATTAGACTTTGATTTATCTGTTGAAACTCCGTTGGGAGAAACCTTCATTACATCCACTATTTATAAGTCTTGTTTGATTCAAATCGACACTTTCACGTTACCTATCGATCTTATCTCTTTGAAAATACTTGCCTTTGATGTGATTTTAGAAATCAATTGGTTAACTACTCATCATGCTTTTCGTAAGGTTGTTAGCTTTCATATTCCTAACCAACCTGTTATGCGAATTCAAGCAACCAAACCATTAAAGTCAATCATTGTCATATCAAGCCATAAGTAAAGAGCCCCGATCCTTTCGTTGTTGACTTCCTTGTGTGGAATGCACCGAAGCCAGACTTTCTGTAGACAACGTCGTGTATGATGATGGTAATTTGATAGGTATCAATGTGATGTACTATCCAAGTCATGGATGAGAGTCACAGTTTTGAATGATATTTCTCTTGTTAATAAAATTCCTGACGTATTCTTGAAGACTTCTTAGCCTACCCTAGAAAGTAAAAATGGAATTTTGTATTGACCCCAGTACAAAACACATTTCTAAAACCCTCAAATATTTCTTTACTTAAAATGAACGTATAATGCGCCAAAGACGTTGGCTCGAGCTGTTGAAGATTTCGATCGTTACCATTCAATACCATCGTGGAAAAGCGAACATGGTAGTTGACGTGTTGAGTAAAAGATCGTATGCGTTTACGAATGCGATGTTGTTAACACAAAAACCCATTTCGTATAACTTACAAATGATGAAGATAGAGTTAAAGACTCTAGGGACCCATGTGAAGATAACAAATATATGATTAGAATCGACTTTAATCGATAAAGTTAAAGTCGCTCAAGCTACATACTCAGAGCTGATGAATGTGAAGAAGAAGGTTCAAGAGGGCGTTATTCTAAGAAGCAAGAATCGACGAAGAGAGGAAATCTCAACCCTTGATTTTATTGGCCCATTTGAAATCCTAGATCGAGTAGGAACTGTGTCCTATAGACTCGTTTTACCACCAAGTATGTTGCGTGTTCATAACGTTTTTCACGTATCGTTGTTAGTAAAAACTTAGTCTTGGGGGACTTTGGAGCCAAATTTCAGAATAATTAATGAATCTGAAAAATTATGAAATCATGGGGATTTTATAGAGCATGTTACAAGCTTTCCATAGCCTCAAAAATGGACTAATTCCGATAACGGACGAAGAAGTTATGAAGATTTGAAGTATGTGCGTCAAAAGTTACAAAATCTGGAAAATTGGAGCTAAGTGTCAAGGGTCGGCGCTTAGATTCTGCTCTTGGGCGCCTAGAAGTTTTTCCAAGGCCAAATCTGGGCGCCTAGGCGCTGGTCAAGTGTTAACCCAAAATCTGTCCTGACGTCCTGTAGTAAATTGGGCATAACTTTTTCATACGAACTCCGATTTAGGTGATTTAGGATGATTCGGAAAGATAACGAGTAGACCTATAACTTTCATTATTTATGTTTTTAGATTTGAGGTCGGTATAAAGTTCTAAAATGGCTATTTTAGGGACTGGTGTGCATTCAGAGGCAATCGGAGGACATCGGGCATGCACGTATGCAACGTGTAATGTTTACGACGATAAAGGTATTCAAGGTTATACCTCAAGAGTTGGAATATGAAATGAAGTCAAGGTATCCACACCTCTTCGGCATATCAGGTACGTACGTAAATTTCGAGGGAGAAATTTCATAAGGAGGGGAGATTGTGAGATCCCAGATTTTATGAATAAAGATTTAAATTTCTCAAAATATTATTTTTAATATTATGGTGTGGATTTGATATAATATTATAGTTGTGGGTAGTATTTATAAATTTTGCAAAGTATGCAAGTTGTTATATTATATTCGATCGGTCGGGAAATATTCTTTGTGTCGAGGAATTTCGTACGACAGCACAATCATTGGTGAACCCCATAACGGAATTATTGTCGGATTGAGAAAACGAAAAAAATATTTTTATGAAAATAACGGCGGAAGTTTTACCGTTAATATCTTGTTGAACTACTTGGTAGTAAAAAAACAATGAATATGCGTGGTTGCATAAGTAGTACACTGCAGTATTGATTATTGATGCTTACGTGAGAAGTCACTCAGTTATACTCAATTATTGCTACGATGAATTGTTGCATCATATCTCTCATATTATTGATTCGATTATTATCGTAGTATCATCCGCATAATATTTTATATATTATTAAATCAATAATTGAGACGACAAAGTTATTCATATTATTAAATTGCAAAATTTACAATGTCTAGAAGTTACATCGAGGAGAGGTTTGGTCACCTAATCATGCGAGCCAATAAGGAGAAATCCTTATCTGAAAGCCCCTCTTTCCGGAACGACGACTTTGTTTGTTAAATATTGTGAGTTATAATATTAATGAGGAATAAGTTCGTGTTGATTAAAGATGAATTTGATAGTTCCATTGTGTTGGGATTATTGGTGTTAGTTGAAATCGACATCAATTCCGATGATAATTGATGTCTGGGGGTTATATTAATAAATCGGGTAATTTATCGGATAAATGAGCAATTAATTGCTACTAATTCACATGCTTATATAACTATTTGTTCACATGTGTGTACTATTGAGTCACATTCACTTACTATTAGGGGAGTTGGTGCAAGATTGATAATACTTGCATGACTAAGTTAAAAAGGGAGGTATAGATGGAGGTATTATACTGTATTTCGTATTTTTATATATTTAGAACTATTGAGTCACATGATTTACTGTTGAGTCACATGATTTTACTATTGATTCACATGATTTACTATTAGGGGAGTTGGTGCAAGATTGATAATACTTACAGGACTAAATTAAAATGAAGAAAAAGAGGAAAGTATTTATACTGTAATATTTTGAGCCCCAAAACGTGTAATTATCGAAACTATATTTTCCTATAAATAGAAGCTCATTCTTCCTTCATTTCTCACCAATTCACTAAAGCTTTAGAGTCATTATTATAGAGAGAAATTATAGAGAGAAAGAAGAAGAGAAGTATGATACCTCTCTATTCCAGTATCCAGCTTTATTCTAAGGTAAGGGATGTGACACCCCCAAAATAGCTATACATCACCCATCTTGGGTCGCTAGATACATGGTACAGAATACAAATACAATCTTAAATATACAACAAAAGCTATGAGTTTTAATACAAATATTGTCTTCTAGACAATATCCACTCTCAGAATAAGTCCTCATTACAATTATTATCACACTATTTCATAAAATAGTGAGGACTACTAATGCTATCATCTGGACCATCACTCCATCCCCCGACTAGTCCCTGATACGTTCTCATTTCCTAAAGAGAACAGTGAAAGAAAGGGTGAGCTCAACTAGCCCAGTAAGAAATATTATGACTAAGATAATGCAGAATAAATTATCATTAGCCTTCAACAATGTTAAACTGATAAAATACAATAGACAACAAGTTTAACTGCAGTGGAATAAGCAATCCATTAAAAGAGTCAAGTGGAGAATAAAATCTACTATCTTTTATGATTTAAAAGGTTTTTCATCACTTTTATTGCTAAGACTCAGCTTAATAAATAAACCACATCATCGAATCACCCCGCACTTTTCTGACCAAGGATATTCTTTAGTATCACGACCACAATTATCCATGCACTACTACGCCAGAATATTTGTGTATTCATCAATGGTCATGATCATGCCAACAACTATCCATCAATGCACTACGGCCAATGAGGACTTTTATCACATCATTTGTAAAATTACGTATCATGATTATCTTGAATAATCCTCGGTCATAATCATACCAAGTTCATCTATGCACTACAAGCCACGAGATGACTTTCAAAAATATAAACATGAGGATGATGACAATGATATAAGAATTCAATAAAACAAGTTCAAGAATTAATTTATCCAGAACTAATAACATCCAAATTGTCAACATGATACTTCTTTGTAAAGTAAAATTCAAGAATGCTTTCGAAGAATATTTCCATGAAAATATCTTTGGATGAAGCTTAAATATCAAGGATATTCCACTAATTTCATGGAGTATAGAAATCAAAACTTTTAACCAACCGAGTATAATAAAGAATGGAATAACAACAAGAATCACCATGCATGCGGTAGATTAGCATGTATGTGTTATTCCAATGTAATAATAAATAATGGAACCAGTCGGTGAAATTCACACCCAAGCAGGATGTTCTAATGTAATAATAAAGAATGGAATAACAACGAAATCACCATGCATGCGGTATAAACATGATAGACAAAGTTATTTCAATGTAATAATAAATCTTGAATAATAAATAATGGAACCAGTCGTGAAATTCACATCGATTGGATATTAAATGTAATATTAAAGAATGGAATAATAGAAGAATTTCACCATGTATGCAAAGATTTTGCATTTACAAAAGTTATTCCAACATAATAATAAAGAATGGAATAATGAAGGATTTCACCAAGTATAGGGGAGTCCACAGATACAAAGTTATTCCAATGTAATAATAAAGAATGGAACAATGAAGGATTTCACCAAGTATAGGGAGTCCAGCATTATACGAGTTATTCCACCAGAATAATAAAGGATGGAATGATAGAAGTTCTCTTCATGAATACAAAAGAATAACACCCCTTACCGTAAAGAAACTGAAGTAGTGAAGTAGTAGAAAACTCTTCTTCTTTCTCTCTATAATTTCTCTCTCTAGAGTTTCAGTGAATTCGTAAGAAATAATGAAGGAATGAGCTTCTATTTATAGAAGAACTGAGAGTGGCTCTTGGTTTTAACGAAGGGTTAAAATGACTCTTGGTAATATGAAGAGACAACTACTATTTGCATGGAAGGGCAATTAACCTTGGAACAATCGAAGAGACAAATAACTCTTGGAAAACTGAAAGGGCAAGTTACTATTAAAACTTTAAATCAACGATCCATATTGATTTACTATTATAATTTCAATCAACGGTCTGAAAAATTAGCACATCTCCTCATGGAATAATATTGTACCCAAATTCCCGAATGCATAATACTAGAGTGAATAGTAATCAGGTGAATAGTAACTCGTGAATAGTAACTCATGAATAGTAAGTCGTGAATAGTAACTCGTGAATAGTAACTCCGACACAAAAAAGTGCCCCGAATACCCGATTGAACAATATAACCTCCAGACATCAATTATTATCAAAATAAATGTCAATTTCTACTAACACAAATAATCTCAACACAATGAAACTATCAAATTCATCTTTAATCAACACGAACTTATCCATCATTAATATCATAACTCACAATATTTAACAACCAGCTTGTTCCCAGAAAAGAGGGGGCTTTCCAATAAAGATTTCTCCCTATTGGCGCGCAATTAGGTGACTAAACCTCTCCTTGACAGAACTTCTAGACATTGTAAATATTGCAATTTAATAATATGAATAACTTTGTCATCTCAATTATTGATTTAATAATATAACATATAATGCGATGACATCTTGTGACAATAATTGAATCAATAATACGAGAGATATGATGCAAAGAATTCATCAGAGAAATAATGCAAGATAACCGAGTGACTTATCATGTAAGCATCAATAATCAATACCGTGTGCTACTATGCAACCACGCCAGATTATTGTACATTTTTTTACTAAAGGGTAGTTCAACAAGATAATCTGGTAAAACCTCCGCCATTATTTTCATAAAATATCTTTGTCATTTTCTAACTATGATAGTGCTTCCGTTGTGGGGTCCACCAATGATTGTGTCGTCGTACGAATATTCCCCGACAAAAAGAATATTCCCCGACCAATCGAATATTTTATAACAACTTGCATACTTTGCAAAAATTTTAAATACTACCCACAACTATAACACTATCTCAAATTCACACCATAATATTAAAAAAAATATTTCAAGAAATTTAAATCTTTATTTATAAAATCTGGGGTCTCACAAGGGATATTATTTATTTCATATTCTGAAGAGATATTATTTTTCGTATTCGTATGAATATTATTTTCGTTTAATATTCATAAAGAATATTATCTTCGTTCAATATTCGTAGGAACATTATCTTCATTAAATATTCATGGGAATATTATTTTCATTCAACAGTTGTAAGGGATATTATTTGTTGTACCTGTAAGGGGTATTATTTCTTTCGTATTCATGAAGAGAACTTCTGTTATTCCATTTTTTTCATTATTCTGTTGGAATAACCTGTATACGCGATCTACCCTATACTTGGTGAAATTCTTCTGTTATTCCATTATTTATTATTCTGCTGGAATAACCTGTCTATGCGAAGTACCGCATACATGGTGATATTCTATTGTTATTCCATTCGTTATTATACTCAGTTAGTTAAAGTTTTGACTTCTATACTCGTCATAAAATATCATCTTATTTGGTATTTTCTATTACGAGTTACTATTCACGGGTTACTATTCACCGAAATTACTATTCACCTGAATATTATTCACTCGGGTATTCGGGGCACTTTTTATGCCGGAATACTATTCACGAGTTACTATTCATGGGTTACTATTCACCAAATTACTATTCACCCGAATATTATTCACTCGGGTATTTGAAGTACTTTTCATGTCGGGGTACTATTCACAAGGTACTATTCCCGAAGTACTATTCACGGGGTACTATTCAGGACGAAAAATTGATTCTTTTCTGTCTAAATTATTTTTTTGGTGCATGAATATTATTCTTGAATTTTACTCTACAAAGAAGTATCATGTTGACAATTTGGATGTTATTAGTTCCTGGATAATTTAATTCTTGAACTTGTTTTGTTGAATTCTTATATCATTGTCATCATCCTCATGTTTATATTTTGTTGAAAGTCATCTGTGGCCTGTAGTGCATAGATGGACTTGGTATGATTATGACCGAGGATTATTCCAGTATAATCATGACCGTAATGTTACAAATGATGTGGAAAAAGTCCTCGTTCGCCCGTAGTGCATTGATGGGACGCTTTTTGGTACGATTATGGCTATGGATTCTCTTCGGCCAAGGGAGGAAAGATGAATTATTTTATGGCATGATCAGGACCGTTGATGAAAACACGATTATCTTTGGCCCGTAGTGCATGCATAATTCGTGGTCGTGATACTAAATAATATCCTTGGCCTATAGTGCAGGGATGATTTGATGATGTGGATTATTTATTAAGCTAAGTCTCAGCGATAAAAGTGATGAAAAACCTTTTTAAATCATAAAAGATAGTAGATTTTATTCTCTACTTAACTCTTTTAATGGATTGTTTGTTCCGCTGCAGTTAAACTTGATGTCTATTGTATTTTATCAGTTTAACATTGTTGAAGACTAATAATAATTTATTCTGCATTATCTTAGTCATAATATTTCTTCTTCGGGCTAGTTGAGCTCACCTTTTTCTTTCACCGTTTCTTCTCGTGAAATGAGAATATAATGGGATTTAGTGGGAGGCAGAGTAACGGTCCAGATGATAGCATTAGTAGTCCTCACTATTCTGTTAAATAGTGTGACAATAAATGTAATGAGGACTCCTTTGAGTGTGGATATTATCTAGATGACAATATTCTTATTAAAACTCTTAGATTATGTTTTGTCGTATTTTACACGACTGTTGTATAATTAAGTTGTATTTGAATTTTGTACCATGTATTTGGCGACTCAAGATGGATGACGTATACCTATTTTGGGGGCGTCACAAGGAACGAGGACGAATAGACCTACAACTTTAGTTCTTTAAGTTTTTCAATTTGACGTCTTTAGGAAGGGTCAAAATGGTCATTTGTAGGACTGTTGTGTTTTCAGGGACAATCGGAGGGCGTCGGGCATGTACGTATGCAAGTGTAGTGAAAAGTGTTTCAATTCAATTGAAATGAATATTATAAGATATGGAATGGATTTAATATAAAACCAATAAGTAGTCCTAGCAAGACTTAAGCACTTGAATGAACTTCGAATATGAAATATAATGAGTTAAAAGTCTAAAGTTAACACAATCAAATTGAACATTGTGTATTGATTAATAGGAAGAGTTATAAGACGTAGATTAAAGTTTACATTACAACTACTATGCGTTGCTATGTGACTAATAGTTGATGTGAATGATTATATAACTGTTTAGGGCATGTGAAGTACAGATAACTGTAAGCAGTTAAACCGTTATTGGTAATTAACGATCAAGGCAAGTCTTTCAGTTCCTATTTGCTATATGAATTTGACTGTTTTAAATCTTTATTGCAAAGAGCATGATGTGTTATATATATGTTGAATGTATGAAATGTTAAAGTCAATTTATGACTACGTTGTTTGACTAAAGCATGCTGATTGAGTAAGGAACTCAATCTTTATAATTGTTATATGAATTGTAGCATGTATGTTATATTAGTCCGATGTTTATGAGATATATGTTGAGCATGTTATTACGTACACGTGATGCATGAAAACCGTTAGATTTTGTTGGTTGTCGAGCTCAACCTTGCAAATAACCACTTTTGCAGGTTGAAGATTCAAGGTAAAGTTATGTCTTACTTGAAAGATATGAATCAGATGTGATACTTGAAGAATTATATACTTTGGTTGAGTTATTATTATATGAACCATGTTTAAGGTTCCGAATAATGTATTAATGTTGAATTGTAATAACGTTTTGCGATATAAACTATTGTAGTATTAAAATGATTCTGAGATATTTAGATGTAAAGGTTGAAGGTTTTGGGAACAAGGATAGTTTGTAATAGAAAATTTTAATTATTCTGCAAATTTCAATGGTTGTATTATCGTTTAATGATGTAAAATTAGAGGTTGAATGTATTATTAAAGACCGAAGTCAAGAATTAAATGGTATGAATTTTGGGGTTGTTACAAAGTATAAGCACTTTACTTAGCCATCAAGTTTACTTGGTCATCACATAGCTTATCACTTGCTTAGCCATCAAGTATAAGCACTTTGCTTAGCCACCAAGTATAAGGACTTTACTTGGCCACCACTTTGGGTCACCCATGGGTTTTAACCATCCGGTAACCCATCGGTTCGACCCACGGTTTAGTTTCTTAGTTTGGGCCTTAGCATTAATCAACATAACTTAATCTTTGGGCTTAACTCTACTTACCATTGGGCTTGGCATAATCCAAATCCAATTGGATCATGACAAAGTCCACTTAATAAAGTCCATTAAGAACTATTCGTATTTTACTCGTACAATTCTAGTATTCTCTTCGTATAGTATTCGTACGATATTCGTATTATACGTCGTATACTAATTCAACATATACAACATACCATCATTCGTACATACTCGTATAATACCTTGTATTATACTCGTATTCATTACCTCGTATAATACCTACGTATTATACGATCATCGTTTAACTCCTTAACGCTTTACTTTTCCTAACGTTCTCAAATTAAGTCCGCAGGCGAAAAACTGTGTTTACCATCCGTGAAATATTATTACATAATCCATCTCACCTCAATATTCTATCGTTACATATTTCTCGAAAATTCAAAAATAATTCCCGAGCAGAAAATAGTGAATAGTGTTTTTACGGAAATTTCTCAGAAAACTTTTTTTTTCGTCTTAGAAATTCTAATACTTTAATTCTACCACGTAGCCAAAATCCTAACCACATCCGCACATTCTAGGTCATAGAACGTCCTTCACATAGCTTACTCACATAAATAATCAATTAAATTCATTTAATCCACATAATCAAATAAAAATTTAATTCTCATAAAAATCCTATTTTCTCGGGCGTTACATAAACTACGAAAGATCTGATCTCCCTCCATCAACAAGAGTATGTATCCAACCATTTATGGTGTGGCCAAACCAAACAAAAACTCAAAACACTTACTCAAACCCAAATAAACACTTTTCAAACCGTTCAGGCCAAGCCTGAACTACGAAAGACCTGATCTCCCCCATCCTCGGGAGTATGTAGGCAGCCATCTATGGTGTAGTCTAACCTTCGAAAGAAAAAGAAATAGCCAAACACTTTACCTATAAAATACCCAATTAAATACCAGTCTCAAGACACCAAACCATATATAAACCTAAATTCTATAAAAGCCTCCATGATCAATGAACCATTCTGAGAGACTCTTCGACATCTTAATGTCAGTCCATCTAGAAAGAGCTCGTGATACATCAAGACAATAAGTCACAAAGAAAGTGGTAATCATCGAGCAAAGATCAAAATATATCCAAAAGGGAAGTGAATTAAAATATATTTCCTTGCCATATAATACTTTTAATATATACATTGTTTTTGTACATTACAAAAATGGCTAACCTAGTCTATGCAAGAAAATAAAAGCTAGTCTATAAACTCGTGGTCAAACGGGACATCAAGTCCAACATCGCATCCCTCTCTGAAGATGGAGGTGCATCTCTCAGCTCTTGTTCTGCGGTCTCAATGCGATCTAAAAGATATGCGGAAGTCTGCAAAGTACTATCATGATCATCTAGAAATGCACTCATATCTATGACAATGCCCTTCGTATAGGATCTCGAGAGAGCAAGCTTATCATCAATGTAAGCATCCACCGTAGCTTCGAGCCTCATCCTCTCAAAGAAAAGCAATGTCCTGAATCGATAGGGGTCATCAACATCAATGTCTTAGCCTAATCCCTCTCAAAGGTCAGAAACTGTATCATCTGCTCTAAAGACTCTACAGAAGGTGGGGCAATAATAGCTGAAGAGCTAAGAATGTCACTGACTAGAGCTGCTGTCAAACCAACAAATAACTCATCCTTTGTGGGAGAAACAGGATCCTCCAAAGGCTCCTCCTCATTCGAATCAGTGCAAGGCTCTGAATAACCAACAATAGCCAATGCAATGTTTGCCTCCAGCCACACATAATACTTTGAGGAGCGACCCGGATGACCCTTTGAAAAGTCAGCTCTCTCTAAATTAGTCCAATAATCATAAACTCTGGCTAAATGACCTCTGACAAAGACAAGGCTGATGATCGCTCACTTGAAGCTCCATCAAAAGGATGAACATCCTAGAACTTATCAAACTATCCCACTACAGCTAGTGGATGATATGTAGTCACCCCTCTCAAACCAGCCAAGGGCAAGAAGTCCATACCTACTACATGAGTGACATAACTGTAACGGGAGATAAATCCTGAACAAGGCATGATGGCAAAAGGATCCTCAATCACAGTCAGAAAAATAAACCAAGATGTTGCATCTATATAATCAGTCAAGCGAAAGGAGTAAGACATGGCTATCTCGTTTATAAAGCAGTACCCATGGTGTCTAAATGTGCCAATTCACTACAAGAAATCACACAAAAAATGACGCTAAAATTTGTCACATAAAATTCATTTTTCGTCACTAAAATATTTGGTGACGAGTGATAATCGCTATAGAGACAAAATCACCGTATGAAAGCGTGGTATTAGGTTTATTTGACAATATTTGATGTCATCACTAAATGTTTTAACTTATGGTGACGATCTACATCATCATCACTATAATTAATTACTTTTAGTGACGTTAATAAAGCGCCATTATTTGAATAAAACTTTCGTCACTCTATATTATGTTTTGTCATCAAAACTAGGTTCATTAAATGACGAAAATTATTTTTCGTCATTAAATGATATTATTTTAGTGACGAAAATATGTTACTCTATTTAAATCATCTAATTTGAATGACGACAATATTGTCATATTTATGATTATTCTTTCGTCATGTTATTGTGTTTATCGTCACCAAAAATAAGAAAATAAATGACGACAGAACAATTTGTCACCTAATAATATATTTAACATGACAATTATGTCATTGTCATTTCATATTTTAAATAATATTACAAAATAATTTGTCACCAAAAAGTTATTTTTTGGGACACATTTTTTAATGTCACTAATTAAATACTTATGGTGACGATATATCTCGTCACAGAAAGAGTAACTAATAGTGACAAAATTAGTTGTTATGACTAAATGAATATATAACAGTGACGATATAATTTATCACCAAAGAGTTAATTTCTATGACACATTTTTTTCTGTCACTAATTGAATACTTATGGTGACGATAGAACTCGTCACATAAAGAGTTATAAATAGTTACAAAATTAAAAGTAATCACTAAATGATATATAATAGTGACGACATAACTTGTCACCAAATAGTTAATATTAGTGACGATCAATTGTCATAACTAAATGAATGTATATAATGACAATATAATACATTTAGTGATCTTTTTAAATCAACTTTACACCTATATATAATATAAGAGACAAAAGACAATAAACATTTAAAATAAAAAGTAATTATCCTATAAAAAATAGTAGATTCACCGATTCAACAAAATACCCAACTAGCTAGCAAGCAAAAGCAAGTTGCTTAAATATTCAAGTACCACAAAACCAAATTATATAATCCAAAAGCTGAAATTCTGAAATCCATATCCTAAGAAAATGCTTAATTAAAACCTTCAACCTTGTGGTTATTGACCTTCCAGAAAAAACTCTATCTGCAAATCAAAAATACATATAGACATAAATCAGTCAAATAGTTATGAAATTAAAAAAGAAATGTATTTAAAGAAAGAAATGTTTTAATAATAAATTGTGAATTTTCCAAAACTATAGCTATAACATTAATAAAAAAACTTATGCTATCTTTTTAGGCCCATAAATATGGAACAATAATATTATTAGTCAAATGCAATCAAGCAACTAATGATCTTAAGCTCAAATTCACCAAACAGTTAACTTCGAACAATAAAATAAAATAAATAAACCAATAAAACCAAATTCATCAAAGTCATGTCCATATAAAAAGCTCAAAAAAAAAAAACACTGCTTGAATGCATGTTACAGAGAAAACTTGAAAGCATGTTATCTAGCATGGACAACTTCTGCTTAATTCATTGATCATGTATTGAGTTCATATGAACATAAACCATAAACACAATAGTTGCTTAATTCACAGATGATGTGTTATTTTGTCTACTATCCATAAAAGAGGACCATCTTTGTGGGACAAATATGCAATTATACACTCTTTTTATGGGACAAAGTGAGTGTAAATTGTAAGCATACCCATACACATCATCTATAGAATTCACAATGGGTCCTCATAAGTAAATAAGTGCACTATTTATGAGTAATGGGTTCATTAGGTTACATCTTATGTCAAAACATTAAGTTTAAGAACATGCCTTTACCACTATTCATATGAGCTGCCCAACAATGTCATGAATCCTAACACGTAAATATTGAAGGTATAAAGCATCTATAACCCAGCATAGAAAGTTGCAATAAGCTCTTTACAAGTAAATATTGATATCTGATCAAGTAACTCGGCATAGAAATTTGCAATAAGCTCCTTCATAAGTGAAATCTCACTTTAAGGTGAACTTCAGAATGCTTGGTCTTTCATTGTTATAAATTTATAAATAAATAAAAAATCTAGTTAAATCTTAGATATAACATATCTACGGTTCATGGTGTATCACATACTGTAACATACACACGCGTATGTATGTATGTATGTACAAGTACTTGGCACACTCGGAGTCAAATTTATTTTTCTTTTCTATAAAAATCATGTTATAATTAGGAACTTATAAGATGTTTTAGATGCTCTGTACTTTGGATAGAATCAGAGAATAAATTTTAAACACGTTAACAATAGTTATGAAGTATAGATTTCTAGCAAATCAAAGATATCAACTTCTTTAGTTCAAGGAATTAGTTTTGACATTATTAATAACTGATCATGTAACCCAGTACAGAAAATATGTTGGACCTTTGGTGGTTAATGAGAAGCAAATCAAGAATGTTTCACAATTATATAAGGACATAGTATAATGACGACTAGTTAATACAGTAATTCTCTATTGCGGCATCTAAATATATGGAAAAAAAAGTGACGAATATAATTTCGAGGCATATTACATTAACAATTGGCTAGTGAACTAAATTTTTCAAAACACAGTTAAGCCTTCAGACAAAATAATTTCAAAAAAAATCTAAACAAAACTTCAACAATCATGATTACTAAAAAAACAAAATAATTGTCCCAAATGTGGGCAACATGGTTGTTTTACGTAGCCATGGTTACTCAATCAGCAACAACTAGAGACGAAAGATATTGGTAGAATTAGGAAAGAAAAGTGAGGTGGAGCATAGCATGTCACACACCAATTAAGTATGGAACAAAATAAACCACATTTTCAAATGCAAAACACGCTGAAAGGATAATATTTGTATACTCTAGTAGAAAGAAAACAAACATTAATTCAAAAAAAAATATATATATATTCTCCCTACCTCCCAACAGATACAACATCAGTACTGCACCCTTCCCTCTCATATTAGATTCAACAGAAAAATTGTTCAAGAAAGCTAAGTCATTATAGCATATAACATGGGCTGCTCTTTCAATAGCAATAGATTTTTTTATAACATGGGTTGCTGTTTCATTTTTTATAAATAGCAACAATGACCCAACAAATATCATGTATATAAAACGAAAACAATAAGAAAACAAAGGAGTAGTACCCGTCGGATTGGCAGGCTAGGAAAGTTAAACTCTAAAATTGGAGCCACTGATTTGACTAATTCATGTTCACTGAATATGAACAACTAATAACTATATTTGTGAGGAAGATAACTCCATACTAGCATTCCTAGCTTTCAAAACCAAAGCCAAATGGTCCCTTTTGTAGATAATATACAATGAAACTCAAAACAATATCACAAAACACAGTAAATCTTCAATACCAAATACCATACAAATGTTATGCACAACAAAAAAAATGATTGGAAAGAAGAAAACAAGATCATATGCATATCCAAAATGGAAGCAACAAATATCTATAGATAACCACAATGATAGTAACCTTGCATTCAGTCTGTTCTAGCCTATTTGAGTTTTCTTCCTTTTTCTTCAATGTCTCCTTAGCAGCCTGCAAAAAGGCGAATCCCATAGAAACATAAAATGAATATTGTATACACCCTCAAAGTTCCAATCTCCAGATGAACAAGCCCAATAAAATTAATAAGCTAATGTATTCATTGAAAACATCAATAACAAATTCTGAAACAAACCTGCTGAGAAGAAAATCTACCAGGCATGCATTGTTTTTTTGCTCTGGTTTATGTTGTGCTGGGAATAGCCTATCTTTTTGAAAGTAAAAGAAACATAAATCAAGACTTCGAAACATACTGGGCTCACACAAAGAGGTGTATAAGAATCTTAACAAATTAAATAATAATATGTGTGGTACTGTTTATGAATGAGCTAAGAGTGGCCCTTAAAGTTTATAGATCAGTGGCATTTCATTTTTAGCTAAAATTTTGTTCAGCAGTTGGTATACTGATTGTTAAGACTTACGAGTACACTTATAAATGGAAAAAGATTATATTTCAATTAGTATTTATAACTCAAAAGCTTTTCGGATAGAAAATCTTCCACCAATAATGATCTCATAAAAAGTTATATACTGAAGTTGGACTATACTTATAGAATTTATGAGGGAAGTTGAAGCTCAATTATCTTCAACTCAAACAAAACTACTCTATTGAGTTTGCTAGAGGAGTATATCAAATATTAGCCATAACCATGTCCGCTGTTCCAAACAATTAGCAGGAAATATGTTAAAAAAAAATTCTCTTTTCACTATAATAGTAACAGTTCATGTTAAATAACTAAACTTTCTCAGTTTAGTAATGCATGTAGACAGCCTTCAAAAACTCAGATCCAAAGGCAGTCAACATTGAAATGACCTCATTTCGGAAAAAATCAAACTAAAAAAACTAACTAAATTCATAATAATTTTCTATATACCGAAAATATCAATTCTTTACTCTTCTCATGCAAGCAGCAAAGCAAGACTCAACAGAATCAACAGTTATCACAAAACTAAAGAACAATTTACAAAACCTTATTCTAACCAAAATCAACCAAATACCCTTCTAATTTTCCAATAACTACAGATAATAAACATTGACTTTCAACAAAAGAAAAGTTTATAAAAACAAGGAAATTCAAGTCAAATACCAAACAACTAGCTCCTGATTAAGTTCCTCAACCATGTATCTCACAACAAAATTAATCTCCAATATCATGTCATTTATCATCTCAACGCATTCTCCATGCTTACTATGATACAGCCACAAGTAGTAAGGAGCACAACCGATAGGAGCCAGTCCTGCCACAAGGAGTAAGGAGTACGGAATGCCATCCATGCCAGCTTTCCATTTAGCGAGGGCAGAACTTTCCCCACAACCTTCATCAATCACAAATGAGTAAGTTGAACAAATAACAAGAAGAAATTCCTTAGCTCTAACAAAAATAATAGATTTTAAAAAAATGAATTGAGCAAGAATTAGGGAAGTCAAAAAACCTTGGCAGCTCAAGTGCTGCTGGGAATGATGTTGAAAGAAGCGGCTCTTCCACCTCTTCAGTCCTTCATTGATGTTAGGAGAAACCATTCCCATACGAACCACGATTTTGATATTATCAATTTTATCCAAATATTTTAAGCGGCTCTTCCACCTCTTCAGTACTTCAACAATTTGTCGCATTCCTCGTTGCTGCAAGATGACTTTGTTCCTCCTAAAACGTTCGATTCGATGGTTGGTTCTACCGAAACATTAGTTTATTTGAGATTGGGGCTAGGGTTTCTAATTTCGCTACTTCGTCAGCCATCGGTATAGCCTCAAGCCTTAAAATTAGGTAGAGAGTGAAATATTGTGGAGGAGAGGGCTGAAAAGGAAGAAGGTTGTGAGTGAGAGAGGAGGAGAGGAGGAGAGAGAAAGAGGGAAAGGGTGAGAATGGTGATGTCAATGGTGATGTCTAGATGTTTTCCTTTTCTTTAATTGCCCATCCGCTGTGGACTCATTTTAAAATAACTTAAAAGGTTAAAATACAAGTTAGTTTATAAGTTATTTTAAGTTATGACTTATAATTAAAAGAATTTGACATTAATTTGACTTGGTAATAATGACATGATAACTAATTTGATTATGAGTGGTTTTATATAGTTTGATCATAGTCAGTTACAGTACGACTTTATTTAAATAAATATTATTTAATACTATATATATATATATCAGAAATAAAATTTATATATTAACGAAGTGCACATGGGATCATAGTTAGTATATCTTCCTTCAGTTACATTTTCATTAATCTGCATTTCGCTCATTTCATATATGAATACTTGACAGATGATGACTTTATAAGTGTAAATATGTATATCCTCTTATGAGATCGTTATGTATGTCCTCTTATGAGATCCTTGTGTATCTTATTAAAATTGTATAAAGTAGTTATTTTTTAATGAAGTCAAACTGTATAAAAAATAGAGCAAAATTTTTCCAACAAAAGCAGCTTAGTAATAAACTTTTATGATTATCCCACACCAAAATATTAAAAATCTATGAAAAATCAATACAAATTATTCCAACCAATAAAAGAATGTACAGAATAAAAAAAAACAAGATCTCATAAATAAAACTTTATTAGAGAATTTATCAATTATCTCATAAAAAAATCCAATAAAAAAGTGATAAAATACTAACAATTAAAAAAATAAATCCCAAAATTGAAATTCTAATTTAGCGCTAAGCTGCGCTAATATTTCCCAAAAAAAAAATTCCCCTTTTCTCTTTATTTCACTCCCGCGATGTACAGTTAACCGTCCCAAACTAAATCTCCTTTATCTCCTCTACCCTGATCTTACCTTCTTAACCTTTCGTCCCGTTCTCCTAAATTTAGGGCTATTGACTTACTGATAAGGCTCTGTTTTGTGAAGATAGAGGGTTTGATATTGACTTGAACATTTGATTTTAATTTAATTCATTTCCTAATCTTTAAGTTTTGTTTTATTTATTTTTAAATAATTTCCCAATTAGCTTTCATGGTTAAAGTTTTATTTTAACTTAACAACTTATACCACATTATATGAATTATTATCTTCAATACGTAAAATATTCAAATATAATATATATTGTTTATTATATTATGCTTATTTTACATATTCAAAAAAATGTATTACAAACACCTTTGTATGAAAATTATATTTTCTATAGTAATGCTTTGTATTAAAATAATTATATATTAAAATTATTTTAATACCCCTTTCATAAATAAAATTTCTAAAATTAATATTAGAATTTAATATTAAAATTATTCTTAATTGATCGTCTCTTTTCATGAAAGATTTAGTTCAGAATAAATCATGCAATAAAAATATATTCATATATATATTTATCACATATACGCATTATACCGCACATAGTCACTTATCCTCATATCACATATTCAAGACACTATATATTAAAATAAAAAATATTTTAGTAAATTTTATTTTAATATATAATTTAACATTCGACTATTACATTATCTTTTGTCAACACTATAAATGCATACATAACTTATAGAAAAATTTTATGAATTTAAGTCTCCCGATACACAAAATCAAGACTCTCATTTTTTTTTCAAGAAAGCAGAATCATTCTATGATGTCGATTCACTACACTTACTAATAAAATCTATGAAGTTGCTTTGTCAAAAATTTAAACCAAATAGTGATTTAGATTATCAAAATTGTACAAGATCTTCAGCAATAATAGCAACCATCAACAACAATGACATGAAATTATTTCAAAATCGTAGTTGTTCAATTAGAACAACTACTAATCAATTCAAATCAAAATCTAGAAACATACCTAAAATGTCAAATAATTTCTGCCTTCAAATTGGGATTATTGAAAATTGATAATAGAGGTTCTTGACTAAATGGAAGCTGCCAATGATAAAAGGAAGACAGGTGACGTCGCTTGGATACAAGCTTTTTGGGAAATTTTTGCCTCCATATAAAAATGTGACATCATTGCATACTATGTCACTAAATATAAGGATTTATGACGAACCAGTGTTGTCACTGATCCCCGCATCTAATTAGTGACGCACTATTATCTCGTCATATAAAATTTGTATTTGTGACAATAAAAATTGTCATAATTTATTAATTTTTCGTCTTTATAAAATTTGCCTCCAAAATTTCTTAAAATTTTTTACCTCTAAATAAAATTGTGACGATATTACGTACTTTGTCACTAAATATAAGAATTTATGACGAACCATTTTTGTCACTTATCCACTCATCTAATTAGTGACAAACTATTATCTCGTCATATAAAATTGGTATTTATGACAATACTAATTGTCATAAATTATTATTTTTTTGTCTTTAAAAAAATTTCCTCCAAAATTTTTCAGAAAATTTTTACCTCCAAATAAAATTGTGATGAATTTGTATTTGGCGTCACTAAATGTGAACATTAGTGACGAAAGCACATTATCACTAAATATTACAAATAATTAATGACAAACTATTATGTTATCATCGAAAGAAATATTGTGTGACAATAAATACTGTCATCAATTATTACAAAATGTCACTAAAAGGTTTCCCTCCAAAATTTTGGTACGACATTCTACCTCCAAAATAACTTGAGATGAAATTTTGTTATTCGTCATCAAATGTGTAAATTAGTGACGAAATAAATGATTAATAGTAACAAAAGTAAAGGTCATCACAAAAGCAAAAGTTTTAGTAACGATTATGAATTTTGTAATTATTAATTAATGAATTGTGACAAAATTTTGTGCGTGGCAAAAAAATCATCATAAAATGTGTGATTTCTTGTAGTGATTGGTCTTAAATGCATCATGAACTAGACGTATAACAATACAACACTGCGACTAAAAAACCCAGTAGGATGGGTACGACAGAATGTAGCTAACATCAAGGTCTCTGCTAGAATCATAGGAAGGATGCTACGACCCTCTCTTAGAGCCCTCACTACGGTGATCAAGCCAATGTCCAGGTGATCCATGTAGAGCGACATATACAAATAAACTACAACGCACATCTAGAAAGTAATTCACCAATCATCCTCAGAAATGGTGAAATCTCCTGAGTACACTGAGTAGCTGTTTGTCGACCCAAAATGGTCAATCAAGAAATCCATGGACAAAACATGTCTTGAAGTAATCTCATCCAAGACCACTATGTGGCGTAAACCTGTCAATATCATAAAATGTCGTCTAAACTCACCAATAACCACTCTAGCGCAAGGCCTATCCAGCGAAAAATTTGTAATGCCCTCATAAGCCTCCAATATAGGAGTCAACTAATGGATCCCGAATCTGATGACCTGCCTCTCGGGAATCCATCAAGATAGCATCTTGTAACAACCCGAAATTCGGTCTATTTTCACACTCGGATTCCGTACGTCACGATCCCATCTTCTTCCAAACATACATCATTATATAGTTAAATATAACAACATACATTCTCAAATCCCAGGTTCTAATACCTTATTACCTCGTTCATTACAAATAATGATAATTACATTATTCTTTTCATTTTACATGAGTGACTTTTATCCGCCACTAAGGATACATAACAGTTCATTAAACTAATCTATAGTTCAATTAAACTATTCTACATTACAAGTCTTAGCTTAATCTTCAAGCACATTCATATACTGAATGGTACTTCTTCTGGATACTGGTCATCTTGATCTCTTTACGGGATCCTTAAGTTCTTTCTAACATCATTAGCTGAAAATGTTTTTATTTAAAGCAAGTGTGAGCATTCAATTGCTCAACAAGTTATAACAGTTGAACAAATAAATTAAAGAATTTTAACATTCTTTTAAGACTTCAATAATCGAACAAAGGTTATGAAGCAACTTAAATAATTGAAATAATTCTGATTCCTATCATTTAAAAACATTAGTCACATTCACTTTGAAATACTTTCATTCTTCTACCTTTTCCATACCCATCATGTCTGGCTAGAATCATTAGCACGGACTTAATAATAACAGTTCATGTATAAACATAACATTCTCATATTGAACAGTTCAATCATAGAACAGTTCATCTCATAGAAACACCGAAGTGTTCAAATTATGGCACAAGGCCTCATACATTCTACCACCTTGTACAAATATCGCACATTTGTAAATAGACAAAACTTCTCAAGTTCAACATCTGAGAAGTTTAAGAAACTATCATTCATTTAAAATATGAATGAAGTTAGGAAACTTGACTTACGCATAGCTACAACTTACAGTCTACGCTAAACTGCTCATTCCAATTCCTATATAACAAACACATAAGGAAATAAAATATACACCAATTAGTCATATACTTGACTTTACGCATTGGTTTACTTAAATTTACTTCTTAGGGTTTGCGTTCTTGCAATCTTCGTTTACGCGACTAACTTTCTTTACCGATTTATGGCTTCATGACATACAGAGATGTCTTAACTCATACGATCATCATCTGTGATGATTTACATTCTTATCTTCTTCTTATAACTCTCTTAGGACTCTGCACACATCCTGTCTCTGCTAGTAGTCCATATGGTACTCTGAGTGGTTTCCCACAAACACCCAACAAACAAGTTCCTGTCTCATCTAAACTGTCATCATAGTGAGTTAGATCGGTTGCTAGTTTTGTATATACCTCCGCTCTCTGAAGGAATTGTTTAGCCCTACTCCCATATGTCAACCATCAAAGGTTACGATTGTACTATAACCTAAACTCATCTTAACTTATCTAAATCATTAAACTATAATGTTCGTTAAGTCCATTTCTTATTCGTTATGGCTTTCTGGCAACTAAATACCGTACCTCAAGATTCATTCTTTATCGTCCAAGTCATACAGTCTTTTGTATACTTAGAATGATCATTCAATATCAATTCTACGCATTCATAGCGTTAAACATTTTACGTTGCCTTATTCATATCTTACAACATCCAGTTCATTCGACTTGGAACGTCATCCAAGTTAATCATTAACTTCGTTTCTTTATGTTATGTCATTGTCTTTAATTTAGTTTCTTCACCATTCACAGGTTTAATCATTAGTCTTCATTACCCTATGACCAAACCATACACGAGGTGTAGGTTCTATCCATTTAGTATTCACGTACACTCAACCTTCACGCCAGTTAAAGTGTTTAACGCTTATGTTTCATTCTAACATTCTCTATCCAACTCGCATTTGGCTTTCATTAATCTTGATACCGTTCATTACGGCTTTCTTGATAGTTCATATCTTACTTACTACTTTCGTTATCCATATCATGAACCCACGTTCATTACTCTTTCTTAATGTTGAAGCCATACAATTCGTTGTATACTAAGACCAGTCGTTCATCGCAATTACGTTGCGTTCACAGCGTTTATACGCTTTACATTTATTTCTCATTAGGACATCATAACATTGAAATGTTATACATCATCCTCATCAATCAATGTCTAAGGAATCAAAATCATAGCAATCCAACACGTTCATTTTATCGCGACTACGGTCCCCGAAAATTAGTTACGTAATCTACCGCTTAAATTCTCTGTCTTTTAATCATGTTAAATCTTTCCATTCAACCTTTAATAAAGGTTTAAATCACTTGATTAAGTGTTACTTTAGGTGAACAATATGTTCTTTATCTTCCCTTACACTTTCCCCAAGAGTTGAGCAATTAAAAGCTCTTTTTCGGGCTTTTTCTCGCACCGGCCATGCAAGACCGATTCTTCTCTTTCTCTCATGCCGCAGCCACTCACTCAAGAAGAGCTAATCGCGCGGGCCGATGTCATGCGGTGTCGCCCCAAGCATGGCCAGCCACAATACGCCAAGCCTCAATCCTTGAAATTTTTTTCTAAGTCTTTTACATACTTGAGATGCTTACTTCCCGATCTCATAACTTATTCGTTATAACTCAGAACAAGGTCGTTCCAAAGTCATTCTCTTCCTTATCTTACATACTTCAATTTCCTTTAGACAGAACTTCGTTCTGAATCCGTTAACATGACATTCGATTGGCTTAATCTTCATTACTTGTTCATTTTACGTTATTAACGTTCTTCGTTTGTTCCTCCGTAATTCGGATGAGGAACTCGTTCGTTCTTGAGTCCACGACTCACGTTTTCTATGTTCTCTTACATTCTTATAAAACTATACACGTTCGAGTTCATCTACACACTTTCAAATTCTTATTTGTCTTTTACAAAATTTTCGCCATAACTTCGTTATAGCTAAGTTTAATCCGTTCTTCATGAACACTTCTACCGTTCCTAACCAAGCAATAAGCATCTAACTTATACGCGATGGTTTTAAACTTGTCCATCAACAACAAATTATACTACGATGGTTTTAAATTTTTTCATCAGCAACGTTCTTCGTGTTCTTCGCGCTCGTTGTTTGTTCTACATTTTTAATCTATATTTTGATTATGATTTCACTTTTTCTTGGAATTCAGTGTTATAAAACACCATTCCTTACTAATTCCACCGAATCGTGCATATGATTCATTTGAATCGTTCAAATTCGTTACGAAACTTATACTTCCTTAAGAAATTTATAAACTAAACTTCTAATTCTTATTTCTTCGTTTTCTCATGATTTCAACCATATGAAACCATTCTTAACATCTTTTACTTGTATTCTCATTAAGCTATGTTTTGAACATTAAAAACTTAAAGAAAATTTATAAGAGTTTTGGATTACCTTTCTCCTTTAATCTTTTTCCGTTGGAAAAAGTTTGCTCTCGGCCTAGCTTTTCCTCTTCCTTTTTCCTCCCATCCGACTTCTTTCTTTATCTCAAGTGTTGGTGAATTTTCAAAATCCCAACAAATGAGCTTAAGCTTTCCTTTTATAGAAAACTAAAGCTAGGGGTAAAATAGTTATTTTCCCCAAAGGTTACTATTCACACCTCTTTACTATTCCACATCCTTACTATTCACGAAGCTTCTCCTGGAAGATTCGTGCTTTCGTCTTGCGGACTTCGTCCGACAGTTCAAAAACTGCAATTCTCGGAATCCAAATATTTTTGGATATTTCATCTTTCCTTTACCGATTAACTTTTACATGTTCTTCGGATCTCCGAAAAACTAAAAAACACTTTTTAACGTTAAGCGTTTTCCTTCACGTTTTCCCTTAACGTAGTTAAACGAATGAAAAGTACATAATAGTACTTTTCGTCATTTTTAATTCATCTGATTTCTGCACATTTTTCGAGGAAAACTTTTATCGGCTTATTTAACTTTTCACGATATATTATCATCAAATCTTTTGATGGAATGTCATTTTGACATACCAAACTCTCGGAAAGGATTAGGTTATTCAAACCCTAACCCTTAGGTTTCGTTGGGTGAATAGTGCCTATTTCATCTTTTTTCTCGAAAAAATTTATGTTCCCAAAAAAATTTAATTTTCGTCTTAAAAATTCTTACTCGTAGCCAGAATCCTCATGTTTTATAATCATCCTAGGTTCTAGAATGATTAATAAACACATAGCATAGAATATTATTAACTAATATTCCTTTTATTAATAACTAATTCTTTAAATCTTAAATTCTGGACATTCTAGTTCTCCGGGTTGTCACACATCCTCTCTAAAAAACCCATCGAAACCTAGAAGGTCAGGAAGGCTATTTAGTGTCTCAGCATATGATCAATGGTTATTTGATCCAAATGAGGAAAAATCTCATACCAAGACCTCAAAGATAAGGCTATCAAGGTGGGCGGGCTATGCTCAATACGGGTAACAATGGATGAAGACATCTGTAGAATCGTATCATGAGACCATCCAGAGGTTAATGTTAAACTTAACAATATACATGCATATTCATGATAGATAATGCATGCATCATGATAAATGTAGACACTCAAAATTTTATTTCCCTTTTACTAACATTGTAGGAGGGCAAAAGTGTCTTTTCAAACTCCAGAGATAACCTTGGAGGACTACAACATTAAATCAAACCCCGGAGGCAGCCCTACGAGATATCAAAATAGTCCCTAGAGATAACCTTGAGGAAAGACAGAGACCATAGATTACGAGGATGTAATCCTTGTAAGGAGGGAATGATATAACATTCCGAATTTTTAAATTGTTATATTGAATATTTATTGAATTATTTAAGTATTTAATGGACGTGGTTATTGTTAATTGGATAATTGTTCAAATTTGATTCAATTTGGTTAACTATTTGTTAAATAAATAATTAAGGAAATTAATTATTTTGCTAATTTAATTTAATTATTAAGTTAGAGAGTTTTGATTAATTGAATTACTATTCTTTTTATTGGAATTTGTAATAAAAAAGGTGTGTTAGTTGATTAAATAAAGTTATAATTATATAGAAAATTATAATTTTGTGGTATTGATTTATGTGAGGTAGTAATTTAATAAATTGTTATTAAGATTAATTTAATTTAGTAAAGTGTGACAAATAACCTTTTATAAAGGAGTTATTAAAATAACTTAAAAGAATTTTAATTCGCTTTTTTGCCAAACAAGGCCTAATGCCTATTAAGTCTTTAAAATCTATTTGTGTTTTACCAAACAAGGCATAAGGATTAATTGATTTTTTTTAGTTAGTTAACCAAACAAGCCTTATGGCTTTTGATTTCAAAAAATTTTAACCGACATCGCTATATGTGTTTTATATTTATATTATATAATCAATATATATTATATCCTATATACGTTATTGTTAAGACGTAAGAATAGAGGAGAGAGGTTAGAGAGAAGAAAGAAAAACTCAGAGGAAGAAGAAGAGAAGAAGAAGAGAGGAAGAGAGGCTAGAGATTGGAGAAGAAAAAAAAAGTTGAGAATAGAAAGGAATAGCCATCATCATCTTCTTCAAGGTATTCTCCTATTTCTTTTAGTTTTAAAAGTTTTAGCTTTCTCCTATTTCTCTGTAAAATTCTTGTGATAAGATAATTGTTGATTTTATGTGTGTTCATGTGATAAACTAGTGTTGTAAGGTTATTTTCATAGGATATATATGATTATAATCAGTGTATTATGGTTATGTAGTTGTGAAGAAAACCTTTTTACAGAGAGTTTTTGTGAATATATATTGTTTAGCTTAAAGTAGAAATTGAGGGTTAATTAGTTGTTTAGTTGTTAAATTGACCATTTAATTTGATAGAGTATGTATATACTTTGATAAAATACTTTAAATTAATGGTTTTGGTTGAAAAACAAAATTTACAGTGTTGATTTTCATTCATCAAATATCAAAAAGTGAGTTTTTTTTTTTTTTTTTTTTTTTTCAAAAAAAAAAGTGAAATTGGATGTTTTAAACTTGTTGTTTATGTTGTTGTATGGATAGAAACATGTTAAGAATTCTTGAATTTTGTTTACATGAAGTTTTTGTATGAATTATATGCTATTTAGTCTGTTAGAAATGAGCTTATAGGCCAAAATTGGCTTTTTCCTAAATCGTTGCTTAAAGTCGCCTATCGAAATCTATAGCTTTTGCAATGCAATACTGCCCAACATTGTTAGTTTCAGCGCAGTCATGTTACCACATCGTAATCATGATCGTTTCACGCCGTACGCGCCCAACATGGTTTTGTTCTCGTCACAGCATACTACATGCTCACGCCAGTAATACGACCCACAATGTAAATCGTGGCGCATGCACACGAAAGTTAGCGTAATGGTCCGATAAAGTGTACTTTTTGTACACGAAATTTTAAGAAAAGTTATGTGATGATAGTAGAGATGTAAAATGTTGATTTTAGTATTTCTATACTATGAATAATTATGTTATTAAGGATTAACTTGTGTTATAACTTGATTATGTGATTAAAATCCAATTTTTAAATGATGAACGATTTTAGTTATGGTTGTAAATGGTAATGGCTAACTATGTCATGATGACATATGTTTATAGGATATGTGATTCAGATTGATTCGTTTTAGCAAGGCAAGTTCTCTAACTCTACTTTTATAAGTTTTCTAAACCCTTTTTTTATTGAGCAAGTTTTCTAAACTTTCTTTTACATCGAGCAAGTTTTCTAATCTATTATCTTGTTAATCAAACTACTGCTTTTCAATTCGATTATGATATAATGATGTAAGTTATTCTCGAGCAAGTTATTCTTGTATTTAACTTGTTGTTTAGCATGCAAAATTTATATATTCTAATGTTGAACATTTTTATCGATCAAATTGCTATGCACGCTTAGTATTCAATTCTAATTAACCTGGCTTAGTATTATGTTTCAAGCAAGGTGTTATAGTTATTCAAATTGTATGCTCTTAGATTATTCCTAAAGCATGACTTTAGTTTACTATGATTGATTCAATCACCATTATTCTATAGTATAATGTTATTGGTTTTATTCAACTAATCCTTAGTTGATGTTCGTTGAATTCCAAATTACCTTGAAAGCTTATCCAAACCAAACTTCCTTCAAGTGCGGACTTGTACTCTAAATATCGAGATGAACAACCCTATTGTTATGATTAGGGGTTAACTTACGATAAGCGTTAAAATGTTTGTGCACAATACATTGTACGTAAGGGTCGATCCCCAAGTATGAGGTCCTTATAGTCTTACGATCATTAAAGTTGGAGTTGAAAGATTACTTGCAATCGTGGGATTTAGTTCGTGGTCTTACGACCCTCAGTGATGTATATTTTCCATATCTTGGGATTTCAGTTTCTGATTATTGTTGATAGAGTACTATTCATTGTTGATGAGCCTATTTTGGCAATTATTATTGCTATACTTCTGTTGATTCCATATTATATCCCGTGAGCAATTATTTTGCTCACTCTTGCATATTTATAAACTCATTGCAGCTAAAGAAGAGAAGGTAGATGAACCTTCGACTAGCAAAGAAAAGGGAAAAATGTGCAAGTGATGAAGACTTGTAATTTTTACTTTAGACTTTTATTATGATGATTTTAGACTTGGTTTTAATGAAGTTTATTTAATTTCCGCATTTGAATGATTTTATTTAAAGGTTAGATAACCTGGGAGATTTTATTATGTAACCCTTTAATGGGAAAGGTTTTATTTATCCAGTTTTATTGTGATTGGGTAGTTAGATATGAATGTTTGATTAAGTGAACACCAGATCCTGTGGGAATGAAGTACCTGGATTTGGGGGTGTCACAAGTTGGTATCAAAGCCTTAGGTTATGAACCTTAGGTGGGGGAAAAGCCTTAGGAAGTAACCTTCAAAAAGATAGTGATGATAAACTCTTATCGAGTTTTAAGGAAGAAGTAATAAAACACTTATGTGCTTATGTGTTTACAACTTATGTGCTCGTGAGAGTCGAGTAGTAATGATTAGTAATTAAAACTTAAAATTTTGTTGTCAGGATGTCGGATGTTGGAGGAGCTAGTCGAGCTGGGGAGGAGGAACCCCGAGTACCTATAGAGGAGGAGCCCCGAGACATTCATGTCGTCGTCGGGAAAATGCATGAGAGAGACATCTCCATTGATCATTGTTGTTGGTCGTGAGCATGAGCTCGAGATCGAGATTGATCCAGAGGAGGATCCTGTGGAAGAAGAGGAGTTCCCACCGAACTCCATTGATGCTGAGATGTATGATGCACTTTATGATCGTAACATAGAGTTGCAAAATACTGTCTGGGATCTGAATGAGCGGGCGGTTAGTCAGAAAATTACTATTGAGCAGAGGGATAGGGAGATTGTGACTCTTCACACACGTTTAGGAAACGTGGAGTGGGATTTGGTCCACGAGAAGGGTCAAACCGAGGATAAGTCCGCAGAAATAGAAAAATTGAAGAAGGATCTAAAAGAGAGCTCAGAGAGGCTTGCTATAGCAGAGGAGGGCTGGGTACGAGAGTCACGTCGGGCTGATCTTGCAGAAGATGATCGTCGTGCAAAGAAGGCTAAACTTGAGGAGACGTACTCTACACTACAAAATACAATGGATGCGGTCCAAGATCTAGTTAGGAAGTACCCAATCCAGTTTGAGGATCTACCATCATATATACTGGATCGCAGAACGATGTCTCGCATCATGGAAGAGGAACATAGCAAGGCTATTCAGCGCCTTAACAGACAGTGATAGAATTAGTTTAATTATGTGAAAATTATTTGGTAGTTAATGATGTAAATTCCGATGTGTTTATAAACAAAGGAATATTTTGATGTTTTAAATCCTGTAGATTCTTTATCTCGGATAGTGGATGTAAATAGCAGTGATGCTATTGATATGATGTTTTCAAAGAAGTTATGAATAAAAGATATTATTTTCTTTATCCAAAGTGTTATGTGTTATGAAGTAATTACTTTTATGGGGGCAAGTTAAGTAGAAATTACTTGAAAAGAGTTGAGTAATAATCTAATGAATGTATTTTTTAATGTAAAATGCCTCCAAGACGCCAACCACCTCGCCGAGAACCACCAAGGAACCAACAACGATAATGTCAAACTAACTCCGCTCAGCAGTTGGTGACGTTATCGATAGGTGTAATCGCAAAAATCAACCGCAGAATCAACCTCGTAACCAAGGTGCTACGCTTAAGGACTTCAAGGCGGTTGGACCACCGAATTTCGTGGATCCATGAATCTAGTTGAAGCACGACTTGGATTATGGAAATCGAGAAGGTTTTTGATGTGGCTAGGTAGAGAGAATCGTAAGACCGCTTTTGCAACGTTTATGTTGAAAGAGGAGGCTAGCTATTGGTGGCGTGCCAACAAAACTCTCGGGAAGGACCAGAGTAATGACCTGGATGATAGGTTTAAGGAGCCGTTTTTCGAGACTTATTTCCCGTAGAGTTCAAGAGTCGCCTAGAGGTCCAGCTTTTGGAGTTGAAGCAGGAACAAATTTCTTGTGTTTGAGTATGCCGCAAAATTCAACGAAGTTGGCGAGGTTTGCGCATATATCAAAGTCAAGATGCAGACGAGCGCAAGGCAAAGAGGTTTGAAACAGGACTCAAAGCCCCGTTGTACAAGTAGGTCTCCCTGTTCCAATGAAGACATTTGCAGCAGATGATGGAGAAGGCGATTCTCACCGAAAGTGGAGGGCGAGGCAAGAATAAAGCATAATCAAGAGCAGAGAAAGAAGAAAAGTGAAGGTGAAGCTAAGAGTGGTGGTGGTAACAGAAGAATGGCAACAACTGAAAAGAGGAAGTGGAATGGGAATGGAGGAGCCGGAAATCAAGAAAGAAACCAAAGAAAATAAGAAGTTCAAGCACGTGCTATGTGAAAAGTTTCATAAGGGAGTGTGTTTGTCGGGGAAACGAGTATGCTTCAATTGTGGCTGAGGAGGGTCACATCGCCCAAAATTGCACTCAAGTTAAGAAGAATGTGTGCTTCACGGCGGATCCAAGGATCACTTTGCTCGTGAATGCCCTAAGAAGAGATCCGTGAGACAAATGGGAGCAAGGGAAATGCTAGTGGAGGTGCGTTGGCTATTCATGGACCAACAACAACAAATAAGCCCACAAACCGTAACCTTCAACACGATCATGCAAGATGTCAGGTAATCAAAGGATGTGGTGTCGTATTATCCCGATCAATGATATTGATGCTTATGTATTATTTGATTCAAAAGCTACTTGCTCATTTATATCGGATGAATTTGCTGAGAGATTAGGGATTGCTTTAGTGAAGAATTGAATTTCCCTTTAAACATAGAAATGTGAATAAGGAAGTAGTTTCTGTTAGGTTCGTATACAAGAACCGTAGGGTGAATATTAAGGGAAATATTTTGATGGTAGATTTGATTCGATCAAAGCTAGGAGAGTTTGATGTTATTTTGGGAATGGATTGGTTGTTCAATTATGGAGCGATAATCGATCGCCAAAAGAAATGTGTAAACCTTATGACCATCAAAGGTAGTATTCAATGGTAGCAAATCGCCTAGATACAAATGATGTGTCGACGATTACGCAGCCAAGAAGTTGTTGAGTCAAGGTCGTGTGGGTTATTTAGCTTACATAGTCGATACTCGTAAGAAGGGTGCGAAACCGAAGAAATACCAAGAGTTGGGGAGTTTGTGGACGATTTCGGAGGACTTGCCGTGACTTTCACCGACAGAGAGATCGAGTTCGTGATCGACTTAGCACTGTGAACCGCCCGATATCAAGGCTCCAGATGTAATGGTTCATGGAGATGAAAGAACCGATGGTACAACTACGTGAGCTGTTGGACAAGAAATACATTCACCGAAAGTGTGTCACCGTGGGGAGCACATCGTGTTATTCAGAAGAAGAAGGATGGGTCAATGCGCTTTGCATTGATTATAGGAGTTAAACAAAGTCACTATTAAGAATAAATATCCATTGCCGAGAATAGATGACTTGTTTGATCAATCAAAGGTGCTAGATATTTCTAAAATAGATTTGAGAAGTGGGTATCATCAATCAAGGTAAGAAAGGAGGATGTACCAAGACGGCATTCAAAACCCTAGATGGACATTACTTAATTTTTGGTGATGTCTTTTGGTTTCGACAAACGCCCGCAGCTGCTCATGGATTTAATGAACATGAGGTGTTTAAACCATTTTTGGACAAGTTTGTGGTGGTGTTTATCGATTTATATTCGTGTACTCTAAAACTCAAGAGGAAACATGTGGAACACTTACGCCTAATGCCTAGAGACGCTAAGAAAAGAAAAGTTTGTATGCTAAATTTTCTAAATGTGAATTTTGGTCGAACGTGTACAATTTCTTGGGCACGAATCGACAAGGATGGAATTTCAAATGGATCCATCAAAGGTTGAAGTCGTGATAAATTGGGAACAACCGAGAACTCCATCAAGTGAGAAGTTTCTTGGGATTAGCAGGTATTACAGACGGTTTATCCAGATTTCTCCAAGATTGCCATTCGCCGACAAATTTAACGAGGAAATCAGAAAATTTGTTCGACGAGAAGTGTGAAGAAAGTTTCCGTGAATTAAAAAGAAGCTAAGTATGGCACCTGTGTTGTCATTACCGGATAATACAGAAATTTTGTGGTGTATAAAGTGATGCTTCACACAAGGGATGAGGATGTGACCTTATGCAAAATCTGGAAAAGTCATCGATGATGCATCAAGACAATTGAAGGACTACGAAAAAGGGTATCCAACTCATGATTTAGAGTTGGCGGCGATTGTGTTTGCACTAAAGATATGGAGACACTATCTCTACGAAGAGAAATGTGAGATCTACATGCACCATAAGAGTCTCAAGTACATTTTCACTCAAAAGGACCCGAAACACGCGCCAAAGGAGATGGATGGAATTGATAAAAGATTACGATTGTGAGATCTTTTATCATCCAGCAAAGCAAACGTGGTTGCAGATGCCTCGAGTAGGAAAGGCAGAGAAAAGTTGATGTTGTTAATCGATAAGGAGGAGCTTATTACAAAGAATGTCAAGGTTAGAGTTGGAAATCAAATTTCCAAAAGAACTGGATGAGAAATTGTACCAGATGGAAGCCTACCAAACTTTGGTGGACAAAGTGAAGAACGCTCAACCGCAGGATGAGGAATGCAGTAAAAATAAGAGAAAAAAAGTGGTCGAGGGAAAAGAAATAAAGTACAAAGTTGATACCGAGGGGATGCCGAGATTGAAGGATTTAATATGGGTTCCAAGAAGATCAGATATTAAAGAAGACATCTTGATCAAGCTCATAACTCGAGATATTCAATTCATCCAGAAGTACGAAGATGTATCAAGATTTATGCGATGACATTTTTGGTGGCCAAATATGAAAAGAGACGTTGCAGATCGCGCGTTGCAAAGTGCTTGACATATCAGAGAGTCAAGGTCGAAGCATCAAAGACCAAGCGGGTTACTTCAACCATTGGAGATACCGAAATGGAAATGGGAACATATCACAATGGATTTTGTGGTAGGTCTTCCAACAACTCGTAAAGGATACGACGCGATTTGGGTGATAGTGGATGATTGACAAAATCAGACACTTTTGCCAATAAAGATTAGATTCAATCTTGATCACCGGCAAGGTTATACGTTAAAGAGATCATATCAAGACATGGAGTTCCAAATGTCAATTGTGTCGACAGAGATCCGAGGTTCACATCAAACTTTGGAAGAGACTACAAGAATGTATGGGAACACAAAGCCGCGAATGAGTACGCATATCATCCGCAAACAGATGGCCAAAGCGAACGAACGATTCGTACATTGGAAGATATGTTGAGAGTACGCGTCATGGATTTCAAAGGAAGCTGGGATGAACAATTACCGCTGGTGGAATTTGCCTACAATAATGCTTATTACGCAAGCATCGCAGATGCCGCCACGAAGCATTATACTACAGAAGTGCGTAACTCCACCGTGTTCGGGATGAAGTCGGAGAACGCCAACTATTAGGACCAGAATCGGTACAACAAATCGCCGAGGTTGTCAAACTCATCAAAACAAGATTGATAGTCGCTCAAGATGCATAAAAGAAATATGTCGATCAACACGCATAAGATCGCGTATTCGACATAGGAAATTACGTGTTCCTAAAAGTTTCTCCTGGAAGGGAAGATTCGATTGGTAAAAAGGGGAAACTAAGTCCGAGGTTTATTGGACCCTTCAAGTGCCGAGGAAAGTTGGAGAGGTAGCTTACGAGGTAGCTCTACTTCCGTAATTGCAAAACATTCATAATGTTTTTCACGTGTTTGTTACGAATCAGATAAACTCGATTACAAGCACGTAATTGAGTACGAACCATTACATTTTGAGAAAGACTTGTCCTATGAAGAGGTTTCTATCCAGATAGTGGACAGGAAAGAACAAGTGCTCAGGAATAAGGTAATACCTTCTGTAAAGGTAGTATGGAGGAACCACAATATCGAAGAGGCCACGTGGGAACTCGAAGCTGAAATGATGAAGAATTACCCTGAGTTGTTTGTTTAATCTATGTCTTCGATTCTGGGGACAGAATCTTTATAAGTAGGGGAGAATGTGATGAATGAATTGTTTGAATTGTGATTCTGAGGACAGAATCCTTGTAAGGAGGGAATGATGTAATATTCCAGAATTTTATAAATTGTTATATTGAATATTTATTAAATTATTTAAGTATTTAATGGATGTGGTTATTGTTAATTGGATAATTGTTCAAATTTGATTCAATTTGGTTAACTATTTGTTAAGTAAATAATTAAGGAAATTAATTATTTTGCTAATTTAATTTAATTATTAAGTTAGAGAGTTTTGATTAATTGAATTACTATTCTTTTATTGGAATTTGTAATTAAAAAGGATGTGTTAGTTGATTAAATAAAGTTATAATTATATAAAAATTATAATTTTGTGGTATTGATTTATGTGAGGTAGTAATTTAATAAATTGTTATTAAGATTAATTTAATTTTGTAAAATGTGACAACTAACCTTTTATAAAGGAGTTATTAAAATAACTTAAAAGAATTTTAATTCAGTTTTGCCAAACAAGGCCTAATGCCTATTAAGTCTTTAATCTATTTATATTTTACCAAATAAGGCAAAAGGATTAATTAATTTTTTTTAGTGGTTAGCCAAACAAGCCTTATGGCTTTTGATTTCAAAAATTTTAACTGACATCAGTTATATGTTTTATATTTATATTATATAATCAATATATATTATATCTTATATACGTTATTGTTAAGACGTAAGAATAGAGGAGAGAGGTTAGAGAGAAGAAAGAAAAACTCAGAGGAAGAAGAAGAGAAGAAGAAGATAAGAAGAAAAGAAGAGAGGAAGAGAGGCTAGAGATTGGAGAAGAAAAAAAAAACTTGAGAATAGAAAGGAATAGCCATCATCATCTTCTTCAAGGTATTCTCCTATTTCTTTTAGTTTTAAAAGTTTTAGCTTTCTCCTATTTCTTTGTAAAATTCTTGTGATAAGATAATTGTTGATTTTATGTGTGTTTATGTGATAAACTAGTGTTGTAAGGTTATTTTCATAGGATATATATGAATATAATCAATGTATTGTGGTTATGTATGTAGTTGTGAAGAAAAACTTTTTACAGAGAGTTTTTGTGAATATATATTATTTAGCTTAAAGTAGAAATTGAGGGTTAATTAATTGTTTAGTTGTTAAATTGACCATTTAATTTGGTAGAGTATGTATATACTTTGATAAAATGCTTTAAATTAATGGTTTTGGTTGAAAAACAAAATTTACAGTGTTGATTTTCATTGAAATATCAAAAAGTGAGTTTTTTTTTTATATCAAAAATAGTGAAATTGGATGTTTTAAATTTTGTTGTTTATGTTGTTGTATGGATAGAAACATGTTAGGAATTCTTGAATTTTGTTTACATGAAGTTTTTGTATGAATTATAGTGATTTAGTTGTTAAAACCCAGAGGCCAAAATCGCTTTTTTTTAGTAAGTCGTTAGAAATGAGCTTGTACGCCCAAAGAAGAAAGTTAGTTTTTCAGTAGGCAGACGCCACCATAGCAGCGCAATTTATAGTTTTGTTCCCGCCGCCGCAAGACCATGCTCACATTACGTGTATGCTCACGCATGTAAATCATGAAATGCAAAAGTTAAAGAAATGGTCTCCGATAATGTACTTTTGTACACGAAATTTTAAGAAAAGTTATGTTATGATAGTAGGAACTGTAAAATATTGATTTTAGTATTTCTATACTATGAATAATTATGTTATTAAGGATTAACTTGTGTTATAACTTGAGTATGTGATTAAAATCCAATTTTTAAATGATGTAACGTATACTTAGTTATGGTTGTAAAATCGTAATGGCTAACTATGTTATGATGACATATGTTTATAGGATATTGTGATTCGTATTGATTCGGTTTAGCCTACGAGCAAGGCAAGTTTTCTAAACCTTCTTTTTATTGAGCAAGTTTTCTAAACTTTCTTTTTACATTGAGCAAGTTTCCTAATCTATTATCTTGTTAATCAAACTACTGCTTTTCAATTCGATTATGATATAATGATGTAAGTTATTCTCGAGCAAGTTATTCTTCAGATTTAACTTGTTGTTTAGCATGCAAAATTTATATATTCTAATGTTGAACATTTTTATCGATCAAATTGCTATGCATGCTTAGTATTCAATTCTAATTAACCTGGCTTAGTATTGTTCAAGCAAGGTGTTATAGTTATTCAAATCAGATGCTCTTAGATTATTCCTAAAGCATGACTTTAGTTTACTATGATTGATTCAATCACGATTATTCTATAGTATAATGTTATTGGTTTTATTCAACTAATCCTTAGTTGATGTTCGTTGAATTCAAATTACCTTGAAAGCTTATCCAAACCAAACTTCCTTTTGGTGCGGACTTTGTACTCTAAATAATCGAGATGAACAACCCTATTGTTATGATTAGGGGTTAACTTACGATAATAAGTTAAAATGTTTGTGCACAATACATTGTATTTAAGGGTCGATCCCCAAGACGAGGTCCTTATAGTCTTACGATCGTTAAAGTTGGAGTTGAAAGATTACTTGCAAACTCGTGGATTTAGTTCGTGGTCTTACGACCCTCGCTGATGATGTATATTTTCCATATCTTGGGATTCGGGTTTCGATTATTGTTGATAGAGTACTATTCATTGTTGATGAGCCTATTTTGGCAATTATTATTGCTATACTCCTCGTTGATTCCATATTATATCCAAAGTGAGCAATTATTTTTGCTCACTCTTGCATATTTATAAACTCATTGCAGCCTAAAGAAGAGAAGGTAGATGAACCTTCGACTAAAAAAAGAAAAGGAAAAATGTGCAAGTGATGAAGACTTGTAATTTTTTTATTAAGATTTAGACTTTTATTATGATGATTTTAGACTTGGTTTTAATGAAGTTTATTTAATTTCACGATTTGAATGATTTTATTTAAAGGTTAGATAACCTGGGAGATTTTATTATGTAACCCTTTAATGGGAAAGGTTTTATTTATCCAGCTTTTATTGTGATTGGGTAGTTAGATATGAATGTTTGATTAAGTGAACACCAGATCCTCGTGGGAATGAAGTACTGGATTTGGGGTGTATCGTTCATTTCATGTAAATAGTCAATATTTGCGTTGTATTAACTAGATCTGTACTAGATCTAGCCAGATCTAGCTTTTAACCAGTTCAAAAGTTGTAAAACATGAACCTGAAAGCTAGAACAGCTCAGATCTGTATAGATCTAGTTTTCTTTCTAGTTCTTTAAACATTTAGCAACCACGCGGCCCTAGATCTATATCTAGAGGATGCCGTAAGTTTTGACTATGCGCATGCAAGGATTTAACTGATGAATCCTTTGTTTTGCGACGTCTAGAAGTAAACATGCATTTTATTTTAATATATTCATTATATAAGCTTTAAACACTTGTGTGATCCTAGGAACTACAAAGGGTTGATGATTCAATTAATGCATCTAGATTTGGTTCCCATGATGGACTTCTTTAAGTTGTACAGTCAGTTTGCAATATAGTTTACATGTAATTGCAGGGCCTTAAAACGGTTATCCGGATTTAAGGCCTCAAAATAGTGAAAATCATGCATGTGGTGTTCAGGCTTACTTCGATGGCTCTCATGTGCATAATAAGTCTGACACTTATATATATTTATATATACTATCAAAGATTCTTCGTATCTTGAATAAAATCAAATCAAGTTGAATACAAAATAAATTGGAAGTATCAAAGGCCTCAATTCCTATTTGAGCATAAGGGTTTGAAAACTTGTTTTCAAAACATCACTTTATATACTTTGTTTAAAATTGAACTTTTATCTAATTAAAACCCTTTGTATATAGGTGCAAAAGAGGCATAATACTACTTTCAAATAACGCATTTTGAGCACATTTATTTGTATCACACACACACACACACACTTCACATGCTTACTATAGATCTAGCTTTCTTTCTAGTTTTATAAATATTCAGCAACCATGCGGTTCTAGATCTGTATCTAGAGGACGTTGGAAGCTTTGGCTACGCGCATGCAAAGATTTAACTGATGAATCCTTTGTTTTGTGACGTCTAGAAGTAAATATGTAGTTTATTTCAATATATTCATCATGAAGGCTATTTAAATGAATTCATGTGAGCCTAGGAACCACAGGGTCTACGATTCAATCAATGGATCTAAATCCGGTACCCATGATGGAGTTCTTTAAGTTGTACAGTCAGTTTGCAATCTAGTGTAAATGTAACTGCATGGCCTTAAAATGGTTATCCAGATTTAAGGCCTCAAAATAGTGAAAATCATGCATGTGGTGTTTAGGCTTACTTCGATAGCTCTCATGCCCATAAGAAGTCCGACACTTATATATATATATACACACACTATCAAAGATGCTTCACATGTTAAATAAAATTAAATCAAGCCGAATATGAAATAAAATGGAAGTATCAAAGGTCTCAATTCCTATTTGAGCATAAGGGTTTGAAAACCTGTTTTCAGAACATCACTTTATATGCTTTGTTTAAATTTGAACTTTTATCTAATTCAAACCCTTTGTATATAGGTGCAAAAGAGGCATAACACTACTTTCAAATAATGTATTTCGAGCACATTTATTTTCATCACGCACACACACACTTCACATGCTTAGGGAGTGAAAAAATGTGGTAACCATGTTTGACGGAAGTCGGGGGGTGCCTAACACCTTTCCCTCGCTTACGAATGCCCCCGAGATCTATGAATCTTGGTTTACAGAATAATTAAATAAAGTCACATATTGGGCCATATTGTGAAACTTTCAAAATTCGGATGAGTTGATACATCCATTTAAACTTATATCAATTGGCGGCTCTGTCTAATTCGGCCCAATTATTAAAATCAAACTTTTCAAATCGTCAACATTGTATGTCGATATTTTCCAAAATCCCATCCTTTAAAGAAAGATAAAATCAACATAGCGAAATATAAAGGGTAGAGAAATGCGATAGGAGATTTTTCCGTCGTCGACAATAAATTATAATGATAAATGACAATATGATGCAATAAATAGAAAGCATTATACATACATTTCTAAATACATAATCTAATAAAGATTAAATACATCATCTCTTTCTATAACTAAAAATAAAAAGTACAGGGAAATGGAACACATCCGCCCAATAGCTAACAGAGGCCTATCAAAAGAGATAACCTGAGCCTATCAAAAGAAATATATGATATCTACATCATCTAGCAGCGATTAACCTATTGTAACTCCTTCCGAGTCACCATATCTTTGCCAGAAGGAGTATCAGGTTGATACAAAAAGGGATCTACTCTAGTGAAACTATCAGAATATTGGCCACCTGAGGGGCCAGCGCCAGAGTTGGATGGATCAAAAGAATCTACCTATGATGGATGCCGGCCTAGATCCCAATGAAAAAAAGCGTTCGTTCCAACCTCTGGGTCAAGCTAGTAATCTATTCCAAATGGTTAGGATGTCTAACGCAGGTAATCCAATCTATCATCACCACGGACTCAGGAACCTATCCGCTATGAGCGGCACAGGTCTGAGCCCCAATGGTGCGAGGAGTCCACCAGCGATAAAAGGCATCCTAAGTAAAAGGACCCTCTAATAAAGTAAAGCCATCTAAGCCCATTAGGGGAATCTTTATGACCGATTAAGATAAAGACCAATGGCGTCTAGTAGGAGGAAGATACCATCTAGTTCTCCTGATAGCACGCTCTCCCAAGTAGAGCTCCCAGCCTCCCTCGGTCAAAAAGGGGATCCGACGAGTGGATAATGCATACTCTGCCCCGGATGGAGAACCATCCTCAAAACCAACTGTTAGATGATCCGGGGGGTAAGGAACCCATTTGATGACGTCGGTGGTTAACAACTCCAACTATAAATGAGAATGACTAAACCCCTCGACCATAGGGACCTTTGCCAAGGTGGAATAATGTCAGTGTTGTCCCCGCGGATAGGTCTACAGACCTTAAATAATAACTGGGCGTTGGCAAGGGAGCCTCTCATATGCCCAAAACTGAAAATGCAAAGATTAAATGTCATCAGTTATGAAGACTAACAACCTGAGTGGAGGGAAATAAAAAGATAAAGGGAAATTACTCACCAGCAAAAATGGGTAAAAGCCTAGCCAAGCCTTTGTCACGCCCTCTGAGCGTAGGCGCATCCCTCGAAGGAAATAGGCGAAGGTGAATGAGCCCTAATCAAAGTCTCTGATGTTGTCCACATCACAAATAGCGCTGACGAGAGTAGAAGATACCATTGAGGAGTTGTCCGCCAAGAAATAACCCCTAATGGTGATCAAGAACAATCGCCGAAGAATGCGATCTCTATCTCTCTAATCTGCAGGCAGAGGTTTGGACAAAGCTCCACTCAAAGCATCAATGCTCAAAGGGCCAAAGTGGACAGCCCAACCCTTGAGGGTCAAATAAGGAATTCTTAAGAGGGATCGAACTACAGTTGGTGAAAAATTAGCCACTAAGGGCACCGACTCCCCTATGAGCTAGAATCTAGTGATGAACTACTAGTCCATTGGTGTCATCATCACCTCACAGTCCAGTAAATGGAGAGACTGAGTTTGGTGAAACCAACACTTATATAAAGCTAACAGATAACCCTAGGAGTAACAACGGAGAGGAATAGAAAAGAAGTCCTGAAAGCCCCAGGAGTGGATGATCTCTTGATACTCCGGATGAAGGGTCTGGTATAAAGAGTGAATGTTGAACCAATTCCCCCTGGGCCGAGTGAAGCCGGGAACCTACTTCAATTTCAAATTAAGATTAAATCATTTTCCCAAAAGTGGAGAAAGAAGAAAGGAAAAAATGAAAACTTCCATTACCTCATTCGCGTGAAGATAGATCAATGGGTGACGTCTCAAATCATCTAGAAGATCAGGAATCATCACACTAATAGCGGGAAGATCTTGATGTGGGGTAGAAGAAGGAGCAGGGTTATCAATAGGAATGTCTTCCTCCTAGTCTAAAGCATCTGTTATATCAACCCGAATATGACAAATTATTGACTCAGTCAACCGACGAGGTTGTCGGGCTGGACGAGGTAAAGGAATAGTCGAAGCCATCCTCCTCACACCAGATGAAACCCTGCGAGAGCTAGAGCTCTTGGGTTTATCTGAATTCATGTCCTGGACAAAATCTCCAAATCACCTCAGAAAGGGTGAGATACGTTTCAAATTTAGAGCTATTAAATTCAAATCATTGCATTATGCATAGTCTATGTGATAAATCATACATTAATTTAATATACATCCCCAGTAAAGTTAAATTTGCATGTACATTAAATGCCCAGACTCGTGATTTTTTTTTTGCCAAAGTCTCTTTCATAAAATGGACTATTTGCATGCAGATAGGCATGATTAGGTGGCCATTCAGTAGAACACCAACCCAATATCAAAATATAAATGTTAAACATCAAGAGTAAGACATAATTGCAGCCAAATTACAATGTGCATTTTTTTTCTTCTGAAAATCCATGTTCATTTGTCCTCAAATAGAATGAATAAAGTATCCAAAAAGGGTGAAAATAGACTATCACGAAAATGAAAATCTTTCACATCAAAATGTTTAGCATGGTAAAATAAAAACATTTACTAGGTCCATTCATTTTTATCAAGTCATATGTGCATACATATTTGATATATTGTGTTTAAACTTAATAAGCATGAAATATAGCGTTCTAACGATCAAAACTTGAAAAGAAAGAATGTAAATTTTACCAGAGTTATATAGAACGAATGTATGATGACGAATTTCGTGAAAAGCAGCCAGAACCAAGTAGATCTGAGAGAGAATTTTTTGATTTTTCAGTAAATTCAAGTTAAAAATGACTTTTGAAGGGCCAGGGGAGGTTTAAATCCACCCGCGGTCTACCGCAAGTCTACCTACGGCAGCTATAGGTAGACCTGCAGTAACCCAGGGTGGGTCCCACCCCCTCTGAATTGATCAAATTTGAGTTACAATGAAGTTCCTTGAAGTTGAAAAGTCAAATCAGAAAAAAGTTTCTACGCGATTAAGAAAAAAGGGCTTGAAATCCTAAAACAGACAACCAAAGTTCGAAAGTTTGAAAATCTTCTATAAACCGTTGGTGACAGCCCCAGTGTAGCATTGGGAAGGGTCTGATGATGTAAGCCATTAAGAACTACTTCAGCGAAGATCAGAGTATCTGATTCTACAAACCGTTGGCAACAACTCCAGCGTAACATCGGGAAGGGTTCGGTGATGTAAGCCATTGAAAACTACTTCAGCGAATATTAGAGGATCTGATATTGCAAACCGTTGGTGACATCCCCAGAGAAGCATCAGGAACGTCTGGTGTTGACAATTGTTGAAGACTATCTTCATCGGGAGGGACAAATGATGGAATCTGTTATAAAAGATCTCTCTAGCTAAGCGTCAGACGGAGTCAGATTATGCAAGCCGTTAGATACTACTTCAGCGGAGATATCGGAGAATCCGGTATTGATCAACCTTTGAAAAATACCGTTCGAGTAGGTAGCGAGAGAGTTCGATGATGATCAACCTTTGTAAACTACCGTTCGAGTAGGCATCGAGAGAGTTCGGTGATGATCAACCTTTATAAACTACCGTTCGAGTAGGCATCGACACAGTCCGGTGATGATCAACCTTTGTAAACTTCCATTTGAGTAGGCATCGAGAGAATTTGGTGATGATCAACCTTTGTAAACTACCGTTCGAGTAAGCATCGAGACAATCCGGTGATGATTAACCCTTTTAAACTACCGTTCGAGTAGGCATCGAGAGAGTTCAGTGATGATCAACCTTTGTAAACTATCGTTCGAGTAGGCATCGAGAAATTTGGTGATGGTCAACCTTTGGAAACTACCATTCGAGTAGGCATCAGGAGGATTTTGATAATTGATCATGAAATGCTCTACTCACAAGAAGAACACTGGCATCAACTGGATAAAAATCCAAACCGTTGGTGACAGCCCCAACGTAGCATTAGATATGATCAATGATGCAAGCCGTTGAAAATTACTTCGCGAAGATATCAGAGAATCTTGTATTACAAACTGTTTGTGACAATCCCAGCGTAGCATCTCGAAGGATCCGATAATACAAACCGGTGCAAACTATCATCAGGATAAGCATCGGGAATCCCCAATGAGGTTATTCGTAAAAAGAAGAATATCCCCACTGGAGGTAAAACGAGAATGTGTATATGGAAAAGAGAAAGTTGGTAACAACTACAATGTGAATTTCAGAAAGGTCCGATGGTATCAATTATGAAAGTCATCCCAACAAAAAATAGGGAATGGTCATTGATACAACCTGTGGCAGCTAACCCCACAAAGGCATATAACATTCATAGCATATCATGTAAGTAAAGCATTGCATTATATTTGCATTTCTCATATTTCAAGTGTCTAACAATCTTTATCTTGTTCATTCCATTACTTTGCATAAACATGATAAAGAGGGGCATCTGTAGACACTAAAAATTTTGCATTCTTGTTTCTAACCATGCACGAGGGAAAAATCATCTTTTTCTACCCTAGGACATTATCAAACAAGTCCCTCGGAGACAACCCCAGGGAATCATTTGTAATAACCCAATATTTTCGATATAATTAAATAAGAAATTTTGCGTATAATTTTTTTAAAATAAAAGGTGGGAATATGTACAAGGTAAAGTGTATGTATATATATGAGAAATAAAATTTATTTATTACATGAATTATTGCAAATAATATTTTTTTAGAATTATTGATCATTATAAATTATATTTTTATAATAAATTAATTTTATAATAAAAATATTTGATTATTTATTTTCTATGAAAATATAATTATTGTATTATTTAATATATGATATGATTATTAGAATTATTACAATAACTATTTTATTATATGAATTTATTCATATTAGTTAAGTTAATTATTTTAACTTAATTAATAATGATATATATGAAAGTTATGTGGGATATGGATCAAAACCATGATTCTAGATTTTGAATAGGAATGAGAATAATAATATAATATTAATTATATTTCAGTGCTATAAATATGTACTGTATGTGTGTATTGATAATGGTTGGTCAATTATGGTTTAGAGTGTCAACATCCTAGTGTTAAATTGTTAAAACCCTAATTTGGAACTCAAACTGGAGTTTAAGATTGGTAAGAAATTGTGTTAATGTGAAAAATGACAAGTATTATATATATCAATCTTAATTAGGGAAATCCTAATTATTGAAAACCCTAATTACTAAACTAGAATCCTAATTGCTAAGTTAAAAACCCTATTTGTTAATTTAGCATGCTTAATGATTATTAGTAAATTATAAAACCTAATTTGTAAGTTTAAGTAATTAGAAAACCTAAACTAATTAAGAAATCCTAATTTGTATTTTTAGAAACTTTAATTTTCATTTTAAACCTAATTGTAAAATCTTAGAAAATGAAATTGTAAAACCTTAGGGTTAAACCCTAAGGATCAAATCCTAAGGGTTAGCCAAGATTACCAACATGCCATTAAAATTTTATGACAAATGACCAAACTACCCTTTTGCACATTTTTTATTAAGTTGCTTGCAAATTTTGCTAAAACTTTAGTGGTTGAACAACTTTTGACTTTCCATTTGACAAAAATCTCCATCAATCAGCTAATTTGATCAGCCATATACATTACAACATATTATATAAGGGACAAGAGAGAGAAAATCACATAATTTAGCCCATTTGCTCACATACACTTAACTTAGACTCTCTCTCTCTCTAAACCCACGAATTTCAATAGCATTTCAGTCCCAAATAAAGTTACTAGAACATCATAAACAGATCAGGAAGCTTAGATTCAAGCGTTATTCAAGAAAGGTGTAAAACCTAAACCTAGAATCTGATCCTTAAGGCTATGTTAGATCTTGTGTTTTTCTTTTGTAACATGTTGTATGTAGTGTAAATAGATGATATGGGTTGGTATTTGTTATATCCATAACATCTATAAGCTCGAATTTGATGTTTTTCAAAATCTAGAAAAACTAAAAAATATGGTTTGACAACTAAATGTCAGACCACATAGATCTTTGTCTGTGTATAGTTTTTGTGTTTTGAAAGTTTGTACTTATAGTATGTCATGTGGTCTTTGATCTGGAACTCGAATTAGTGTCAGATCTGGTTCAGATTGTAAGATATTGATGGTCAAAGTTGATTGACCGACCTTGACCAAGCAAATCTAGGCAGCCTAGAACTTGCCCAGATCGGTCTGACAAGAGGTTTAAGGGCTTAGATCTGACAGTGGTTTGATGGTTTGTTATGGTTTTTTCATCTAAGTTGTAATATGTTGTTTAGACTACATTCTCATGCCTTTAGATCACCTAATTAATAATCAGGAAGGAAGTAATGGTTGGTCAAACCAGACAGAACGATCATGAAATTTATTTTCTGGGTAACCCAAAAAACTGATGAACATGTCTTCTGACATTGTTTGACCGGACCGGATCTGTTGATTGTGATGTTGTTATATGTATTTTATGTGATAGATCTCTTCATTTACATGCTGGCTACAACGTGGAAGCATTAAATCACAAAAACATCACAAGGATTACAAGTTGTGGAAGCCCAAAACTAGCCAGTCGAACTGTTCTTCATTTCTGGGTAACCTAGAAAATGAATAACAACTCTTACAGCTTGTTCAATGGCCCGGATCTTGACCCAGAACTTGCTTGATATTTGTAGTATTACATTAATACTACAAGATTAAAGTCATAGCTTGTTCAGAAACATCAAGATCTGACAATTATTTATGGTCAAAGTTGGTCACTCGATCATCGCATACGTAATGTTCTTCATTTCAAGAACACAATGATAAGTAAGATTTTATCGTCGCTAAAGGCTTTTATGATGAGACTTATTAATTTTAATTAAATAAAATTTCAAAAATCATTTAAAAATAGAAATTAATTTCTAATAATTACAAAATTAGTTTTAAAAATTATTTGAAGTTATAAAAATTAACTTTTAATAATTTGACATATTTTTCATAAATATTAGTATTTATTTGAATATTATTGATATTTAATTTATTTAATAAATGCATTAAATAAATAAATTAAAAATAATTTTATTATATTAAAAATCATTTTAAATGATAATAATGTATTTAAAATATTTTAAGTTATAAAATATAACTTTTAATATTTAAAGGTAAATTTAAATATTAATGATATTATCTTTATTTAAAAATTATATTAAATAAATAGTTTAAATTTTTTTATTGATTTAAAAATTATTTAAAAGGATATAGATGGTTTAAAAATATTTTAAGTTATAATGAATGACTTTTAATATTTTGATAAATAATATATTAATATTTAAATATTAATAGTAATTATTTAAAAATGATTTTTAAATATTTTAAAAATCATTTATGGGTAATATGAATATTTTAAAAATATTTTGAGTTATTATAAATAACTTTAATATTTTGGCAATGGTTTTATTAATATTTTAATATTATTTAAATATTAATGATAATAGAATTATTTAATATTTAAATCATTTAAAAATGATTCCAGTATTTGAAAAAGTATGATAAATTATGATAATTATTTAAAAATTATTATAAGTCAATTCAAAATAATAGGAATGATATTTGAATTATCCAGAATAATATCTATAATATAGATTAGAGTTTTATTAATAATAAACTCGATAATTACCCAATAAAGTCGTCGGTACACCGAAATGCTGCCGAAATTGATTCGAACCTATATAGGTTGACCTAATAAGTGTTTATTTATGATCTAATGACTGATATATCTATGTGACAATGTGATTAGGTTATGTGTTGACTGCAAATAGATGTACTATGTGTTATGATATGTTATTCTAATCGAAATAACAATCTTATGAATGATAGGTCGTTGTATAAAATGTAAACTAAGTCGTGTACTGTAAGCAGCAGATCAGACAAGTATCTAACCTTTGCGTTTACTTTATGTAATGGACATGTGTAAGCCAGTTTCAAAACTATATTGTTATTGTTATTGTTTATGTATCTATACTTTTGTAGACATGCCAGTTCTTGAATTCTATCCGATCATTGTTTATCATTACAATATTATTATACAATCTATATATATATATATATTATGTTCATTAATTTCTAAATATTGTTATACAAGTTTCCTCACTTAGATAATTATTGTACCTGTTGATACATACTTATTAAATTTTGGCATGTATACATTGATTAAAAGTTGTCTAAGCTATTTGACTCGACTAGACATAGATTTAAAAATAGCGTTGAGATATATCTTAGTTAATTATTCTGGCTAGACGAACATTTGTTAGAACTTGATAGGTTCGAGAAGAGAACTCAATTATTATTGACAGGTCGATGCCAATTATTTTGGCTAGATCAAGAAAGCGATTAGATATTGAAACTATAGAATTTAGTTGTTCTGATTTAAATTCTGGTTATAAGATTGAGAAGAACAACCTTTTATATAAAGGGAACCTTTTGGTCGTATATTCAGCCGTTACGCGCGTGTAAGTATTATGCATAATATAGGGTATAATGAAGCTGATCACTTATTATACTTGCGGAGGGGTATGACCTAATTTTTATGGTTATTTGATACACCTGGGTATATCAAAGTAAATATTTGATAGTTACTCGAGAAGAGAAGTTCAAGATCCTTAGGGATCACTCAACATAAACTATGGAAAATATTCCACTTTGTTATTGTGTAGAATTAATTCTTGTTATTCAAGTGATTATCAAAAATCGAAAACAAAGTTCATAGACTATCGACAGCTCTCCATTTATAGTCAGTATATAATTTCAAATTTTGAAATAGAATTGATATGTTGTTTAGTGTTGCTTCAGTTTACTTCATAACTGTTGATTCGTTGTAGAAGTGTCATTCACAGAAAACATTTACTCCTTTCAGCTAACATTTATTGTCTGCTATTGCTTGCTGGGCAACCAAATGCTCATTCTTGCTTTAAATGTAAATGTTTTCAGCTAAGCGTAATCAACCTGAAGGTTCAGATAAAAACAAAGGAAAGGGAAAGATGGCAAAATAAACTTTATGGTATCTTATGTAATAGTTAGACTTACTTAAGATGATGATATTTATTAATTATCATGTAATGTAATGTATTAAGGTTGTGAACCTGGGATTAGACAACTCTGATATATGTAAATTAAGTGTGATATTTATATTTTTTATTATTATTTCGCTCAAAGAAATGGTATCATGAAGCACTGAGTTCAGGTTTCAAGTACCTGAATTTGGGGGCGTCACATCATCAAACCAGAACCCCAGAGATAACCACGAAAAAAATCATGAAATCAACCTCAGAAATAATCTTGAGGAGAGACATAAGTCAACAATAATCAAACCCCAAAGATAACCCTTAGGAAAGATAGCAGCAGCTGCGTCAAGCCCAGAAACCAATCCAGAAGGGCAAAAGGGTAATTTTTCTAACTCAACATCAAAATTGATCACCATACTGTGAATAATGTTATACAGAATCATGACAATAATCCCGAGTAAAAACTGCGGCAGACAGCTCAACGGATTGACTACGAAGACTTAAAGATCTGGTCATGGACCCATCTCCCTGGATTCGGAAAAGGTCAAGCCCTATGTCAATACGTAGCTCTTAAAAAGACCTTTCTGGAAAGGCATGGCACACCTCCATCGGATTCTCGGATTGCAAGTTATGAAAGTTCAAACAGATTGGGCATTGGTCCAAGTGCACAAACTTCGAGATAGATGGGCCCACTAGGATTAGCCCCAGGTAGACCCACATCTGATCGGGTCTATAAATACCCCCTTCCCCAGCTCATTTAGAGAGAGGAAGGAAGAAAAAGGGTCTGTGAGAGAAAAATTCGGCCATTTGAGAGTGAAAGGCAGCTTTTCTTCCATTCAACCTTTGTAAATCTCTTATACAAACACTTCCATACATATATATAGTAACATATCAAGTTTATAGGCACCTAAAGCTGTTCGATAACCATTTTTGTGCTTAATTGTAAGATCTCTTCAGATCTGCTACTTTTTCTTGCTTTATGCTATATATAAGTACTATATATAGCACTATATATATAGAACGGGGATCAGGTCCGGATGCCTGGACCTGCTTAAAAGACAGATTTTTTTAATACAACTAAAATAAATAAATAATATTTTATGGAACTGGAATTTTTCCATAATACAGTGTTTTGGGTGTGATTTGGATACATATTACAAAATAGGTTTGTATGCACTGTTTTTGTTATATGTATCCAAATCACACCCAAAACATCAGATATGGAAAAATTCCGCCCATAAATATTAAACTTTTTTAGTTGTTTTAAAAAAAAGCAAAAAAAAAAGTCCCTATTTTAAGAAAGTCCGGGAGTCCGGATAGGAATCGAACTATATATATATATATATATATATATATATATGTCCTTGTATGGCATACATCTGGTTTTTAAACAGTTCATTTTGTGTAAATAGTCAATATTTTCATTTTATTAACTAGATATATATTAGATCTAGCCAAATCTAGCTTTTAACCGGTTCAAAAGTTGTAAAACTTGAAACTGAAAGCTAGAATCGCTCAGATCTGTATAGATCTAGTTCTCTTTCTAGTTTTATAAATATTTAACAACCATGCGGCCCTAGATCTGTATCTAGACGATGTTGGAAGCTATGGCTACGCGCATGCGAGGATTTAACTGATGAATCCTTTGTTTTACGATGTCTAGAAGTAAACATGCATTTTATTTTAATATATTCATTGTGTAAGCTTTAAACAATTATATGAGCCTAGGAACTACAAAGGTTTGATGATTCAATCAATGGATCTAGATCCTGTTCTGAAAATGGACTTGTTTATGTTGTAAATGATATCTTACAATCAAGTGTAAATGTAAATCTAGGGCCTTAAAGCGGGGATACAGATTTAAGGCCGTGATATAGTAAAACTATGGCTTGTGCTGTTCGGGCTTACTTTGATGGCTCTCATGCCCATAAGAAGCCCGACACTTATATATATATATATATATATACATTCAAAGATAATTCGCATCTCAAATAAAATCAAATCAAGCTGAATATAGAATAAAATGGAAGTATCAAAAAGACCTTTCCGAAAAGGCATGACACGCCTCCATCGGATTCTCGAATTGCAAGTTATGAAAGTTCAAACAGATTGGGCATTGATCAGAGTGCACGAACTTCGAGATAGCTGGGCCCACTAGGCGGGGCCCACCAGGATCAGCCCCAGGTAGAGCCACATCTGATCGGGTCTTTAAATACCCCCTTCCCCAGCTCATTTAGAGAGAGGAAGGAAGAAAAAGGGTTTGTGAGAGAAAAATCCGGCCATTTGAGAGTGAAAGGCAGCTTTTCTTCCATTCAACCTTTGTAATTCTCTTATACAAACACTTCCATACATATATATAGTAACATATCAAGTTTATAGGCACCTAAAGTTGTTCGATAACCATTTTTGCACTTAATTGTAAGATCTCTTCAGTTCTGCTACTTTTTCTTGCTTTACGCTATATATAAGTACTATATATATAGAATGGGGATCAGTCGGATGCTCGACTCGCTTAAAAACGATTTTTTAAACAACAAAAAAATAAATAATATTTTATGGGCTGGAATTTTCCATGTCTGATGTTTTAGGTGTGATTTGGATACATATAACAAAAGCAGTCGACACTGTTTTGTTATATGTATCCAAATCACACCCAAAACATAGATATGGAAAAATTCCAGCCCATAAATATTAAACTTTTTTAGTTGTTTTTAAAAAAAAAAAAAAAGTCCGTATTTTAAGAAAGTCCGGGAGTCCAGATAGGAACCGAACTATATATATATATATATATATATATATATATGTCTTTGTATGGCATACATCTGGTTTTTAAACCGTTCATTTTGTGTAAATAGTCAATATTTTCATTTTATTAACTAGATATATATTAGATCTAGCCAAATCTAGCCTTTAACCAGTTCAAAAGTTGTAAAACTTGAACCTGAAATCTAGAATGGCTCATATCTGTATAGATCTAGTTCTCTTTCTAGTTTTATAAATATTTAACAACCATGCGGCCCTATATCTGTATCTAGACGATGCTGGAAGCTCTGGCTACGCGCATGCGAGGGTTTAACTGATGAATCCTTTGTTTTGCGATGTCTAGAAGTAAACATGCATTTTATTTTAATATATTCATTGTGTAAGCTTTAAACATTTATATGAGCCTAGGAACTACAAAGGTTTGATGATTCAATCAATGGATCTAGATCCGGTTCTGAAAATGGACTTGTTTATGTTGTAAATGATGTCTTACAATCCAGTGTAAATGTAAATCTAGGGCCTTAAAGTGGGGATACAGATTTAAGGCTGTGATATAGTAAAACTGTGGCTTGTGCTATTCGGGCTTACTTTGATGGCTCTCATGCCCATAAGAAGTTCGACACTTATATATATATATATATATATATATATATATACTTTCAAAAATGCTTCACATCTTAAATAAAATCAAATCAAGCTGAATATAAAATAAAATAGAAGTATCAAAGGCCTCAATTCCTATGCAAGCATAAGGCTTTGAAAATTAAGATTTTGAAATGTCACGTTTATATGCTTTGTTTAAAATTGAACTTTTATATAAGTCAAACCCTTTGTATATAGGTGAAAAAGAGGAATAACACTTCTTTCAAATAAAGCACAAAACATCTTTTCAATCCAAAGCTTTCAGACACACACATACATACACACACACACAATGCATAGGGAATGAAAAGTAGCGGTAACCGTGTTTCACAGAAGTCGGAGGGTGCCTAACACCTTCCCCTCGCTTAAGAAAGCCACCAAACTCTATTAATCTCGATTTCCAAGACCAATTAAATGGAGTAACATATTGGGCCATATTATAAAACCTTTCAAAAATCTGTTTGAGTTGGTATAACCATTTAACTCATACTAACTGGCGGTTTTGTCTAATCTGGCCCAATCAATTAAAATCAAACTTTTTCAAAATGTCGACATTATATGTCGGTTTCTTCCTAAAATCTCACCCTTTAAAGAAAGATAAATTAAACCACATAGAAAAAATAAAGGGTAAGAACCAAACACCTAGGAATTGGGGATTTTTCCCAGCGTCGACACATATTTCTGAGAATATATTCAATGACAACATCACTATCAACCAATTCTTTATATTGAGGATGAGGCCGAGATTCATCAAAAGTTACATTCATTGACTCCTCAACTACTAGACTTCTTTTGTTGAAAACTCTATAGGCTTTACTATTAAGAGAATATCCCAAAAAAATTCCTTCATCGAATTTGAGATCAAATTTTAGCAAATGTCCTTTAGTTTTTAAAATAAAACATTTACTCCGAAAAACACGAAAATAATTTATTTTTAGAGTTCTTTTATAATAAAGCTCGTAGGGAGTTTTGAGCAAAATTGGTCATAATAATACTCTGTTTAAAATATAACATGATGTTGCCACAGCTTTAGCCCAAAAATATGTAGGAAGTAAATATTCATATAACATTATATTTTAGTCATTTCGTATAAAGTTCTATTTTTCCTTTCAACTACATCATTTGACTGTGTTGTATAAGAAACAGAGACATTATGACTTATACTATGCTCATCACATAACATAATAAAATCGGAATTGTCAAATTCTCTTCCGTGATCATTTCAAATATAAATAATAGAGCTTCCATGTTGATTCTGAATTTTCTTGCACAAAGTAGAGAAATAATTTATAGCTTCATTTTTAAATATTAGAAAATCAACCCATGTAAATCTTGAATAATCATCAATTAAACCTAGAATGTATACATTACCACCCATGATGTGTTTAGGTGTAATATCCCGAGTGTTTATGAGTTGAGTATATGATAACGATCCTTAGAAAAAGGAAATGAATGGGTTAAAGAATATATAATACTCAAAATATAATTGAGTTCAAGTGAAAGTTATGAAATAAAATGTAATACTTGGTAAAAAAAACTTTTAATAAATAATTATATTAAATAAAATATTATTATTATTATTATATATATATATATATATTTTAAATATATTAATTGGACTTTATATTTTATTTGGGTCAAGTGGTTATTTAATTTATACGGGCTAATAAATAATAATAAGTGATGGGTAAATTAATTTGATAAAATTGGGCCTTAAAACTAATTGAGTTTAATTTATGGGGGTAATATTAAATCATTTTATAATTATGAGAATTAATAAAACCTGTTAGTAAATAAAACCTAACTACTTACACTGCATCTTATACCAACTGAGAGGAAGAAAGAAAAATTGGCGTGAGGCGGCAAGAGGCGAGAGAGAGAGAAAAAAAGAGAGTGGAGAATTTAATCAAGGTAAAATCTTTATTCTATTTATACATATCACGAGTATGTATCCAATAGTTGAAAATTTGAAATCAATTAATTGCAACAACAACCACATATTCGGTTGATTCTAGAATCCATATATATGGAATCCATGTATATTGCTTGCGCACATGAAATTGAATAGATGTAGTAAACATAAATGGGTTATATATATATATATGTGTGTGTGTGTGTGTGTGTGTGTGTGTGTGTGTGTGTGTGTATGCATGTATATATGTATATATGTATAGTTAGGAAGAATAATTCTCATGTAATCAGGTACATTATATTGTATATTATATATAACATGTTATGGAATGGAAGTCAGTATGTGTAGATATTTGGAATGAATACAAATATGAATTTAGTTTTGGAATGAATCATATGTGTGATGTCAGCAGGTAAATTTGGCCTAGTTTATGTATAAGGACATGAAATTATTTATTATTTAATAATAATAATATGATTGTATTAATGGGTTATAGATGGAAGAAATATTTTTACTAAGGTACTTATATTTTTTATTATTTTGTGTAATTAGCTCGAACGAAGGGAATTTGAAGAATTATAATTAGAATATATTTTGGGTATTACATTGCTTACTTCAGGTACGGATTCCGTACTCCTTCAAAGATACTCTTATTAAATTAAATTTGTTCGTTGTGTTTCTCGTTTCAAAATTAGTTATTGTTTCCCATAATTATTCATTCTCAAATTCATGTGATAGTTTCATCTTGGTATTGATTCTTAGAACTCGTGTTTGTACTATTGGTCTAGTGTATCATCTTCTATATTTATTTTGATTTATGTATAAAGTACATGTTAATATATTTTGGAGACTTTGTGTGGATGATTCGTTTTAGTTAACATGTACGTTAGAACCCCTTTGTGTTAGTATTGTGTCGCATATGTTGTGACATTATATCTTTGTTAGAAATTATAGGGTATACCTGAGCTATAACCACCTGTGGGGGTACCACAGACATGTCCTCTTGGCACCGAGGCATGACACCTTCCGTGGCAGTGTGATCATTCCACGACGTCTCCATTTTGTGCTCCAGTGGGAGTTGGCCATTTTATGATTTGTTGTGGGAGGCATATAGGTCAACCCTAGTTTCTGTTCTGTTCTATTTTGAGGAGTGGTGATGTTTGTGCCAAACACGCCTTCTAATTTTATATACATTGGATTCGCGGCCTAATGTGTGTGACTTGCCTATGTGGCATAATTTGATTTGCCTGTGTGGCATTATTTGACTTGCCTGTGTGGCAAGGTATATTTTTGTTTTGTTTTGAGCTCGGTATGAAATAATACCCAGCCATTTGATTCAGCCTATTATTTCGTTGTGTTAGTTTTGTCCGTTTCGGTTCATTTCAGTTCATTTAATTGAGTTTGTTATCTCAGATCTTTATTTTGTACTCTATATCCATACTGAGAATTTGGCTCATGTTGTGTTTTTCTTCCGGCAGGTAATCAGGGGGATCAAGGGCAAGTGTGATGAGAGCTCCCTTCTATCCAATGGTTTATATATATTTTGTTAGGCTATAATACATTGATTTATTTAGAGTTGTAATAGTTATTTCAGATTATGGTTTGAGCTAGTGTGACATTTATTATGGTTTGTCTTATGACATTTAATAATTATGAGATTATTCTTTTATGGTTTAGAGCCTTGTTATGTATTCTTTAGTTTTGTTGTGTTTTGAGTAACCTCTCTTTTTATTTCGGAAAGGGAGTGTTACATAGTTGGTATCAGAGCCTAGGTTCTTTCTTGTAGAAAACCTATTTAGGTTTCACATGTGAGTTATGAGTAGAATTCTTGGTTAGGTCTCTATTCCGTTTGATTTTCTTTTCAGCTATTATATCAGCTACATCCTAATTTGTTTCTAATTTGTTTGTTATCTATTCGTTGACTTCTTTCTTAGATGGCTCATCGATTCGTCAGAGTTGCTAGGAGGCGAGGTAACAATAGGGGAAGAGGTGAGGGTCAGCCCAATGAGCAACCTAATGATCATATTAATGCTCAATTGGCTACCTTGGTGAATCAGGCGGTGAATCAGGCTTTATCTAAGTTGGTAGCACAGGTTGTACAGGCAATGTGATGAGTGGGTTTATACCTACGAATCTTCTTCTAATTCAAGCTTAAACTATGTTAACTCATCATTTTTGTGATTCATTTTACTTGTTTAGTGTTCTTTCATGATTAGGTGTGCGGGCAATGCATTTGGACTCAAAAGGTGGGTTCGTGGCGAAGTTTAGCAAGAAAATGAGCAAAAGTCGGATCAGAACATATTAACCCCGCGTCGTATGGATATCATGAAACTAAAACCTCGCCGGACGGGGTACTTGATCGAAAGATGAAGTATTATTACATGGCGAAGCTATTAATGAAAGGAAAACCCACGCCGAGAAGGGTACAGAAAAAGCAAGACTTCATTTGAATCTGCATTCGCACAGCAGAGGCGTGAAGGATAGAGGTTGGCATGGTTTGGAACTTCATGGGGCATCGAATTATGGTCAGAATATGTGTCCTAGGCTGGTTATTAACAAGAAACAACATAGGAGATAACAATTAACAATCAATTAGCAATTAGAAGCCTGAATTTAAGCAAAAGTATTGGAGGAAGGATTGAAGGTCTAAGTCACGATAATTGCAGATTGAAGCATAGGAGAAGGGTGGTGTTGGATTCATTCTTTTTCTTTAATTCAATAATTATAATTGGGATGATGATTACTTTGATGAATTCAGTTTTTATTTCAATTATGCTGAACTAATCTACTTGTTAGGTTTATGATGGATCTTATGGTTGAAAAATGATTATGTTGCCTTGAATTTCAGTTTAATAATCTATCTTTTAGTTTATGTATATTGATTTGTGCTTTAATCTATGAATTTCTTGATCACTAATTCTATATCGATTCGTATGGATTCGAAAGAGGAAATATGAATTTAGACCTAGTCATTATAGCATGTGTTCTTGAATTCTGTGTTTGAATGGAATCTTGATGAATGTTAGGGTAGAGATATGCCTAGCATTGCATGTAATCGGATAAAGAACTTGAATTTAAACCATATTTGATTGTAATTCACATAGAGATATAGTGAATTAGTTGATTAAGGTGTTTAGCTTAATTCTATCTTGTGGATTTAAGTTAATAAGGTATTAGTGCATTGAGAGATAGCTAGTTCTACTTGAGTGTTCTTGATTAATAAACTGGGATAGTGAGTTGAACTTAAATAGGGTTTAAAAATTGGAGTGATACTTGAAGTGAAGTTATAAGCCTAATTTTCTAATATTTGTTTGAAATTACAGTTTTCAGATTTGTTGATTGCTTGGTATTTTTAGTATTTTTAGTTTTAATAGTTATAATCATTGAATTTGATAGTTTAATAAAATTTGGATTAATATAAAGCTTGTAATTGTTAGGATTAATATCTTACAATTCTCTGTGGGAACGATACTCGACTTATCATTATATTACTTGTTGACCACGTGCACTTGCGTGTGAGCATAATTAGATTTTGACCAACAAGTTTTGGCACCGTTGCCAGGGAATCTTTAGTATAGATTTTAATTTTTTGCAATATCAGTTTAATTAGTCCAGTTTTACTTAAACATTTTTTGTTATGTTCTTTCTTATTTCAGGTTCTTGAAGTCAGTTTATGCAAACTCAATCTAAAAACCCAGACTTGCTTCCTTTTCAGGACGATATCGAGAAACGGTTTCAAAGGCTGAGTAAGTGGATTAAAGACACAAGGGAAAACTTTGAGAATCCTGAAAAAGAAGAAGTAATGGCTGCCGAAGACCAGAAAACATTGAGGGATTTTGCTACACCTAAGGTGACTGAGCTTCAGTCGAGTATCACCAGCCCGACGATTGCTGGGAATACTTTTGAAATTAAGCCTGGGACTATTCAGATGATTCAGAACTCAGTTCAGTTTGGGGGACTTGCAAACGATGCCCAAATGAACACTTGGTCAGCTTTTTGGAGAAATGTGACACCTTCAGATACAATGGGATTTCGGATGATGTAGTCAGACTTTGCTTGTTCCCATTCACTCTGTGGGACAAGGCGAAGAGTTGGTTACATTCTCTACCACCGAGATCGATTACTACTTGGGACGACCTTGCTGAGAAATTCCTGGCTAAATTCTTTCCACCAGCTAAAACTGCAAAAATGAGAAACGAGATCACCATGTTTGAACACCAGCATGGGGAGTCTTTATATGAGCCATGGGAACGGTACAAGGAATTACTCAGAAAGTGCCCTCATCATGGACTACCAAAATGGTTGCAGATGAATACGTTTTATAACGGGTTAATTGGGAATCTCAGGAAAAGTATAGATGCAGCCTCGGGTGGAGCGTTTATGGACAAAGCTATGAGGAAGTATATGAGTTGATAGGAACTATGGCAGCTAATAACTACAACTAGCCTATAGTGAGAATGACACAACCTAAGGTAGCTGGGGTATTAGAGGTAGATGGAGTAACAGTGTTGGCGGCATAGATTTCAGCATTATCGAAGAAAATGGATGTTTTGACTAGTGCACAACCACAATAGGTGGCATATGTTTGTGAGTTATGTGCAGGAGAGCATCATGCAGAGGTGTGTGCCATCAACCCACCATCGGTTCAGTTTGTGGACAGCTATAATAGGATTTCGCAAAACATATATCAAAATGCCTACAACCCGGGGAATAGGAACCATCCTAACTTTTTATGGAGCAACAATCAAAATCAGCAGGCTCCACAACCTTCTTATCCCCCGGGGTTCCAAAATCAGCATCAACAAATATCTCCACATCAAGAAAAGAAGACAGATTTAGAAGAGCTTTTATTGAAATACATATCGGGAAATGAGGCGGCGATGAAAACCCAAGCAGTAGCTGTAAAAAACTTAGAAAATCAGATGGGACAATTAGCCTTAGCATTGAATAATAGACCTCAAAGAACTCAGCCAAGTGACACAGAAAAGAATCCGAAGGGAAGTCATGAACAGTGTCAAGCAATCACTTTAAGGAGCGGAAAGCATCTTGATGGGGAAATTGCAAAAAATTCAGTTAAAAAGGATGTCAAAGTTGATGATTACAAAGTGGTTGTAGAGAAACAGGGTGAGGAGAAGCAAGCTGAACAGACAAAGTCAGATGATAAGCCAGTTGTGTATCCTCCACCGTTTCAGCAGAGGGTCCAAAAACAGAAATTATAGAAGCAATTCGCTAATTTTTTGGAAGGTTTTAAGAAACTTAAAATTAATATTCCGTTCGCAGAAGCCCTAGAACAAATGCTGAGCTATGAAAAATTTATGAAGGGTATTTTTTCTAGGAAGAAAATGCTAGAAGATTATGAAACTGTGGCATTGACGGAGGAATGCAGCACAATTTTATAGCAAAAAGTTACCTCCAAAGTTGAAGGATCTGGGGAGTTTTACAATACCTTGTACGATCAGTAACATGGCCTTCAAAATGTGTTTGTGTGATTTGGGGGCAAGTGTAAACCTCATGCCATTATCTATTTATACCGAATTGGGTTTACCAGCTCCAAAGTCGACAAACATATAATTGCAGTTAGCGGATAGATCGGTATTATGGAGGATATTCTAGTTAAGGTGGATAAATTCATATTTCCAGCTGATTTATAATTCTAGATTATGAGGAAGACAAGAACATCCCAATCATCTTAGGGAGACCATTTTTGGCTACGGGTAGGACTCTTATCGATGTACAAAAAGATAAACTAACTATGAGGGTCTAAGATCAGGAAGTTACTTTCAACGTATTTAAAGCCATGAAGTTCCCTACAGATGAAGAGGAGTGCTTCCAAGTGGATGCCATCGATTGGATAGTGAATGATGATCTAGTAAAAAAGTTTGGTCAGTGATCAATTAGAATCTACACTACTGGGGGATGAGGATTTAGATGATCCAGAGTTCATGGATAATTTACACATGATGGATGCTTTGCCTAGAATTAGTAGATTTAAAGTTCCATTCGAGCCATTACACACGGAGGAAATAACTTTAGCTTGGATGAAACCTTCACTTGAGGAGCCACCCACTCTTGAGCTCAAACCACTTCCTAAACACCTCAGGTTTGCTTATTTGGGTGATTTAAATACTTTACCTATTATTATTGCATCTGCACTTAACGAATTATAGGAAAGTAAATTGCCGAGGATTCTGGGAAAATACAAGTCTGCAATAGGCTGGACCATTGCTGATATAAAGGGGATCATCCCCTCCTTTTGTATGCACAAGATTCTCATAGAAGAGGATGCGAAGCCAACAGTGGAGCAGAAGAGAAGGCTAAATCCAATCATAAAAGAAGTGGTGAAGAAAGAAATTCTCAAGTGGTTGGATGCGGGAATTATTTACCCGATTTCAGACAGTGCATAGGTCAGTCCAGTATAGTGTGTGCCAAAAAGGGTGGAATGACAGTGGTTAAGAATGAAGATAATGAGCTGATTCCGACAAGGACAATGACCGAATGGAGGGTGTGCATGGACAACAGAAAGCTGAATAAGGCAACTAAGAAAGATAACTTTCCTCTACCCTTCATTGATCAGATGTTGGACCGATTGGCTAGAAATGAGTATTATTACCTACTGGATGGATACTCAGGTTACAACCAAATTGTCATAGCTCCCGAAGATCAAGAGAAGACCACATTTACATGTCCTTATGGCACCTTTGCATTTAGAAGGATGTCTTTTGGGTTATGTAATGCACCAGCTACATTCCAACGATGCATGATGGCGATCTTCTTGGACATGGTTGAGAAAAATGTTGAAGTTTTCATGGACAACTTTTCAGTCTATAGAAACACTTTTGATACGTGCTTAAAGAATTTGGTCATGGTTTTAAAGCGATGTGTCGAGACGAATTTGGTACTCAACTGGGAGAAGTGCCACTTTATGGTTGAAGAAGGGATAATTCTTGGGCACAAAGTCTCTGCTAAAGGTTTGGAGGTTGACAAGTCAAAGTTGGACACGATCGAGAATTTTCCACCACTGAATTCAGTAAAGGGAATCCGCAGTTTTCTTGGACATGCCGGGTTCTACAGAAGATTCATAAAAGATTTCTCTAAAATTGCAAAACCATTGTACAGTCTTTTAGAGAAGGATGCAGTGTTCAGATTCGATGAGGATTGTAAAACAACATTTGAGCAGTTGAAAAAGAAGTTGACTACATCCCAATGATCGTCGCACCGGATTGGACTATGTCATTTGAATTAATGTTCGATGCGAGCGACTATGCAGTAGGGGTTGTTTTGGGTCAACGCCGAGAGAAGATATTTCACGCCATATACTATGCGAGTAAAACCCTTACAGATGCACAATTAAACTACACAACTACAGAGAAGGAGTTACTTCCAGTGGTATATGCCTTTGACAAATTCTGGGCATAATTAATTGGGACAAAGGTGGTGGTTTACACAGATCACTCGACCATTTGCTATTTGATTTCGAAGAAAGATGATAAACCTAGACTTATCAGATGGATCCTTTTCCTTTAGGAATTTAACTTGGAAATAAAGAATAGGAAGGGGACAGAAAATCAAGTAGCAGAGCATCTATAGAGGCTGAAAAATCCGAAAAAGATGAAGAGGATAAATGTGTGATCAATGAATCATTCCTGGATGAACAACTATTTGGAGTTAATTCAGAATTCCCGTGGTATATGGATTTTTCTAACTATCTGGTGAGCAACATCCTTCCCCCTGATCTGACGCGAAACAGAAAAAAAATTCCTATATGACGTCAAGTGGTACATGTGGGCTGAGCCATAATTATTCAGCAAATGTGCAGACAAGATGATTCGAAGGTGTGTGCCATATAGTGAAGTGAAGAATATTCTACAATAATGTCATTCATATGCATATGGGGGACATTATGGTAGTGAACAGATAGCAACCAAAGTATTACATGCAAGATTTTACTGGCCTACAGTGTTTAAGGATGCCCATCATTTTGTGAAGACTTGCGACAAATGCCAAAGGGTAGACAATATTTCAAAACAGAATGAGATGCCACTATAAACTATCATGGAAGTGGAAATTTTTGACGTATGGGGGATGTATTTTATGGGACCGTTTCCTCCATCTTTTAGTAATCTGTACATATTGGTTGCGGTTGATTATGTATCGAAATGGGTTGAAGTCGTAGCACTCCCCAAAAATGATGCCAAAGTGGTTCTCAAGTTCTTGCATAGGAATATCTTTACAAGATTTGGCACGCCAAGAGCTATTATAAGTGATGAGGGTAGTCACTTTTGCAATAGGTCATTTACAGCTCTTTTGGAAAAATATGGGGTCAATCATAGGGTGGCTACAACATATCACCCGCAAATAAGTGGTCAAGCTGAAGTTTCGAATAGAGAGGTGAAGAAGATTTTAGAGAAAGTAGTGAACCCAAGTAGAAAAGATTGGTCTCTAAAATTGGACGACGCACTATGGGCTTATAGGACAGCATATAAAACAACAATTGGGATGTCTCCGTACCAATTAGTCTACAGGAAAACGTGTCACCTCCCGGTGGAATTACAACATAAAGCTTATTGGGCCATTCAGAAACTTAATTTTGATCAAGAAGCTGCAGGAGAGAAAAGATTACTCCAATTAAACGAACTAGATGAGTTTCAACTACAAGCATACGAGAATTCAAACCTGTACAAGGAAAAGGTTAAGAAGTGGCATAACCAAAAGATCATGCAGAGAAAGCTTGAACCGGGATAATCGGTATTACTGTTTAATTCACGACTGCGGTTGTTCCCAGGAAAGCTCGAATCGAGATGGTCGGGGCAATTCACAATTAAGAGGGTTTTCCCATATGGCGCCGTTGAGTTATATAGTAGAAATCCATTGGAGACATTTAAAGTCAACGGTCAGTGGTTGAAGCATTATTGGGGTGGCGACATCGATAATGAAGCCACAACAATCACACTTGCCGATCCGCCATGAACAGGGAGTAGTCAAGCTGAAAGACTTAAAATCAAGCGCTAATTGGAAGGTAACCTAATTTTACTTTTATTTTCAGTATTTTTAAGCATGCTAATTAATTCGTAGTTAAGAGTATAAGTTTAGTATGAGTTTAGTTTACTATAAGTTATTTCAGTTTATTAGGTAGTTAATCGAGTTTTGCTCTCTAGTAAATTAAACCTTCAATGATTAAATGTTCATGTTGTTATCCTAAATATATCATTTTATGGTGTTTCAGGTACTTGGGAAGTGTATGGATATGTGTTAGATGGAAAGTATTGGAAAAATCAAGTTCAGCTGCAGTGTACCCCCCACCAGGCCGGACAATTTGCATAGGATACCCCTGCCAGGGCAGGGGTCTTGATTTAGAAATAGGAGACCCCTCCGTCGGGGCAAGAATCTAACAAAGGATAGCCCCCGCCGGGGCGGGGGTCATGAACCAAAAACAGAATACCCCCACTAGGGGTGGGCATCTACAACTTATCACCCCTCGCTGGGGTGGGGGTACGGGAACTCACACAGAGTAAAAATTCGGCAGTTACAATATTCAGACCATCTTCTCCACTCCCCTTTCTTTGAAGCATAACTGAAACCCACTTCTCCACTACATTAACCCACGATTAAACACACAAATTCCCCCTAACCCACAACAATATATACACTACTTCGTCTATATAAATCCAATCCCTAACCACATTAATTTCATACCATTCCATAGAATTTTAACCATAATAGAGCTTGGATTCTTCTAGTTCGGGTTTCAACAAGAAGGAGAGTACTTCAATTGGCCTCATTCACTACATCAATATCACCATCAAAGGAGAAATCAGTGCAATCAACAAGGGTAAATTTCTATGCTAATCAATATTCTTAGTCATTCACCATAGTTGGGTTATAGTGGTCAAATTTGGGAGTATAATGTGTTGTGCACACCAAGTTTTTGACAATTTGTTGAAGTAAAGTTTGGGGGAAATTGGGTTAAGTTCATCCATACAAATACCATGGCACCAAAACCAGCAGCGAAGCGACAGGAAGGCGAGAGCTCTGGGTCTACACAACTAACTCGGGCCTTTGACAGGAGAAAGTTTATAAGTGCCACCACCACCGATCGTTATGACTATCTAGTAACCAAAGCACTAACCCCAGAGCACGGCTTGGCACCCGATAACGTAGATGGTGAAATGAAAAGATAAATTTATGAAAAAGGATGGGATAGGTTCAGTGACGAGCCAGAGCCAATAATCGTCAATGTTGTGAAGGAATTTTATGCCAATGCAGAGGAGAAGGCCCCATTCATAGCATTTTTGAGGGGCAAGAAAGTACCTTTCAGTGCCGATGCTATTAATAAGTACTACAACTTGCGGGTTCCTAGAAAGTGCCAGTATGCCTAATTGTGTGACCATGATCCCGACTAGGAGACCATTTTAACTGAAATAACAAAGCCATGCACCACATAGGTCAAGGGACGTAAATGGGGCACCATCTTCCAAAGCATGGACCTGAGCTGGTATAGTAAAATATGGTAGCGTTTTTGTGTGCTAAATTATTCCCGACCACACATAGTACTAAAGTGACAAAGGAGAAGGTATTGCTGAGGTATACAATTGTACAAAACTTCCGCATCAATGTGGGTGCCATCATAAATTTCTTTATTTAAAGATGTCTACAAGGACCATTTTTCGACGGCTTACCACACCCATCTCTCATATGTGGGCTATGCAAGTAGGCTGGAGTTAGGTGGTTCAGTGATGAGACTACACAGATGCCGCTACAGACTTTTGACACAAGGATGATCACACGGTATTCAGTGTGGCCCTGGGGTGAGTGACACCCACGAGGAGTCGGGTTTGTATTTCCACCAGCCTCTGAGGACGACGCTGATGCCGAGGACACCTCTGACGACGATGAGTTTTAGGTGGATGAGACTACGGGAGAGCAGGCGACTGAGGAGATGTAGCAGACCAACGAACATATGTTTAGCTCTCAATTCTGCAACCTCTAGAGCCAAATTGATGGACATAATAAGGAAGCCAACAGACAAATGAAGAGACTTACAGCCAGGCAGGACCACATATTTGAGGCCATGAACATGTCATTCGCCTCCCTGAATGCGACACTCCAAAGTTTTAACCCCAATGCTTAAATTCCATACCAGTAGCCTGCACCAATGCCATGGTTCCCACCTTCTGATTCAGACAATAAAGAGCAACAACCACCACCACCTCAAGCTTAGATGATTACAAGGAAGTCCTCGTTTACTTAATGCTTTATCTTTACAATGAGGACATTGTAATAGTTAAGTTTGGGGGAGTCAGTTTAATTTTGTTATGTTTTCATGTCTAATTTAGTTAGTTTTGCATATGTTAGTTTCATGTTTAGTTTTTGGTTCATTATATGTTTACATTCATGTAGTGTAATAGTTGTATAGTAGAGTAGTATTGTAAATAGTTTTTATTTGTTTTTAATTCTGTTATGTTTATATAAAAAAAATTTAGTTAAGTACTGTGTTGTTCTACATGAGTCTAGTGGTTTGTGATAATACAGTCTATTTTGGCTAATGATGAGACTGGGATTGAGTAGACAAGTATTGTACAGACTATTAGAACTTTGACATGATCTTCTGTTATGAATTGAATCTTTTCCTATTTGAAACTGGTATAATCAAGGTTAGAACGTTAGAGACAACTATGTTGACTAACTAAGTTTAAATTGGCACATAATGAACTTCTTAAGGATAATAGTAGTTTGAATGAATGAGAGACATGAATAGGCAGAGATGGCTAAAGTTAGACAAAAACTTAAGTTTGATGGAAAAATTTGGGATATATAAGCTTAAAAATAATATATATATATATATGAATAAATATCGTGGCTAGTCTTTTTTCGGAGCCTTTGTTACTTGAGCAAGTATGCCCGAGGGGATTGTCTCTACACCTAGCGCCCTAAGGTCTTTATGGTCTGGGAGTCGTTGGTCGAAAGCTCGCTAAGGGGTAGCACTGTTAGCCTAATGGAATGAGAAATTGCACAGGCATGGTTAAAAAAACAAAAACAATAAAATGAGAAAAGAGCAAAAAGCCCCCATAATTATAAGTAAAGTATAAGTATCCCGGATTGGACTCTTGAATTTGGTGGATGTTTGACTTTAGTTGGATCTAGCTTGTTTATGAATTTTATGAGTTTACACTGTATGATGCCTTTAAAGAGATCTATTATGTGTTGTATTTAGCATTATATTGGTTAGTGTGGATGATGAGCACACACGCACTATACCAGTAAAAACAGTTTAAGATTTGATGATTGATAAGAATTATTGATTGGTTTTGATATGAAGTATTATCATGTTTGCTTAATTTCTCTGAGGCCAGTTTAACAAAATTGTTTCTATCATTACTGCTGGATTTGTAGACATATAGACTAGTTGAATTACATTTCATTGTATTGCATTGCAAAACACTTTTGTTTTATTTTGTGCTCGAGGACTATTACGGGTTTAAGTTTGGGGGAATTTGATGAGTGGGTTTTATACCTACGAATCGGCTTCTAATTCAAGCTTAAACTGTGTTAACTCGTCATTTTTATGATTCGTTTTACTTGTTTAGTGTTATTTCATGATTAGGTGTGGTCGCAATGCATTTGGACTTAAAAAGTGGGTTCGTGGCGAAGTTTAGCAAGAAAATGAGCAAAAGCTGGACTGCAGCAGATTGACCCTCCGTCGGGGTGGATATCATGAAGCTAAAACCCCTGCCGGGGCGGGGGTACGGGAAAAAGCAAGACTTCTGTTTGAACTGTACTACTGCAGTGGCGTGAAGGATAGAGGTTGGCATGGTTTGGAACTGCATGAGGCATCAAATTATGGTCAGAATATGTGTTCTAAGCTGGTTATTAATAAGAAACAACATAGGAGATAACAACTAACAATCAATTAGCAATTAGAAGCCTGAATTTGAGCAAAAAGCATTGGAGGAAGGATTGAACGACTAAGTAACGATAATTGCAGATTGAAGCATAGGAGAAGGGTGGTGTTGGATTCATTCTTTTTCTTTAATTCAATAGTTGTAATTGGGATGATGATTACTTTGATGAATTCAGTTTTTATTTCAATTATGATGAACTAATTTACTTGTTAGGCTTATGATGGATCTTATGGTTGAATGATGATTATGTAGCCTTGAATTTCAGTTTAATAATCTATCTTTTCAGTTTATCTATATTGATTTGTGCTTTAGTCTATGAATTGCTTGATCACCAAATCTATGTGGATTCGTATTGATTCGAGAGAGGAAATATGAATTTAGACCTAGTCATTATAGCATGTGTTCTTGAATTCTGTGTTTGAATGGAATATTGATGAATGTTAGGGTAGAGATATGCCTAGCATCGTATGTAATCGGATAAAGAACTTGAATTTAAACCTTATTTGATTGTAATTCACATAGAGATATAATGAAATAGTTGATTAAGGTGTTTAGTTTAATTCTATCTAATGTATGGATTTATGTTAATTTGGTATTAGTGCATCGTGAGATGGCTAGTTCTACTTGAGTGTTCTTGATTAATAAACTAGGATAGTGAGTTGAACTAAAATATGGTGTAATAATCAGAGTGATACTTGAAGTGAAGTTATAAGCCTAATTTTCCAATATTTGTTTGAAATTATAGTTTTCAGATTTGTTGATTGCTTGCTATTTTTATTATTTTTAATTTTAATAGTTATAATCATTGAATTTGATATTTTAATATAATTTGGATTAATATAAAGCTGGTAATTGTTAGGATTAATATCTTACTAATTCTTTGTGGGAACAATACTCGACTTATCATTATATTACCTGTTGACCACATGCACTTGCGTGTGAGCGTAATTAGATTTCGACCAACACAATGCAGCAGCTGAGACGCCCCCAAATTCGGACCTCCACTTGGTCACTCGAATTCGGTTCATCACGTTCTCATGGTAAAACAATAATAACTAAAATAATGCTACATAACGGAAAATCTACTTTAGAATAATATACAATGATTTATTATAATTATTCCCACAAGTCTCGCAACCTACAGTGCTTAATAAATTACATAATAATATCGAATAAAGACTTATTACATAATCTTACATAAGCTTAAACATAGTCTGAAATAGTCTTAATACATCATAATAGATTTTTAATATAAAAGGGACAAGCTAGTCGGTAGCCTTGCCCTTTCCCTTGTCCTACCCGAATACACTTCCCTGTTCTACCTTAACTGAAAGGTTTTTAAAAACAAGGATGAGCACAAATTGCCCAGCAAGTAATATACAACAAGGGTGTAAGATATAATATCACAAGGTTTAAAATATCGAAGTTTCATTTCTAAGATAGTTAAAAGTATCATAATAACATCATAGATAAGGAATATCAATAATTCTTGGAATAAGAACGATAATTCAATATAATTGACAGTTATGTATGAATTCAACGACTATTAATGTATCCAATTGGATAAACAATTTATATTGAGTAGTCACTAAGGACTATTGAACTTCCACTAGAGTTACCAATATTAAATCGATAACCCAAAAATATCAGGTACTATAGATGATCAATCTATAATACTATACGTTATGAATAACACCACGATAATATTCATTCATGTGTTGGGGTTTCCAACGACATACAGTCCCCTTACCAAAAGGGTTGTCCAACTCAGTTTTCAAGATTTCCGCACCAATCAATTGGTTTGGACAGTTTTTATAAACATGCATATAGTCTAGCCGAATCAAATGGCATCGACTCTTTCATAATATTCAAGAACAATACTAAGTTCAACATGAATAATAACTTTCACAAGGGTTTAAACATACTAGCTCATTTGAACGAGAAAGTAGTATAACTTGTATTTAAAGAGATAAGCTTACGGTATTCGTCGAATAAAGAATACAAAGATACTTACACAATAAGAGTAAGGTTCGGATACTTGCTTAATATAAATTTGAGTAAGGTTGGAGAAACTTGCCTTAAGCATCGTTTATCCACGTTAATAAATCAACACTTTTGAATCTTATTTATAGTGTATTATATGTTCAAGATGTTCATTAGCTAACACAATCTTTAATCAAGCTTGACACGATTCAAGTATGCACATATGTAATACAAAATCAACTTATATGTTTATCATTAACCAAATGTCTTACTATTTATAACGCGCAAGGTTAAGATCTTTCTACCTATGGACTTTCCTATTATAGGGAAAACACCAACTTATCATCTAAGCATCATATATATATATATATCTACATCAGTAAGTTTTAGAACACTTTTAGCATCATAGGCATCATACAAGTTAATTGTCCAAGATTAGAATTCACTATCTGGGATTCAGATCTGGTGCAATTGCGCCATGGCTAAGTTTAGGGCCGTAGCAATTGCTTGGCAATCTCTCTCTAACATATGCCAAGACTCAATTTCTAGCGCCTTGTGGTTTCTGTCTAGCTTGCCCAAAAATAATCATACATGATATAGTTGTCATGTTAAGGTTCTTTTCATGCTCCTCAAGTCAATCTAGGTTCCCTTTTATAATATATTTCATAATTAAACATTTTAACAAGTTAAGGCCATTCGAGGTCAAATAACCACAACGTCTATCATGCTTACTCTCTAAACATACAAGATAGTTATAATACTTATATTAGGCATGCTTGTGAGTATTCATAATGCATAGGTGAAACTAACACCGCTTTAGTTGAAAATAGACTTCGTTCATGCTTTTCTTGAAATGTGGTACACAAGCAAGGCATATATATGTTTATGCTACATGAGCGAGTCTAAGAGTGTCATCAAACATGATCACAAATGTCAGATTCTAGTCTTCAAGGTATCATGACAATATTCCTATTCTAAACTTACTAGTAAGTCCGACTTGTTCATGTCTCTTTGCTAATCACATAAGCATAAGCTAAAGGTTTATTCATGCATTTCTAAGTCATACTAACATGCTAACAAAGTCAGAATATACATCATGTAGAAATCATGCATATTAGCTCACTAGGCTAAGTCTTTTCTTGAAAACATTTCTAACACAAGGCTTAATAAGTTTTATCATGCTCAAAGGAACTATGTACACTACAACATGCAAAATCAGTCATGTATAGCTTACTAGGTTCACAATTTGTAGAACATAATCTTTAACATAGTTTGTTTTCAAAACTTAAAGTCCAAATCTCCATTTAAACCATATACCTTCGTTAATCATCCAAGTCTATTAAAACATGTTCTTATTGAGTTAATAGACCCATATATACATCATACACATGTTTACATGCTAACTTGAGTCATAACAACTAGCTCATATTGTTCAGACTTACAAACAGAACATTCAACTGAAAATAGGGACCGGCGTAACTTGAGTCAATAGCTTGAGTCATAACATGTTTACATTCACATGTTTTCCATTGAATCAAACTCATGTGTTAAAAGATTGCCTGAGGGTTAATAAGGAGTGGTTGGATGGTGGTTGAAACTCATAATAACCACCACTCCCTATCATGACCATTGCCTAGTAAGCTTGGAAGAAAAATGAAGAACATATGCCTTAGCCTTTTGTTATTACACGTGACTGAGGATTTGGAAGTGAATGGGACTCTCAATTTAGGACAATCCAATATATCTCAGCATTCTTGATATCTAGGCTTGGTTTGTTTTACGTAATTTCCCACAATGAAATCTTAATGTACAATTGTTACCATATTAGGAATTTTAGGAATAAATTATATACTCACATCATATAGTCCATGTACATTAAATATATGCAATAAAATAATGCAGTCAGATATTATTATCCGGGTAGTTCCATATTTAACCCTTCCACTCATATAACCATATTATAACCTTATTATAATAATAACTTATTTATTTATGTTAAATAAATAAATTATTCCTTCCCATGATTAATTACCACTTAATATAAGATAGTTTCATAGAACTTAATATATAGTCACATAAATGTACATATCGCACTATATAATATAGTTATATTATTGCTCATATGCTCATGTAAACAATATAATTATATTACTAACTTACTTACTTTTGTCAAGTAAATAATTTATTCACTTCCTTGATTAATTAACATCGGCATTAATTAATCCAATCATCATGTATTTATGGATTTCCATAATCATTATTTATCTATATAATATATTGCAAATAGTAGTAATCACACATTATTAGTTAATTACTAAGAATTCACTATTATACCACAACCATTATCAATTAATTAATATAACGATTAACAATTAATATTGGTTATTTGCGCACTTTATTTCATAGTTTATTAATGACACACATCACATAATTGTTCCATTTAATTTTCAAAGGTAGAAGAATTAATTTTTCTCCAATCGACCATTTGGTAGCAATTGCAAGGATTTATCTTCTTTGGACGACCAAGCAATATGCTTGGCGTCGATTGCTGGCTGCAAGACTAGTTTAGCTTCAGCCCATGTCAATTTTCATCGCTAAACTCGCTTAATATGACATGAATTACTGTCCACAACTGTGTTACTACGAGTCTACGAGTGTATTGATTACTTATATGAAATCACTTGATCAACACGATTAACCTTCCTAATTCCCGGTTTAACTCACTTAGTGAATTTTCTCGTTTTGCATTACGCCACACAAGGCATTTCACAATTCTCATTTCCACTTCACATTTCTTAATACGCATTGATCTAATACGAATCAATTGAATTGACCAACTCACAAAATAATAACACTTTTATTCACAGAAATTTATTTCCATTAATATATTCATTTAATAATATGTGAAAATTCTCGGGTATTACATCCCCCCCCCTTATAAAATTTCTGTCTCAGAATTGCTACAAGGTTACTCAAATAGATGGGAATAATCCCTCATCATCCTATCTTCTAACTCCCACGTTGCCTCCTCGACATCGTGGTTAGGCTAAAGTACTTTTATAGAAGAAATAACTTTATTTCTCAAGGTTTGCTCTTTCCTATCTAGAATTTGGACAGGAATTTCTTCGTATGCTAAGTTCTTCTCCACTTGAATGGGTTCATAAAAAATCATGTGTTTGTAGTTGGGCTTGTACGGACGCAACACGGATATGTGAAACACGTTATGGATGTCCTCCAACTCAGGTGGTAGTGCAACTTTGTATGCTACCTCGCCCACTCGTCTTAGTATCTCGAATGGTCCTACGAATCTTGGACTCAGTTTTCCTTTCTTGCCGAAACGGATCTTTCCCTTCCATGGATATACTTTTAAGAATACAAAATTGTAGACTTCAAAATCTCGGTCTTGCCGATGCAAGTCTGCGTACTTCTTTTGGTGATCTTGAGCTGCTACTAGTCTAGCTCTTATCATTGTCACCATATCTGCGGTTTGTTGCATTAACTCTGGTTCGAGTATTCATCATTCTCTGACTTCGTCCCAACATAATGGCGTTCTGCACTTCCTTATGTAAAGAGCTTCATACGGTGGCATGTCGATACTCGCATGGTAACTATTATTATACGCAAATTCAACTAAGGGTAAGTGGTCGTCCCAATTTCCCTTGAAGTCCATCACGCAAGTCCTAAGCATGTCCTCTAGCGTTTGTATTGTTCACTCACTTTGTCCATCTGTCTGAGGATGATAAGCAATACTTAACCTTAACTGTGTTCCCATCCTCTCTTGTAAGCTTTTCCAGAATTTTGATGTGAAACGCGGGTCTTGGTCAGAAATAATCGATACTGGTACTCCATGTCGTGAAACAATTTCCTTTACGTACAGACTTGCTAATTGATTTAAACTGTAGCGAACCTTGATAGGTAGAAAATGTGCATTCTTTGTAAATCGATCCACGAGAACCCAAATGGCATCCAAACCTTTCTGTGTGACTGGAAGTCCTACCACGAAATCCATCGTGATATGCTCCCATTTCCACTCTGGTATTTCTAATGATTGTAACAAACCACTCGGGCGCTGACGCTCTACTTTGACTCACTGACACATAAGACATCTACTAACGTACTCCGTGATTTCTCGTTTCAAATTTGGCCACTGAAAATGTTGCCTCAAGTCTCGCTACATCTTAGTGCCTCTCGGATGAATGGAATATGTTGTATTATGTGCCTCATATAAAATCTCTTCTCTTAACTCGGTTACCACCGGTACCCACACTCTTCCTTCGAATCATAAGATACCATCTTTATCTATTCAAAATTTTTCTTCCTCTTTTTACGTGATCCTTCTCCTGATTTTCTCACATTCTCCATCTTTCTCCTGTGCTTCCTTTACTCTATCCAACAATGTCGGATAAGCTTCCATTACAATAAACTTCTCTTTAGACCTCTCGGGTCCCTTCACCTCTATTTATAGCTTCTCCATATCTCTTATTAACTCTTCCCGAGTTGTCAGTTGAAATAATTTCTCCCTTCCTTTCCAGCTCAGAGTGTCGGCAACTACGTTTGCCTTCCCCGGGTGATAAAGAATCTCACAGTCATAATCCTTGATCAATTCTAACAACCTTCTCTGACGCATATTCAACTCCTTTTGTGTGAAGATATATTTCAGAGTTTTGTGGTCCGTGTATATCTCATATTTCTCCCTGTACAAATAATGCCTGCATATCTTTAACGCAAAAACTACTGTACACTAACTCTAAGTCATGAGTAGGGTATCATTTTTCGTAACGCATACACAATGAATTTGTCGTGTTTCATTAGCACACATCCCAGTCCTCTATGCGATGCATCACTATACACCAAAACTCCTCTCGTATCATCTGGTAATGATAATACAGGCGCCTCGCTCAATCTCTTCTTCAACTCTTGAAAACTCTCTTCGCATTTGTCGGTCCATAAAAATTTCACCATCTTCCTCGTCAAATTAGTTAACGGGGTTGCTATCTTAGAAAAATCCTGGATAAATCTCCGATAGTACCCAGCTAACCCTAAGAAACTTCTCACTTCCGTCGGAGTTTTTGGTTGTTCCCAATTACTTATCGCTTCAACCTTTTCGGGGTCTACTGAGATTCCATTCTCATCCACCACATGGCCTAAGAATTGAACCTTCTTCATCCAAAATTCACACTTAGAAAATTTCGCATACATCTTTTCCCTTCGTAGTGCCTCCAAAGCAATCTTCAGATGTTCGGCGTGTTCTTCCTCTGTCTTTGAGTAAATTAAAATATTTTTGATGAAAACCACCACAAATTTATCCAAGTATGGCTTGAAAACTCGATTCATCAAGTTCATGAATGCTGCCGGAGCATTAGTCAAACCGAATGACATTACTAAAAACTCGTAATGTCCATAACGGGTTCTAAACGCAGTCTTTGGTATATCTTCATCCCATACTTTCAGTTGATGATATCCCGTCCATAGATCAATCTTTGAGAAATATTTCGCTCCCATCAGTTGATCAAATAAGTCGTCTATCCTCGATAATAGATATCTATTCTTGATCGTTACTCTGTTCAATTCTCGATAATCGATACAGAGCCTCATCGATCCGTCCTTTTTCTTAACGAATAACACTGGTGCTCCCCAAAGAGACACACTCGGTCAAATGTAACCCTTATCCAATAATTCTTGAAGTTGAATCATCAATTCCTTCATTTCTACCGGCGCCATACGATATGGAGCTTTCAAAATCAGTGCCGTTCCCTGTGCTAAATCTATTACGAATTCGATTTCTCTGTCTGGCGGAAGGCCAGGCAGATTATCCAAAAACACATCCTGAAATTCACTTATTACGGGTATATCTTTAATCTCTACTCCCTTTAACAATTTCTCTACTGAGTATCCATGATGTAAGCTAAATAACCTATAAATCATTTCTTTAACAATTTCTTGGCCTACATCATCGTAACACAACACGATTGCTTAAGCGATGAGCTACTATAAAACACTACCTTAGACTTACACAGAGTCTGAAGGTCCATACATTTGTTTTAACAATCAATTACTGTTGCATGGTTATATAACCAATCCATCCCCAGTATTACGTCGAATCCTCCTAGTCTAATAGGAATCAAGTCTACGCTCAGTTCATGTTCTCTAATGTTTGCGCGATAATTTCGATAGACGTATTCTACAGAGATTATTTCCTTATTCGTAACTTCTATGTTCAAAGGATCTTTTAAACATTCTTAGGGTTACTAAGTTTACTAGCAAATTCTTTAGATACGAACGAACAGGTGGCACCCGAATCAAATAATACATAAACATTTATATTATTGATTGGGATTATACCTGACACCACGTCCTTTACAGCTATGGCATCTTGGACGGTCATGTTAAAGGTTCGAGCGGTCAATCGGTTGGGTTGCGCAGGTCCACCAATCATTAACTTACTTCCTCCTCCCTGGCTTCCTCCAGCTCCACCGCTTCCTTTCTTCGGGCAATCCTTTATCTGGTGCTTTGTTGATCCATAAGCAAAACATCCTCTGATCTTCTTCGGCTTTGGGCAATTTGGCGATATGTGCCCCTCTTGGCCACAATTATAGCAAGTGCTTTTCCTCTTCCAGCATTCTCCTTAATGACTTCTTCCACATTTGTTGCATGCTTCGGTCCCCTTCTTGAAGTTTCCCTGGTGACTCCCACCTTGGTTATTATTTCTATTGTTGTTTTCCATTTCCTCTTGCTGGAGTTACTTCCTCCGCTGCTGACCCCTCCACGATGCTCACTACCAGCGTTCTTATTCTTCTTCTCCTTATGATATAAACTTAAGGCCTCATTACCACCTTCCACAATGATTGCTGTAAGACCCCAACTTTTATGAATAAAGAATATTTTCTCGAAATATATTTTTGAATATTATTGTGTGGATTTGATATAATGTTATAGTTGTGGGTAATATTTACAAATTTTACAAATTAAGCAAGTGGTTATATAATATTCGATTGGTCGGGGAATATTCGTTTTAACAGGGAATATTCGACGACCAAGACAATCATTAAGTGGACCCCTACAACTAAGTATTGTTGTAGTTAGAAAACGACAAAATTATCTTTTTATAAAAATTATGGCGAAAGTTTTATCGTTAAAACTATTGAAATACCCTGTAGTAAAAGTACAGTAATACGCGTAGTTGTATAGTAGCACACAGTATTGGTTATTGATGCTTACATGAGAAGTCATTCAATTATTGCTACAGTAATTGCAACATCATATCTGTCATATTATTAATTCAATTATTGTCACAATATCATCTGCATTTTATGTTTTTAAATCAATAATTGAGACGACAAAGTTATTCATATTATTAAATTGCAATATTTACAATGTCTAAAAGTTCTGTCAAGGAGAGGTTTGGTCATCTAATTGCGCCCTAATAAGGAGAAATCCTTATCAGAAAGCCCCCTCTTTCCTGAGAACGACCTGATTGTTAAATATTTTGAGTTATAATATTAATGATGAATAAGTTCGTGTTGATTAAAGATGAAATTGATAGTTCCATTGTGTTGGAATTATTAGTGTTAGTGGAAATCGACATTTATTTCGGTATTAATGGATGTCTGGAAGTTATACTGACCAGTCGGGTAATTAATTGGATAAATGAGCAATTAATTGCTATTAATTCACATGATTAAAACTATTTGTTCACATGTGTGTACTATTGATTCACATTCTTGTTACTATTAGGGGAGTTGGTGCAAGATTGATAATACTTGCATGACTATGTTAAAAATGGAGGTATAAATGGAGGTACTATACTATAATTCGTATTTTCACATGTCTAGAACTATTGAGTCACATGATTTACTATTGATTCACATTATTTACTATTAGGGGAGGTGGTGTAAGTTTGATTATACTTGAACGACTAAATTAAAAATAAAGGAAAAGAGGAAGGTATTATACTGTAATATTCTAAGCCCCAAAATGTGCAATTATCAAAACTATATTTTCCAATAAATAGAAGCTCATTTCTTCATTATTATTCACTAATTCACTCAAGCCATAGAGCATTTATTATAGAGAGAAATTATAGAGAGAAAGAAGAAGAGAAGTCTGCTACCTCACTACTCCAGTATCCAGTTTCTTTCTAAGGTAAGGGGTATTATTTCTTTCGTGTTCTTGAAGAGAGCTATTGTTATTCCATCCTTTATTATTCTGTTGGAATAACCTGTATACGTGGACTACCGTATACATGGTGAAATTCTTCTGTTATTCCATTCTTTATTTTTATGTTGGAATAACCTGCCTATGCGAAGTGCCGCATACATGGTGAAATTCTTCTGTTATTCCATTATTTATTATTATGTTGGAACATCACGTCTGCGTGCATATCACGCATGACTGGTTCCATTATTTATTATTTTGTTGGAATAACTCGTGTATGCGATTACATCGCATGCATGGTGAATTCTTACATTATTCCATTCTTTATTATTACATTGGAATATCACATGCGTGCGTTACGCGTGACTGATTCTATTATTTATTATTCTGTTGGAATATCTTGTCAGTGCTTTTACGCATGACCTGGTTCCATTATTTATTATTTTGTTGGAATAACCTGGCTGTGCGGTCTATCGCATGCCTGGTGAATTCTTTTGTTATTTCATTCTTTATTAAACTCAATTGGTTAAAGTTTTGGCTTTTATACTCCATGAAATTAGTGGAATATCCTTGATATTTGCGCTTCATCCAGTATCTTTTCATGGAAATATTCTTCTGAGTATTCTTGAATTTTACTCTACAAAGAAGTATCATGTTGACAATTTGGACATTATTGATTTCTGGATAAGTTAGATTATAAATCTTTTATTCTTGAACTTGTTTTATTGAATTGCTATATCATTGTCATCATCCTCATGTTTATATTACATTGAAAGTCATCGTATTCTGTAGTGCATAGATGGACTTGGTATGATTATGACCAGGGATCATTCGGTATAATCATGACCGTAATGTTACAAATGATGTGGTAAAAGTCCTCATTGGCCCGTAGTGCATTGATGGACAGTTGTTGGCATGATCATGACCATTAATGAATACACGAATATCCTTGGCCCGTAGTGCATAGAGAATTTGTGGTCGTGATACTAAAGAATATCCTTGGCCGTAGTGCAGGGGCGATTCAATGACGTGGATTATTTATTAAGCTGAGTCTCAGTGATAAAAGTGATGAAAAACCTTTTAAATCATAGAAGATAGTAGATTTTATTCTCTACTCGACTCTTCTAATGGATTGCTTGTTACGCTACAGTTAAACTTGTTGTTTATTATATTTAATCCGTTTAACATTGTTGAGGGCTAATGATAATTTATTTCTGCATTATCTTAGTTATAATATTTCTTACTGGGCTAGTTGAGCTCACCCTTTAGTTTTAATAAGGTATCGGTCTTTTGGAAGACCGATACCTTATTATACAACCACAGTTTTAACCCTTGCTCAAAACGTCTTGCCTTCCTTTCCTCATCCACAACTTGGTGTTCTGCAAATCGCGCTAGTTCATTGAACTTAGCTGCGTATTGCACCATCGTCATATCACCTTGTTTCAACTCTAGGAACTTCACTTCCATCCTAATCTTCATACTCTTCGGGAAGTAGTTCTCGAAGAACAACGTAGCGAACCTCTCCCACGTTATCGTTCCTTCCCCCGCTCTCTGCTGATTAGTTTCCCACTAATAGTTCGCTTCGCCCCTCATTATGTATGTGGCAAATACCGTCTTCTGGTCTTCACCCACGCGAGCTATAGTGAAGGCCTTCTCGATTTCCTTGATCCAGGTTTGTACAACTATCGGGTCAGTGGTTCCCATGAACTCTGGGGGTCCTACACTCTTAAAGTCTTTGAAGGTTGTTACTGGGATAGCTTGGGGAATGGGAGGTACGAGTTCATTCCTTCCCCTCAGAGCTTCTCCCAATAAATCTACCAATCGTTGTATCGGATCTACAGGACCTCTCTTATCATTAACTGACTCTTCTAGGACAGTTATTCTACGTCTGGGCGACATTTTCTGCATCACAAAATTTTCATTTTATTATTTAATTATAATACATGGACATTTCTTAACAGAAAGAGCTACAGGTTTACAACACATTTTTGAAATAAGATCATTTATATTCATATGCCAAAGGGTTACATTACATGTGTGACACCCCCAAAATAGGTCCACACGACCCATTCTGAGTCGCCAGATATCACATTATAAAAATCAAATACAAACTTCATTTATACAATTGTTGAACTGTCATATATAATACGGCCACAGTTAACTATGAGTTTTAATACAATATAGTCTCATAGGCAGTATCCAAACTCAAATTATTACAATGCCATATAAAATACAGCAACAAATATTTCAACACCCCAAAGAAGAACGAGAAGATTACTATCATATTCATTCTAATGAGGTGCACTTTTGACGCTTTCAAAGTCAAGTTCTCATCACCCTATTGGTGTTCACCAAAATCAATTATTAAGTGACGTATAAAATACGACACCCACATCTTAGGTCCTCAATACAATTATATATTATATGTCATGCCGTTTTATAATGTATTGAGAAACTTTGACAGTCTCGGACCATCACACTATTTCCTTGTTATCCCCGCTCGACCCAGCTACACTCTTATTACCTGAAAGGAATTGTGAAGCAAAAGGGTGAGCACAACTAGCCCAGTAAAGAATATCATGACTAAAGATAACTACATTATCAATAGCTTTCATCAATAATAAATCAGAGATTTAGAACATATGGTAGATGATAAAACTTTTCAACCATAGTTGTAGCGGAACGAGCAATCCATTAAAAGAGTCAAATAGACCATCAGATCTATTATCTTCTCTATGTTAAAAGTCCGCCGATAATGTTTTATCCCTGTAACATCAAACAACAATTCCTGTCCACAACCATATGAATAACTCATAATTATAATTGTAATTCTAAATTCCTTTTCGCACCTCCGTGAATTTAAGATAATTTTAATCACCTATCTTCACCGAAACATCAAAATCATGGTTATACCAAATCACAATTCCTTTCATAATCATACTAATTAAATTCATCTTTGCACTACTACCAAAGATATACAACTACAAAACCAATAATCTTTGAGACTCAACTTAATAAATAATCCACATCATCGAATCACCCCGCACTTACTGGCCAAGGATATTCATTAATATCACATCCATGAATTATCCATGTACTACTACCAAGGATATTCATTATTATCACATCCATGAATTAATATTTCATTGTTGAGACTCAGCTCAATAATTAATCCACATCATCAATTCATCCCTGCACTATAGGCCAAGGACATTCTTTTAGTATCACGACCACGAATTATCCATGACTACGGGCCAAAGATAATCGTGTTTTCATCAACGGTCATGATCATGCCATAAAACAATTCATCTTTGCACCCTTGGTCAAGAGAATCCATAGCCATAATCATACCAAAAACTGTCCATCAATGCACTACGGGCCAATGAGGACTTTTTCCACATCATTTGTAACATTACGGTCATGATTATACCGAATAATCTGTGGTCATAATCATAACAAGTCCATCTATGCACTACAGGCCACATATGACTTTCAACATAATATATACATGAGGATGATGACAATGATATAAGTATTAATAAAACAAAAACAAGGATAAATATTAAAGACTTTAAATTTATCCAAATATTATCAACCACTCATAATCTAATATTATTAATATCATAACAATATTTTAATCACTTCTTAAACTTATAAACAATTTATTTCAATTGTTTACATTTTACCAAATAATGCATTTAATCATTCAAAAATGCCGTACTCATAAGATTTCATCACCAATGATTAAATCCCTCATCAAAAATATGCATATACCTTATATAGGATTTCCAAGCCATAAAATCCTATTTTCCAACTTTGTTACTTCACATAACATATTTAACTCATATGTTCGTAACTAAACTATTTTTATGAAAAATACCAAATCAGTCCCAAAAATATTTTTTTTCTGGGATTTAGCAGAATATAGTCCCATAATGAACATATATTTTTCTCAGAATTTTTAAAATTCATTTACTATTTTTCAAAAATCAATTACTAATTAATTCCTTAAGAAATTAGCTACCTCACGTTTAACTCCAGAAATTCCCAAATCTTGGCAGGATCTTACACATGTTAACATGAGCTTCCAGTTTAAATTTCATGGTCATCGGAGTTATAGAACTCCAGTTATAGTATTTTTTGTCGAAAAAACCTAAATATTGAAATGGTCATAACTTGCTCATTTTAAGTCGGAATTAGCTAAGTTTTGGACAGGAGGTTCTTTATACCATATATTTTCATGTCCCAAAAGGCCAGAATTTTTCTCACAAATTAAGTGACCGAAACAGCCCTTCTAAAAATCTATACAGTAGCATTTTGGTAATTTCCAACTTTGGACTCCTTTGCTAAAATCAGTCCATAAGAAAATCTACAACACCTTTTCCAGTGATTTCACATGGAGATGCTACAAAACTCATAGATCTAACTCTAGAACTTGACCACACTCAAAAATTCAAAATATAATAGGAGATATGGTCAATTGAATTTCATGTTCTATTTTCACAAAAATATGATTTTTCAACCCTTTGTGATTTTTAAGAAACTTTCATGTCTTCACATAATAACCAACATAACTCATCATAACACTTACTAATACTACATATACCCATGATTTTTATCAGTCCAATGTTTTTATTATGATTTTCATCATAATCCCCGTAAACAAATCATTTCCACAATTTAATAAGGAATGAAATATAAAGGATCATTCACCATGCATGTGGTAATCCAAATAGACAGGTTATTCCAACAGGATAATAAAGAATGGAATGACAGAAGGATTCACCATGCGTATGCGATAGTAGATGCGCATGCACATGTTATTCTAATGAATAATAAATAATGGAACTAGGTCAAACGTAAACACACGCATGTGATATTGAAACGAGAATAATAAAGAACGGAACCGTGTCAAAGTAAATTGCATGACCAATGGATATTCCAATGTAATAATAAAGAATGGAATAACAACAGAAATCACCATGCATGCGATAGGCCAGCTACATGATAGGTTATTCCAACAGAATAATAATTAATGGAACGGTCAAAGTCGTGTAATACGCACCGAATGGGATATTAAAGCGTAATCATAAAGAACGGAATAATAGAAGAATTTCACCATGTATGTGGTACTTCGCATAAACAGGTTATTCCAACATAATAACAAAGAATGGAATAATAGAAGTTCTCTTCATGAATATGAAAAAATAATACCCCTTACGAGTACAACAAATAATATCCCTTACCTTTGAAAGAAGAGTATTCCGACTGGTAGGGCGAGGATATACTCGAAGAAAACTTGTACTATGCTTAAAGCTTTCTTAAACTCTAAAGAAATACGCTCAAGATTATAGAAGAAGAAATCTCTCTATAGTTTCTCTCTTTAGAGTTTCAGTGAATTCGTAAGAAATAATGAAGGAATGAACTTCTATTTATAGAAGAATGGACTGCATAGTAACTAATTCATGAACGGTCCAGATTGATTTACTTTAAACGGACGGTCCAGATTTAAAGAAAAATCTTTTAAATAAAATATAATATATTCTAATTATTGTCTAATAAAATGAATAACTTTATAAAAGTATTCTGTTTTATATAAAAAGATTTTACTGTGCAAAACACTATGCATGCACTATGCAACACTATGCATAATAAAATATAATATATTCTAATTATTATCTAATAAAACAAACAACTTTATAAAAGTATTTTGTTTTTATATAAAGCTTTTTACATTTTATTACATTAATAATACTAATAAAACAAAACTTCATCATCACTTACTTTGAAAAATTTTCAAATGTCACCCTTAACTTTAAGCTTTTATCAATTTAACTATTCACCAAAATAGAAAAATTTAACACTTTTATTTCATAAAATTCGGGGTCTCACAACATGTTCTTTTCTAGCATACTGCTATAAATAATAATAAATATCCCATAATATCACAAAAGACAGGGACATACTAACTTACTACCCCTCTAGCACTTTTCAGAAGTTTGGGGGTTTTTCCACTATCTCACATCTTACAAAAAAGACTGAGATTACAACAACATTTTACTAACACATAAATAAAAATATTGCACTACTGAGCTTCTTCCTCTAGACTCAATCTAACATCCCACGCTCTACGGCGCTTTGATATTCCTTTTGTGTGATGTGTACCACCATATCCCGACTTATGGTATGCCCGGGTCTGTCCTTGCTCAGCTGGGTAATGATGTACCCCATAGATTAATCTCTTCATGGCCGTGCGTAGAGCATAGCCCATCTTGTTCATTTTCTTCCTCTTGCATCGCACCTCATCCTCCAGATCATCTGCCCTATCATTGGCTTCCTCCCACTTCTCCTCGAAGTGAATCCTATCCATCACCTCCATCTCTAACTGAGTTCGGAGAGCCTCCTTCTTCGCCCTCTCACTCAAAACCTTCTGCTCTAATTCCTCTAGTTTTCCTGCCACCTCAACATTCTTTGCCACCGCTCGGTGAAACAAAGCTCCCATCTGGATCCCTGCTTCCTTGCGATGAGCAATCTCCACCTCCATCTCCTGCATCACTAGTTGCCTCTGATGGTCTTCATCCCTCAACTTCTGGAACACAAACTGTGACGCCCCTAAAATAGGTATACATCACCCATCTTGAGTCGCCAAATACATGGTATAAAATATAAATAAAAACTTAATTATACAACTGTCGTGTAAAATATGACAAAACATATGCTGTGAGTTTTAATGCAAATATTGTCATCTAGACAATATCCACACTCAATGGAGTCCTCATTAGATTTATTATACACTATTTTATAGAATAGTGAGGACTACTATAACACCATCTCGGACCATCACTCCATTCCCCGACTAGTCCTGGCTACGTTCTCATTTTCTGAAGAGAATAATGAAAGCAAAAGGGTGAGCTCAACTAGCCCAGTAAGAAATATTATGACTAAGATAATGCAGAATAAATTATCATTAGCCTTCAATAATGTTAAACTGATAGAATATAATAGACAACAAATTTAACTGCAGCGGAACAAGTAATCCATTAGAAGAGTCAAGTAGAGCATAAAATCTACTATCTTTTATGATTTAAAATGTTTTTCATCAACTTTATCGATGAGACTCAACTTAATAAATAAAATCAAATCATCCCTGCACCACGGCCAAGGATATTCATGTAATCATTAATGGTCATGATTATACCAAATAATCCCTGGTCATAATCATACAAACAACTGTCCATCAATGAACTACAGACCAATGAGGATTTTCACCACATCATTCGTCACATTACGATCATGATTATACCGAATAATCCCTGGTCATAATCATACCAAGTCCATCTATGCACGTAAGGCAAAGATAACTTTCATCATAATATAACCATGAGGATGATGACAATGACATAATAATTCAATAAAACAAGTTCAAGGATAAATTTTAAAGATTTATAATTTAATTTATCCAAGAATCAATAACGTTCAAATTGTCAACATGATACTGCTTTGTGGGGTAAAATTTAAGAATGCTCAGAAGAATATTTCCATGAAAAGATACTGGATGAAGCGCAAATATCAAGGATATTCTACTAATTTCATGGAGTATAGAAGCCAAAACATTAACCAACTGAGTATAATAGAATATATGAAACTGCAAATGAATTTTTGCCCACCATGCGATAATCCACGTAGACAGATCATTTCCACAATTTAATAAGGAATGAATACGAAGGATCATTCACCATGCATGCGGTAATCCACATGATGAGTTATTCCAATAGAATAATAAAGAATGGAATAATGAGAAGAATTCACCATGCATGCGGTAGTCGCGGTAGATAGGTTATTCAATAGAATAATAAAGAATGGAATTACGAGAGAATTCACCAAGCATGCGATAGACCACACGACAAGTTATTCCAACATAATAATAAAGAATGGAATAACGAAGAAGAATTCACCTATGCACGCCAGTAGTCGCGTGAGGCGATTTTATTCCAATGTAATAATAAAGAATGGAATAATGAAGAATTCACCGGGCATGCGATAGACCAAATGCAGCATGAGTTATTCCAATAGAATAATAAAGAATGGAATAAAATAGAATTCACCGTGCATGCGATAGATCAGCATGCATAAAAGTTATTCCAAATGAATAATAAAGAATGGAATAATAGAAGAATTTCATCATGTATGCGGTACTTTGCATAGACATGTTATTCCAACATAATAATAAAGAATGGAATAACAACCCTTACGAGTATTGATAGAAAATAAATCTCTTCATGAATACGAAAGAATAATACCCTTTACCTTAGAAGAAAACTGGAATAGTGAGGTAGCAGACTTCTCTTCTCATTTCTCTATATAATTTCTCTCTATAATAATTGCTCTATAGCTTTAGTGAATTAGTGAGAAATGAAGGAAGAATGAGCTTCAATTTATAGGAAAATATAGTTTCAATAATTGCACATTTTGGGGCTCGAAATATTACAGAATAATACCTTCCTCTTTTCCTTTCTTTTTAATTTAGTCCTGCAAGTATTATCAAACTTGCACCACCTCCCCTAATAGTAAATCATGTGAATCAATATTAAATCATGTGAATCAATAGTTCTTGACATGTGAAAATACGAATTACAGTATAATACCTCCATCTATACCTCCATTTTTAACTTAGTCATACAAGTATTATCAATCTTGCACCACCTCCCCTAATAGTACAAGAATGTGAATCAATAGTACACACATGTGAACAAATAGTTATAATCATGTGAATTAATAGTAATTAATTGCTCATTTATCCGGTTAACTACTCGATTGGTCAATATAACCTCCAGACATCAATTATTATCGAAATAAATGTCGATTTCCACTAACACTAATAATTCTAACACAATGGAACTATCAATTTCATCTTTAATCAACACAAACTTATTCATCATTAATATTATAATTCATAATATTTAACAACCAGGCCATTCCCAGGAAAGAGGGAGCTTTCTGATAAGGATTTCTCCTTATTAGCACGCAATTAGGTGACCAAACCACTCCGTGACAGAACTTTTAGACATTGTCAATATTGAAAATAATAATATGAATAACTTTGCCATCTCAATTATTGATTTAATAATATAACATATTTTGCAGATGATACTATGACAATAATTAAATCAATAATATGAGAGATATAATGCAGCAATTACTGTAGTAGTAATTGAGTATAACTGAGTGACTTCTCACGTAAGCATCAATAACCAATACCGTGTGCTACTATGCAACCACGCGTATTACTATACTTTTACTACCGGGTACTTCAACAGTTTTAACGGTAACACTTTCGCCGTTATTTTTCTAAAAAGATAATTCTGTCGTTTTCTGACTACGACAATACTTCCGTTGTGGGGTCCACCAATTATTGTGTCATCATACGAATATTCCCTGTTAAAACGAATATTCCCCGACCAATCGAATATTATATAACCACTTGTTTACTTTGTTAAATTTGTAAATATTACCCACAACTATAACATTATATCAAATCCACATCATAATTTTCAAAAATATATTTCGAGAAAATTATTCTTTATTCATTAAAGTTGGGATCTTACAACCTCCCATTCTTATGAAATTTCATCCTCAAAATTAGGTTACGTACCTGGTATATCGAAGATGTGAGGATATCTTGACTTCATCTCAAATTCTAACTCCTAGGTCATTTCTTCCACATCGTGGTTTCTCCATAAAACTTTGACTTGAGGTATAACCTTGGAGCATAGAATATGATTCTTCTTATCCAAGATTTTAACAGGTAACTCTTCATATGTTAAATCTTCCTCTATCTCATCTGGTTCTAATTCAATAATATGGTTCGGGTCTTTCACATATTTACGTAACATAGATATGTGAAAAACGTTATGAACACAAGACATACTTGGCAGTAAAGTGAGTCTATAGGCCACAGTTCCTACTCGATCTAGGATTATAAATGGGCCAATGAATCGAGGATTAAGCTTTCCTCTTTTTTCAAATCTCATAACTCCTTTCCATGGAACAACACGTAACAACACGTGATCTCGAATATTGAATTCCACGTCCTTTCAATGAAGATCAACATAACTCTTTTATCGATCTTGTGAGGTTTTTATATGTTGTCGAATCGTTTGAATCTTTTCCGTAGTCATACGTACTAACTCCGGTCCCAACAATGTTGCTTCACCCATCTCATCCCAGCATACTGGAGAACGACACTTTCTTCCATACAATGCCTCAAATGGAGCCATGCCAATACTTTCTTGATAACTATTATTGTAGGAAAACTCAACCAATGGTAAGAACTTGTCCCAACTTCCCTTGAAGTCAAGGACACAGAGTCTTATTAAATCTTCAAGACTTTAAATAGTCTTTTCATTCGCCCATCCATTTGAGGTCGATATCCGAACTAAATCAGAATCTGTGCCCATAGCTTTTTGCAAACTAACCCAAAATCGTGAAGTGAATCTTGGGTCTCGATCAAAAACTATAGATACTGGCATACCATGCAATCTTACAATCTCGTTTATGTACATACTAGCAAGACGTTCAAGTGTATAAGTTTCTCGTATCGGTAAGAAATGAGCAGACTTGGTCAATCTATCAACAATGACCCAAATTCCATCTATGCCTTGAGAAACCTTGGGAAGACCAGTAACGAAATCCATGGTAATGTGCTCCCACTTCCATTCTGGAATTTCAAGTGGTTGTAATGGACCTTTTGGCACTTGATGCTCTGCCTTGACTCGTTGACAAGTTAGACACCTTGAGATAAACCCCGCTATCTCTATCTTTATATTTCTTCACCAAAATATATGTCGAAGATCACGATACATTTTGGTACTCCTAGCAAACAGTGTGTTGTGCGCTTCCATCATGATTTTATACTTCAAGTTGGAATCATTAGGAACACAAAGTCTGGAGTTAACTCGAAGTATTCCTTCTTTATTGATTCTTTCTTCTGGAATAGCACCTTCTTATACTTTCTTCCTCATACGTATCAGCTCCAGGTCTGTAGCTTGAGCAGCTTTAACTTTATCGATTAATGTCGGTTCCACTCGTATATTCGCATGGATCCCTGGAGTCTTTAACTCTATTTCCATCCTTTCCAAGTCATACAAAACAGACCTTTGCGTTGATAATATTGCACTCGTGCCCGCATATGATCTTCTACTCAATGCGTTAGCTACTACGTTCGCTTTTCCAGGATGGTATTGGATGGTATGATCATAATCTTTCAACAACTCAAGCCATCGTTGTTGCCACATGTTGAGTTCCTTTTGAGTGAAGAAATATTTGAGGCTTTTATGATCCGTACAGGTAATGCCTCCAAATCTTAAGCGCAAAAATGACTGATGCCAACTCTAGATCATGAGTAGGATAATTCCTTTCATATTCTTTGAGTTATCATGAGGCATAGGCTATGACTTTCCCATGTTGTATGAGAACATATCCTAACCCTTTGCTTGAAGCATCACTGTAGATGACAAATCCCTCTGAGCCAGATGGTATTGTCAGAACAGGTTCTGAAATGAGTCTTCTCTTGAGTTCTTGAAAACTATTTTCACATTCCTCGGTCCAACCGAATTTTGTATCTTTCCGAGTCAGTTGAGTTAATGGAATAGTGATTTGTTAAAAACCTTCTACAAATCTCCAATAATAACCAGCTAAGCTGAGAGAGCTACGTACTTCGGTCACTGACGTAGGTTACTCTCAGCTTTGAATTGCTTCAATCTTTGCCGAGTCAACAGATATTCCATGATTTGATATTACGTGCCCAAAGAATGCAACTTCCTCAAGCCAGAACTCGCATTTCTTCAACTTAGCATATAGCTTGTTTTCACGAAGCTTTTGGAGTATCAGCCTCAAGTGTTTTTCATGGTCTTGACGGCTTTTGGATTATACGAGGATGTCATCAATAAAGACGACCACAAAGTGATCCAAATATTCCTTGAATACTCGGTTCATCATGTCCATGAAGGCAGCAGGAGCATTATTCAATCCAAAAGACATGACTAGGAATTCATAATGCCCGTATCGAGTTCTGAAAGCAGTCTATGGAATGTCATCAGTTTTAATCTTCAACTGATGATATCCGGAACGAAGATCAATCTTTGAAAAGAATTTGGCTCCTTGTAACTGGTCAAATAGGTCATCAATGCAAGGCAATGGGTACCTATTTTTGATGGTGACATGATTCAACTCCCGATAATCAATACAGAGTCACATACTTCCATCTTTCTTCTTCACGAATAGAACATGAGCACCCCAAGAAGACGTACTAAGATGAATGAAACCAATTCCTGTAGTTCGGTTTTTAACTCCTAAAGTTCAATAGGAGCCATTCGATATGGGGCTTTGGAAATGGGTTTTGTACCGGATTCAAGGTCGATAAAAAATTCAATTTCATGCTCTAGGGGTAGGCCAGGAAGTTCTTCAGGGAATACGTCAGGAGATTTATTAACAATTGAAATATCATTCAAATTTATCGTATTTTTATTTAAATCTGTGATATAGGCTAAGAAAGCTTGACATCCATTTTTCAATAAACGAATAGTTTTATGGCTTGATATTACAATGATTGATTTTAGTTATTTGGTTGCTTGAATTCGCATAATAGGTTGGTTAGGAATATGAAAGCTAACAACCTTACGAAAATAATCGATTTTAGCATGATGAGTAGTTAACCAATCAATCCCTAAAATCACATCAAATGCAAGTATTTTTAAAGAAATAAGATCGACAGGTAACGTGCGGTTACCGATTTGAATCAAACAAGACTTATAAATAGTGGATGTAATGAAGGTTTCTCCCAACAAGGTTTCAACCGATAAGTCAAAGTCTAATTTCTCCGGAGTCAAATCTAAACGTTGATCGCAAGTAGGAGAAATAAAAGAATGGGTAGAACCGGTATCAAATAAAGTATAAACTTCGCTAGAGTTTATGATTAACTTACTCGTGATCACCTCGTTCGGATTCCTCGCTTTTTGGGAGGTTACAACAAACGCTCTCCCTTGAACTCTACGGGTTTTGTCTTATGCAGGACACCTTTTGATGCCTCCATCCCAAATTTGGACTTGACTTTGGCACGCACACAAAATCGGCTAGGTGACCTTCTTTTCCACAATTGAAACACGCTCTAGATCGCATCGCGCAGTTTGGACTGATGTGTCATTCCCCTCCACATTTGTAACATACGGACGTGGCGGTCGTTCTCCTTCCTTAACAAAGCAGTAATTGGTCTTTGACGTCTTTCCATCATTGTTGAATCTCCTCTTCTTGAAATGTCCACTCTTATTATCATGGCCATGATTACTACCGAAGTGATTACCATTTCTGGCATGTTGATTCCTTCCATGCTTGTTGTCACCGCTTCGATGACTGCTATCACTAGTATTATCATTTTTTCAGCTGCTCTCTTTTGGTTGGGTTGACTCATTATCGCGTTCCAATAACTGAGACCTATTCACAACATCTGAATACAAGCAAAGTTTGTGAGAGATAAGGTATTGACATATCTCGGGTTTCAAACCTCTTAGAAACATCCACATTATTCTCTCCTCATTATCAACCAAGTGGGACGCAAATCGAGACAACTCGGCAAACTTAGCTTCGTACTGCGCCACGGTCATATTGTTTTGCTCAAGCTTGATGAACTCTACCTCCTTCATATGATAAATACTTTTAGAAAAGTACTTATCGTTGAACAGCTCTTGGAACGTCTCCCAAGACATTTTGAGTGTGGCAGGTTGAGTACGCTTTACAGATTCCCACTAGTAATCTGCCTTTGCTCACAACATAAAGGTGGCAAAGGGAACCTTTTGCTCCTTGGAGCATCCCAAGACATCAAATATCTTGTTGATCTACTTTATCCACATCTCCACCTTAAGTGGTTTGGGCTCTCCAAAAAACTCCGGTGGTCCCAGCTCCTTGAACTGCTTAGCGGTGACCGTCCGAGAGTTGTCAGTGTTTCCACCTGCATTTTGGACAGGAGCCACTCTCGCCTGATGTTGCATGTATTACATAAAGCCTTTGAACATCCCATCGTTCACCATTTCATCGGTGTTATTGTTTACATGAGGATTATTGTCTTCCTGTTGCACATTACCCTGGGTATTGATCGTTGGTGACTCAACGGTCTTATGTGCTTCATTGCTTATCTCAACATTTTCGGATGCCATTTCAAATACTGCCACAAAACAAGGGTTAATTAACATATCACATATTATCCCTATACTCTGACCGACCAATTAAATACCAAATAAACTTAGGTAGGTTATACTAGCGAAGGAATTCCCCGTCTCTCCCGTCCTAGTTCTTGTCTCACATCTCAGCCAGGGATCATATCCCTAAGCTTTGATACCAACTGTGACGCCCCCAAAATAGGTATACATCACCCATCTTTAGTCGCCAAATACATGGTACAAAATATAAATAAAAACTTAATTATACAACTGTCGTGTAAAATACGACAAAACATATGCTGTGAGTTTTAATACAAATATTGTCATCTAGACAATATCCACACTCAATGGAGTCCTCCTTATATTTATTATCACACTATTTTATAGAATAGTGAGGACTACTATGACACCATCTCGGACCATCACTCCATTACCCGACTAGTCCCGGCTACATTCTCATTTCCTGAAGAGAATGATGAAAGCAAAAGGGTGAGCTCAACTAGCCCAGTAAGAAATATTATGACTAAGATAATGCAGAATAAATTATCATTAGCCTTCAATAATGTTAAACTGATAGAATATAATAGACAACAAATTTAACTACAGCGGAACAAACAATCCATTAGAAGAGTCAAGTAGAGCATAAAATCTACTATCTTCTATGATTTAAAAAGTTTTTCATCAACTTTATCGCTGAGACTCAGCTTAATAAATAAAATCAAATCATCCCTGCACCACGGCCAAGGATATTCATGTAATCATCAATGGTTATGATTATACCGAATAATCCATGGTCATAATCATACCAACAACTGTCCATCAATGAACTATAGGCCAATGAGGACTTTCACCACATCATTCGTCACATTACGATCATGATTATGCCGAATAATCCCTAGTTATAATCATACCAAGTCCATCTATACACGTAAGCCAAAGATGACTTTCATCACAATATAAGCATAAGGATGATGACAATGACATAATAATTCAATAAAACAAGTTTAAGGATAAATTTTAAAGATTTATAATTTAATTTATCCAGGAATAACTTAATTTACAATAACTTATTCATCATTAAAATTATAATTCACAATATTTAACAACCAGGTCGTTCCCAAGAAAGAGGGGACTTTTCGATAAGGATTTCTCCTTATTGGCGCGCAATTAGGTGACCAAATCTCTCCTTGACAAAACCTCTAGACATTGTCAATATTGTAAATAATAATATGAATAACTTTGTCATCTCAATTATTAATTTAATTATTACATATTATGCAGATGATACTGTGACAATAATTGAATCAATAATATGAGAGATATGATGTAGCAATTACTGTAGCAATAATTGAGTATAACTGAGTGACTTCTCACGTAAGCATCAATAACCAATACTGTGTGCTACTATGCAACCACACGTATTATTGTACTTTTACTACCGGTTACTTCAACAGTTTTAACTGTAACACCTTTGCCGTTATTTTTTATAAAAAGATAATTCTGTCGTTTTCTAACTACGATAATACTTCCGTTGTGGGGTCCACCAATAATTATGCCGTCATATGAATATTCCTTGTTAAAACGAATATTCCACGACCAATCGAATATTATATAACCACTTGCTTACTTTGTAAAATTTGTAAATATTACCCAAAACTATAACATTATATCAAATCCACACCATAATATTCAAAAATATATTTCGAGAAAATTATTCTTTATTCATAAAAGTTGGGGTCTTACACAGACTCCTTCTCCCTAGCCTCAGCCTTTAGCTCCTCTACTCTACATCCCAACTCCAATAGCTGCTCCTCATACTCTCCTAACATCCGATCCTCAAAAGTAGCCTCGTCGGAGTCCTCCACTGGCTCGGCTCCTCCTCCGGATCAGACTCCACCTCTTCCTCATCATCATCATCCATCGGGGCCACTATAAAAATAGGCTCTGCTATCAAGGGTGTCTTATAGACTACGTGGATATCACGCGGCTCCTCCTCTATCACTCGGCTAGGTCCTCCCATGTCAGTCATCCTTCAATCACCAACATAAGACAACACAAACAACTCCATTAGAATGTTAAATAATAAACATAAGTTCATTGTATAGAATGAAGTTACATTTCATAACACACTAATTCTCTCAAGGAAAACTGTACATGAGTTTTATCCCCTTCCTAACTTCAAAGTTTTCTTAAGTTATAATCTAAGGACTCTCGTTCCCAAGGTTTATAACTATAGCTTTGATACCAATCTGTAACACACACAAATTCGGACCTCTACTTGGTCACTCGAATTCGGTTCATCACGTTCTCATTGTAAAACCATAATAACTAAAATAACGCATACATAACGAAAAATCTACTTTATAATAATATACAATGATTTATTATAATTATTCCCCCAAGTCTCGCAACCTTTAGTGCTTAATAGATTACATAATAATATCGAATAAAGACTTATTACATAATCTTACATAAGCTTAAACATAGTCTGAAATAGTCTTAATACATCATAATAGATTTTAAACATAAAAGGGACAAGCTAGTCAATAGCCTTGCCCTTGCCCTTGTCTTTCCCGGATACACTTCCCTGTTCTGCCTTAACTGAAAGGTTTTTAAAAACAAGGATGAGCACAAATTGCCCAGCAAGTAATATACAACAAGGGTGTAGGATATAATATCACAAGGTTTGAAATATCGAAGTGTCATTTCTAGGATAGTTCAAAGTATCATAATAACATCATGGATAAGGAATATCAACAATTCTTGGAATAAGAACGATAATTCAATATAATCGACATTTATGTATGAATTCAACGACTATCAATGTATCCAATTGAATAAACAGTTTATACTGAGTAGTCACTAAGGACTATTGAACTTCCACTAGAGTTACCAATATTAAACTGATAACCCAAAAATATCAAGTACTATAGATGATCAATCTACAATACTATACGTTATGCATAACACCACGATAATATTCATTCATGTGTTGGGGTTTCCAACGATATACACTCCCCTTACCAAAAGGGTTGTCCAACTCAGTTTTCAAGATTTCCGCACTAATCAATTGGTTTGGACAGCTTTTATAAACATGCATATAATCTAGCCGAATCAAAAGGCATTAACTCTTTCACAATATTCAAGAACAATACTAAATTCAACATGAATAATAACTTTCACAAGGGTTTAAACATACTAGTTTGTTTGAATGAGAAAGTAGTATAACTTGTATATAAAGAGATAAGCTTACGGTATTCGTCGAATAAAAAATACAAAGATACTTACACAATAAGACTAAGGTTCGGATATTTGCTTAATATAAATTTGAGTAAGGTTAGAGAAACTTATCTTAAGCGTAGTTTATCCACGTTAATAAATTAACACTTTCGAATCCTATTTATAGTGTATTATATGTTCAAGATGTTCATTAGCTAACATAGTCTTTAATCAAGCTTGACACGATTCAAGTAGGCACATATGTAACACAAAATCAACTTATATGCTTATCATTAACCAAGTGTCTAACAATTTATAACGCGCAGGGTTAAGATCTTTCTACACATGGACTTTTCTATTATAGGGCAAACACTAACTTATCATCTAAGCATCACATATATATCTACATAAGTAAGTTTAGATCACTTTTAGCATCATAAGCATCATACAAGTTAATTGTCCAAGATCAGAATTCACTATCTGGGATTCAGATTGGCCTAACTTGCCTTATGGTTAAGTCGAGGACCCAAACAAATTGCAGGTATGCGAATCTCTCCGCCATGCCAAGACTCAAATTGTTGCCTTGTGGTTTTGGGTAAAGCTTGCCCAAAAATAATCATACATGATATAGTTGTCATGTTAAGGGTCTTTTCATGCTCCTCAAGTCAATCTAGGTTCCCTTTTATAATATTTTTCATAATTAAACATTTGAACAAGTTAAGGCCATTCGAGGTCAAATAACCACAACGTCTATCATGCTTACTCTATAAACATACAAGATAGTTATAATACTTATATTAGGTATGCTTGTGAGTATTCATAACGCATAGGTGAAACTAACATCGCTTTAGTTTTAAAATAGACTTCGTTCATGCTTTTCTTGAAATGTGGTACACAAGCATGGCATATATATGTTTATGCTACATGAGCGAGTCTAAGAGTGTCATCAAACATGATCAGAAATGTCAGATTCTATTCTTCAAGGTATCATGACAATATTCCTATTCTAAACTTACTAGTAAGTGCGACTTGTTCATGTCTCTTTGCTAATCACATAAGCATAAGCTAAAGGTTTATTCATGCATTTCTAAGTCATACTAACATGCTTGCAAAGTCAGAATATACATCATGTAGAAATCATGCATGTTAGCTCACTAGGCTAAGTCTTTTCTTGAAAACATTTCTAACACAAGGCTTAATAAGTTTGATCATGCTCAACGGAACTATGTACACTACAACATGCAAAATCAGTCATGTATAGCTTACTAGGTTCACAATTTGTAGAACATGATCTTTAACATAGTTTGTTTTTAAAACTTAAAGTCCAAATCTCCATTTAAACCATATACCTTCGTTAATCATCCAAGTCTATTAAAACATGTTCTTATTGAGTTAATATACCCATATATACATCATACACATGTTTACATGCTAGCTTGAGTCATAACAACTAGCTCATATTGTTCAGACTTACAAACAGAACATTCAACTGAAAGCGAGGGGATGGCAGAATTGCTACTGTGCCTCAAGATAAATATATTTCAATTTGTCGTGTTCTGGTTCAAGCCAAGAACGATGTCGCTTTGAGAATCTGTCTAGCCCAACCTCAAAAATTACTCATAATTTCGATTTTAAACCATTATATATCAGTTGCATCATGCTCATATGGTCATACAACAACTATATGGACATTATCCAACCCCATTAACATACAATTCCATAAATTCAAGAATTTGAATTTCAAGACTCAAGACTCCATTTTTACAGAAACTAAAAATGGCAACAAGGAAAAAGGAGTTATACCTCTGTAATGTGATAGGAACTTGCTCCAATTTCCATTAATTTATTCATTTAATAATACGTGGAAATTCTCGGGTATTACAGCAGCTGCCACCAGAAATTTTTGAGCAGGGGAATTTGGGAAATAATAATTAGCATGCGAATGTTGAGGAAGGGAATGCGGATGGTCATGATCACCCGGTGGTTTCGATGTATGTATGGTTGGAGAGGTTCCAGAAGTAGAAACCATAATCATTCAGTTCAGCTCTGATTCTAATTGATGTAGAGAATTGGATTGCCCACTTAGAGAAGATTTTTGATGTGTTGGGGTGCTCGAATAATCAGAGTGTTACTTGCAGCTTACAAACTAAAAGGGGATACACAGAGGTGGTGGAAAATAATGAAAATAATAAAAGGCGATGATTATGTTGAGACACTTGGTCAGGTGGAGTTTTTTGAGGTCTTTTATCAGCAGTACTTCCCAGTTGCTGATAAAGAGGCCTATGCCAGAGAATATTTGTCTATTCAACACAAAGATGATGAGTCCATCATGGATTTTATGACGAGGTTCACCAGGCTCGCAGGTTTTGCGGGAACTTCTGCAGGGACTGCAACAGAACATGCAAAGAAGTTTAAGTAGCGGATTCATTATAGGTATCGCCAGCATCTTATAAACACCAAGTTTGAAGATGTGTCAGTAGTGGCCAACGCAGCCAAGAATATTGAGACATGACTTTCGATCTTCTAAACCAGAAGGGAGTCGAAAGAGGGATATAAATGACCAACATTGTCAAGCTTCGGGTTAGCATGGGAAGAATTAGGGTGGTCAGTGGAACAGGAATCGTGGTGGCCAGCAGGGGCAGTGGCGTGGCCAGAATCAAAACAGGGGTTATCAGCAGATGCCTCAACAAGGGCAGAATCGTCAACTTTAGCCACCTTGGCATGGTAAGAATCGTCAGCAGTGGCAGAATTGTTAGCAGGGGTAGAATCAAGGTCGTTATTTGGGACAAGGTGGTGGGGGTAACAAAAATCTTATTCTGATAGCTCCTTTTGCTACTTGTAGGGATAATAATATGGGGAGACAGTGCCACAGAATGATAGGTGCATACTTCTTGTGTGGACAGATGGGTCATATTGCTAGGGATTATACCGGTCCACATGGTAATGGTGGAGGTGGTGAAAATGGTGGCAATGGAGGTCAACGTTAGGGTGGTTGAGCTTTTGCTTTGACGTATAACCAGGCGGCAGGTGCGCTAGTTACTATTTCTAGCACCCTTTTAGTTGGTAGGCATGAGGCTTCTATTTTGTTTGATACATAGTTTACTCATTCTATTGTTGCTTAGTCTTTTTTTCGGCACCTAGGTGTGCCATCTCTGTCCTTAGATTTTGTTATGTCTATTGCTACCCCGATGGGGACTTCTATTGTTATTTTTGATTTATATCGAAGGTGTGCGACCAATTTTGGGGATAAGATTCATAGGGCTAATCTTCTTCCGATGAGTATGCATGATTTCGATGTCATTCTTGGGATGGACTAGTTGGATAAGCACTAGACCACTATAGACTATCAGGCGAAAAAGGTTATTTTTGGAGACGTGAAGTCTCCAGAGTTCCTGTTCCAGGGTTCATAGTCGAGTAAAGTGGTGAAGTTAATTTTAGCTTTGAAGGCTGGAAAGTTGGTGGCAAAGGGTTGTGAGGGGTATTTGGCATTTGTGAAGGATACCTCTACGGGTGAGTCCCTTATTGAGGATGTTTCAATTGTTCGTGACTTTTCTAATGTGTATCCTGAGAATTTGTCAGGGTTTCCACCGCAGCGAGAAGTAGAGTTTGCTATTGAGCTTGTTCCTGGTGTGGGGCCTATCTCTAAGGCACCGTATAGGAAGGCACCATTAGAGTTGTAGGAGTTGAAGGAGCAGTTGCAAGAGTTATTAGAACATGGTGTAATTTGGCCGAGTGTTTCGCCGTGGGGTGCTCCGGTCTTGTTTGTGAAGAAGAAAGAGGGGTCTATGAGGTTGTGCATAGACTATAGGGAGTTAAACAAGATTACCATCAGGAATCGGTATCCATTGCCGAGGATTAATGACTTGTTTGACCAACTTCAAGGGGCAAATTTTTTTTCAAAGATAGACTTGAGGTTGGGCTATCATCAGTTGAGGGTGAGAGATGAGGATATCCCTAAGATGGTTTTTCGTACTCGATATGAGCATTACGAGTTTTTAGTGATGCCATTCGGGTTGACTAATGCTTCGACGGTGTTTATGGATTTGATGAATCGGGTGTTTAGGGAGTATTTAGACCAATTTATTATTATCTTTATTCATGACATTTTAGTTTACTCCAAGTCTATAGAAGAGCGTGAGGAGCATCTTCGCAGTGTTGAAGATTTTGGAGAAAGAGAAATTGTATGCTAAAATCTTTAAATGCGAGTTTTGGTTGGAGCAGGTTGCATTTTTGGGCCACATTGTTTCTATTGAAGGCATTAAGGTGGATCTTGCGAAGGTTGAGGCTATCACTAAATGGCCAAGACCAACTATAGTGATAGAGATTAGGAGTTTCTTGGGCTTGGCAGGGTATTATAGGCGGTTTATGGAAGGATTTCCTTGCTTACCTTACCATTACCTCAGTTGATGAGAAAGGGCACGAAGTTTATGTGGAATGAGGAGCATGAGAAGAGTTTCGAGGAGGTGAAGAAATGACTTGTGATAGCTCATGTACTTGCATTACCGTCAGGGATAGGAGGTTACCAGATTTATAGTGATGCTTCTAAGAAGGGCTTGGGGTGTGTTTTGATGCAACAAAGTAAGGTGATTGATTATGCTTCTAGATAAATTAAACCTTATGAGGTGAACTACCCCACTTATGATTTGGAGTTGGCAGCATTAACCTTTGCCTTATAGTTTTGGAGGCATTATTTGTATAAAGAGACTTATGATATCTTCACCGATCACAAAAGTCTTAAATACATCTTCATTCAGGAGGAGCTCAGCATGAGGCAGAGGCGTTGGTTGGAGCTTCTAAAAGATTATGATGGGAGGATTCAGTATCACCTGGGGAAGGTAAATGTGGTTGCAGATGCTCTTAGCCGAAAGAGTTCTAGGAGTGTAGCAACCCTTATTACACAACCTCAACTTATTTTAAATATGGAACGGCTAGAGTTGGAGTTGTATGTGCATGGTTCAGATGGACATTTGGCTGGTATGAGAGTGGAGCCCTCTTTTATCTCGCGGGTCAAAGAAGCTCAAAAAGAAGATGGGGAGTTATGGAGTATAAAGCAAAATCTTGAGGATGGCAAGCAGCCCGAGTTTCATATTGATGACCATGGTGTGATTTGGTTGGGTGAGCGGTTGTGTGTACTGTCGAATCCAATCATTTGGAAGGCGGTCTTGGCTGAGGCTCATAGTTTGCCATTTTCTATTCATCTAGGTTCTACGAAGATGTATAGGGATTTGAAGAAGAATTTTTGGTGGAATGGGATGAAACGAGATGAGGCTGAATATGTTGGGAAGTGCCTCACTTGTCAACAAGAGAAGATAGAACATCAACGAGCTAGTGGGTTGCTGCAACAGTTAGACAATCTAGTGTGGAAGTGGGAGGATGTCACGATGGATTTTGTGACTGGTTTTCCAAAGACTTTCAGGAAGAATGATGTGACGCCCCCAAAAGAGGTATACATCACCCATCTTGACTCGCCAATTACATGGTACTGAATACAAATACAAACTAATTATACAACAGTCGTGTAAAATACAACAAAACGTATGCTGTGAGTTTTAGTAAGAATATTGTCATCTAGATAATATCCACACCTAAAAGAGTCCTCATTACATTTATTATCACAGTATTTCACATAATAGTGAGGACTACTAATACTATCATCTGGACCGTCACTCCGTTCCCCAACTAGTCCCGGCTACGTTCTCATTTCCTGAAGAGAATAGTGAAAGAAAGGGTGAGCTCAACTAGCCCAGTAAGAAATATTATGACTAAGATAATGTAGTATAAATTATCGTTAGCCTTCAACAGTGTTAAACTGATAAAATATAACAAACGTCAAGTTTAACTGCAGCGGAACAAGCAATCCATTAAAAGAGTCAAGTAGAGAATAAAATCTACTATCTTTTATGATTTTAAAAGTTTTTCATCACTTTTATCGCTGAGACTCAGCTTAATAAATAATCCACATCTTCCCTACACTATGGCCAAGGATATTCATTAGTATCACAACCACAAACTCCTTTTTGTTCATATATTTCTATTTGAAATCGTCGTATTTCCAGCCTCTTTTTGTTCATTTCAGCTTCTGAAACTCTACATTCCTGTCTCCATCACTTCAAATGGCAGACTCTAACATTGCACCCACCCCTGAGCAAGTTCCAGCTTTAGTCACTATCGGTGACCTAGTCCCGGTAGAACTTCCGATGACCTCTATCGATATCACCCAAGAGAATGCTGAAGATAAAATCCGAAGCGTCTATGCTTCATCCACGGACTTCTCGCACATCAACATCCAATCAACCGTCCTTTCCTCTCAAATTTCAAACATCCGCGCCTTGTTCAACATCCAGAGGGAGTACAAGCTTCGGGTGCCTACCTTAGAAGATAGAATGTTTTGGAGGCCCGAAGGTTGGTGGGTCATCGTACCCCTATATCTTCTAAAATATGGGGGTTTGATTCCCACTTCACGAATTCATTTCAACTTTTCTCGGCTTCATGAGGATCGGGTTTGCACAACTCGTGCCGAACTCGTATATCCAATTGATTTCCTTCATAGCCTTGTGTCAAGAGATCGGGATCACTCCCGGTCTTGATTTTTTCTTTGTTTTATTCACCATCGGTCGATCCAAAGAGCCTGGCCTTCGGCAACTAAACAAGCAACCAAACCAAACTGTCCTCATCAAAACTCCCTTGAGAAATAAGGGTTGGCATCCACAATGGATCTTCGTGAAGGGGACCGAACTCAAGCTCCTCCCGAACTGGGCCCACTCCGAAGATCCTATCGCCAAAGTGTCCAAATTCCCAAAGGACCGAGCTGGTGCCTTCAAAGAATTCTATAAGAAATGGAGCAAGACCGAATGGAACCTTAGGGTTTTATCCAATTAAAGTTGGTTGTACCAACACGGGCGTAAGTGTTCTACTTCGAACCTCTCCATACCTTTGCTAACTTTGATTATTTTTCCATCGTTTTGTACTAAATGATTTTCTAACTGACTCCTTGTTACGCGGTGACAATTTTCAAGCCCGAAGTGGCCGTTGAGTCCTTAGTTCCTCTTTCTATCACAAACGAGTCGATCCATCTTCCTATCATTGACGAGGTGGCCGAGGAAGAAACCATTCCAATCGCGGAGCTCTCCACTAGTTCTGCATCAGATCCGACCCCCTAATTCCAACGCTGATGCTTCCACCAAGAATGTGCTAAAGATGAATCGGTCGGAGAAGATGTATTTGCTCAAGCAGAGCAAAAAGAAGCCCACTATCAAGGCCCCCCTCAAGCCATCATCTTCGGTGGTTCTGAAGCTTCCCTCGGCGAGGATTCAGAGGAAACTGAGGAGGTTCCTCTCGATCACCGCGCGAAGAGACCTCAGTTGGCCGAGGATCCGGATCTTCTATCTGTGGATACCGATCCTCCCCCAAATGCCACCCCAACATCCCGGTCTATTGCTGAAGCCGGGTCATCACACGGGACGCCGACCACATTTTGGCCAAGGAGTCTTTCTGAGATATTTCCCTTCACCATGCTCGATCATTTCAAGTCATGGGGATGAAGGCGGTTCAAGGGTTTTTACTCTGAGGAGCTCTTTGTGGCCTATATCAAGGCCCAATGTCAGGTACGTCAAATCTCTGAACCTTCTTATTCATGTCGATCTTTGACTCCTCGTACCTTATATATTTCTTCTGGTGTTTGCAGGCCAACGCTATCCTCGCCCGCACCGTTGTGCCCATGGCTCATGCAATGAAAAATGAGTCTCAGGTTATGACTGATATGGAGCTACTCGGGGCCGAGGTTCGGCGTCTATGGTCGGACATGGAGAAAGAAAAGAAGCTTCAGGTTGAAGCTCAGACTAAAGCGGCCTAGGCTGAATGTCAGGCCGAAGAGCTCCAAGTCCAATATTCCCTTCTGTAGCAGGAGTTTGTCGGCCTCAATAATCATGCCAAGAAGCTTATCGAGGAGAAGGAGCATCTTTTTGAAGAGGTCACGAATTGGGAGAAGGCAATCGACGCCATCGCGGAGAATTTTACTAAGATGCATAAGAAGATGATGCTCGTGATGCGGGAGAACAATGCCTTAACCGCTAAAGTCGACGCCTTACAAGAAAAACTCTCAGAGACCAGAAAGTCAGCTATCACCGAATATGAAGAGTCGGATGCCATGAACGATAAGGTCATGGCCCAATTTGGTGAAGGGCATGAAACTTATCGGAAAAAGGCGTGGGCGAAGCTGATAGCTATCGGGCTCGATGCTTCCCTCCTCGAGTCTTCATATGATGAATCAGGAGCTGAAGATGGGGGTCCATAGGAGTAGTTCTTTCCGTAGGACTTGTAAATTTTTACCTTTCTTTTCTTCTTTTCATTTGTAATTTGCCCAGATCTTATATGATCGGGTCTTGTAAAAAATTTGAAAATATGAATGAAGTATGATATTTTTGTTAGTAGTAATCTGTACCAGTTATACATGTGACTTTTACCAATTAGTTTTTTCATCTCCAAATTTTTGACTAGTTTGTGCCCGAAGCTTATCTAATTTGATCTACTACTATACTGATCAGTTATACTTCAGAATTTTACTGATCAGTCATGTCCTTCTAGACTTTCTGATCGGTTTAATACCGAAGCCTTACTGATCAGGTTTGCAAAATCTTATGAATATAAATGAAGTACACATATTTTCTAAAAAAAATACCATTTATTTCATTGATAAGTAGAATGGCTTACATAAGTAAAGGAAAGAATGACTTTTACTGATAATACTTTCTAAGTCTTCCAGCGTGCCATGTATTCTTTACCTCCAAACCATCCATTGCTCAAAGCCGGTATGTACCTTGCTTCGGCACTTCTACTACTTCATAGGGCCCCTCCCAGTTAGGCATCAGCTTGCTGGTGTTCTGGGGGGTTGATGCCTCCGACTCCCTAAGTACTAAATCTCCAACCTCGAATCTCCTTTGTTTGACCTTCTGATTATAATGCCGAGCTATTCTTTTCTGGTAAATTGCTAACCTTATCAGAGCTGAGTCCCGAACTTCTTCCAAAAGATCCAGATTTATCCGTAGACCCTGGTCGTTGTACAGCTCCTTATATTGGCCGACCCGAAGGGTAGGAGATCTGATCTAAACAGGTATGAGTGCATCGGTCCCATATGCTAATTTAAACGGTGAATCCCCAGTTGTTGTTCTCGGAGTAGTTCGATATGCCCACAAAACACTGAGCAATTCTCCGGGCCACCGACCCTTTAATTCGTCCAACCTTCTTTTGATGCCATTAAATAGAGTTCGATTGGTAACCTCCACTTAACCATTCGACTGGGGGTGGGCAACTGAAGTCTTTCGGTGCTGAATTCCCAATTCTTTTAGAAAGGCTTCGAATTTTGATCCCATAAATTGCCTCCCATTGTCTGAGACCACCGCCATCGAGATACCGAATCGATAAAGAACCCCTTCTTTGAAAAACTTCAAGCATTCTTGTTCGGTGATCTTCTATAGAGGCTTGGCTTCGACCCATTTTGTCATATAGTCAATGGCCACGATCATAAAGCATACATGCCCCTTGGCCTTCGGCAGAGGACCTAGGATGTCGATTCCCCATACAGCAAAGGGAATCGAAGATAAGGCCGAGTATAGCTCTTCAAGACGCTGATGTGGGATGGTGTTGGTCATCTGACACTTGGGACATTTTCTAATGAATTCTTTGGCCTCCATATAGATAGTCAGCCAATAGTCCCCCTACCTCAAAATCTTATGTGCCAGTCACTTGGCCCCCATGTGATCCCAACAAATCCCTTCATGTACTTCCTGAAGTGTGTAATTTGCTTCCGATGGAGTTAAACATTTGAGCAAGGTAGAACTAAAAGCCCTTTGGTACAGATCTCCGTCAATGAGGACAAAATTTGAGATGCGGTGCTTGATTTTCCTTGCTAGGATTCGGTCCGAAGGTACGACCCCATCCGCCAGATATGAGATATAAGGGGTGAGCCAACAGTCGAGCCTATCCAAAGTTAGCACATCGGTCTTTGGGACACTTCGTTTTTCTAAGACCTCCAGCTACACTGATCCGTTGAAGGGGCTTTCTTTGGTGGTTGCCAATCTGGCTAGAGTATCTGCTATCACATTATCTAACCGAACGACTCCCTGACAACTATGTGAGCTGAAGTATATGAGCTTATCTTTCACTTCGGATAGAGATTTTGACATTCTCGCCCTCCGAGCCTCATACTCCCCCGATAACTGCTTGACCACCAGCTGTGAATCACTATAGATGACCAACTTTTGCACTTCCAGGCTTCGGGCCAACCGTAGTCCGGCTAGAATGGCTTCATATTCTGCCTCGTTGTTTGTGGCCTTGAACTGAAACTGAATCACCTGTTGAACTTTGAAACCTTCGGGACTTGTCAGAATAACTTATGCCCCACTAACGTCCAAAGTCGATGATCCATCCACGTATAGAGTCCACGAGGTCGACCCCTATTGAATTTCGGTCACTGTATTCATGTCTGGTTTGGTGAAAGAACACTCCACTATAAAGTCTGCAAATGCCTGTCCCTTGATTGCCGTTCGGGGATGATATTCTATAGCGAATTGTGTTAATTCCATCACCCATGCAGCTAACCGACCTGAAACTCTTGGCTTGTGCAATACTTTCTTTAATGGCTGATCCGTATATACCACTACCAACCGACCCTGGAAATAATGTCGAAGCTTCCTACTTGCAATGATCAAAGCATAAGCGAGCTTTTCCAGGTTTGGATATCTTGTTTCCACGTCTCGAAGAACGTGGCTGACGTAGTATACCAGGAACTATTTTCCTCCCTTGTCTCTTACCAGTGCCACCCCTACTGCCATCGGGCTTGCAACCAAGTATTAGTATAAAGGTTTCGAAGGAATTGGTTTCATCAATAAAGGTGATGAAGATAAATATTTCTTGATCTCTTGGAACGGGTCTTCGCACTCTGAAGTCCACTGGAAACTCTTCTCGTTCTTCGGCCCCTTGAGAGCGTCAAAGAAGGGTAAACATCTTTCTGCTAATTTTTACACGAATCTCCGAAGGGCAGCTATTCGCCCTGTCAACTGTTGAACGTCCTTGTATGTCTTCGACGATTACATGTCTAAGATTCCCTGGATCTTTTCTGGGTTTGCCTCAATGCCCCTCTTACTGACCAAATAACCCAGAAACTTCCCTGATCCCAATCTAAAAGTACACTTGGTCAGATTCAATCGCAACTTGTGTCTTCTGACCGTTTCAAAACAGCTTTCTAGATCCTCTAGATGGTCCCGAATTGAGATGCTTTTAATAATCATATCATCTACATACATCCCCATGCTCATTCCTAACTGCTTTGAGAAAATGAAATTCATCATCCATTGATATGTTGCCCCGACGTTTAGTAGTTCGAAGGTCATTTTTCGATACGCATATATTGCTTAATGTGTTATAAAACTAGTCTTCGGGATATCCTCCTTACTCATCGAGATTTGGTGATATCCCAAGAAAGCATACATTAAACTCAGCATTCCATACCCGGACGTGGCATCAATCAATTGGTCTATGTTGGGCAGAGGATAGAAATCTTTCGGGCACGCCTTGTTCAGATCTGTGTAGTCGATGCATAGCCTCCACTTCCCGTTTTTCTTCTGAACCAATACCACATTAGCCAACCACTCGGGATAGTCGATCTCAAAGATGAAGTTTGCTTCCAGTAGTTTGGTGATTTCTTCGTCTATGATCTTCTATCTTTCTGGAGCAAAAATCCTTCATTTTTGTATAACTGGCTTCTTCTTTGGATCCACATGCAACCTATGTAATGCCACCGATTCGCTTACCATAGGCATGTCACTAGGCTCCTATGCGAAAATGTCGACATATACCCAAAGAAGATCTATCAACCCTGTTCGGAATGGTTCTGTCAATCCCGACCCGATCTTGATCAACTTCTCTGAACTCCCCAGTATCAACTCAACATCCTTTGTCTCTTCGGCAGGCAGGGCAAGCAGTTCCGTGCTCCTTTCAGTGAATGGCTCTATTTCAAATTCCATTGTCTATTTCTGTTTCCTGATGCTGACCCCCAAAGAAATTAATATATTCCGATAGCACCTTCAGGAGATATCAATATCTCATTTTACCTCCGCTATCCCGTTCGGTGTTGGAAACTTGATCTTGAAGTGAGGGATGGATGTGACTGCTTGCAAGGCCACCAGTGTCGGTCTTCCCAGGATGGCGTTGTAGGCCGAATCAACCTGTACCACAAAAATTATGACCAGAATCTCTGCCTGCTGAGGAGCTGTGCCGAACCTGACTGGCAACATAATGGTTCCCGACACATGCACCAAGTTCCCACTAAAATTGTATAGTGGGCCTTCTCCTCCCAGCTCCATCTTTTTTTTCTCTCTAGAACTAACCTTTGATAAACATGAGTATACAGTATGTCGACCGAGGATCCATTATTGATCATCATTCTTTTCATGTCCACTAGCCCAACCTGGGCTGTTATTATCAGCGCTCCATCATGCGGGTTAATGCGATCGGTAGGATAATCTTCGTTTGAGAAAGATATTGATACTCCCGAGTAGGCCCGATCTTTTTTGGGTGAGGAACCTACTACTGACAACACAGCCTCGATGCGTCTGCTTCTTTTCTTCCCGGTTACACGTCCTACCGAACCACCCAAAATTACATCAATCACACCTCGGGGTGGCGGGTTCGGTGTCTACTGTGTATCCCGAACCGGCCCTCTGTTTTCCACCCGAGGAACTTCTGAACCTTCCCGACCAACCACATACTGTACCAACTACCCATTCTAAACATTCTTCTCTATCAAGTCTTTCAGATCATTCCACATCTTCGTCGTATGCCCGCGGCTTTGATGGTATTCACAATATTTGTCCTGACCTCTCTTTCCGGGCTTCGGCTGTGTCGAACATGGCTCAAAAAATGGTTTGTTTCGTATTTCCTCCAGTATCTTCACCCGATCTGTGTTGAGGGCAGTGTAGACTTTGTTGACACTCCTGTTCGGGAAAGGGGGTCGGCCACTCCCCGAACCTCCACCATTATAGTTTTTCTTTCTAGAGCTATCTGACCTCCACTGGTTGTCCGACCATTGATAAGTCTGTTTGTCCCGATCTTTAGCCTTTTCATAAAATTGGGAATGCGGTTTGAATTTCCCTAGAGCGTCCTCAATCGCTATGAATCCTTCGGCCCGATGGAAAGCTTCTCTTAGATCCGTCGGAGGATTGATTACGAGATCTTTCATCAGTTTCTTTGATTTCCCGATATCCAGACCAGTTGTGAAAAATCCCAAGGCCTGTGGAGAGTTCAATTCTACTACCGAACCCATAGCCTCCCAAAACCTCTTGACATACTGGCCTAGGCTTTCGTCCGCCATCTGTCGAATCTGCATGAGTGAAGCAGTAATCTTTCCCCGTCTCCTATTGCTCCCGAACCGAGCATGGAACTTCTTTTGAAGATCGCTCCAGGAAGTAATTGAACTACCTGCTAAGGTTCCCATCCATTCTCGGGAACTCTTCTTCAAGGTTATTGCAAACATGTGGCACTTAGCAGCGTCTGAATGCCCATAGTAGGTCATCTACCTATCGTACCCATCTGAATGATCATACAGGTCTCCCAGCCCATCACATGTCTCCATCAGAGGCATTTTTTTTTAGGGTCGGTGGTTACGTCATTTATCTCAAGCGAGAAGGGTGACCCTAGGCAAGACAAAGGTGTCCCAATTAAGTTCTTTGCTACCAGCAATTTCTCCAATTTAGCCACCCTTCGAGCGTGGGGGTTGGACTCCTCTTTACGAGGGGACAGTCTGGGTCTGTCCCTCCCGTATTCAGGAGATGCGTCCCTCCTCCTCTATACCGATCTGCCTGGATGATTCGATCTTCGTTCTGCAAAACTTCTCCTTCTTCTACTTCGGCTGTCTTGAGAGCGACTTCTGTGCCTGCCCCTTTCTTTTTCTGTCTCCCCCTACGTGGCGACCGAGATCAGCTCCGATGCCGACGCCTTTTTGAGGACTCCTCATGTTCCCCCACCATCTTCGCCATCTGCCCCTCAAACTCTTCCCGTTGAAGACGCAAGGCCAACATGGCGTCTTTATTTTGCTGCATCTTCCTTTTCAGGATAAACTCCCGCTGGTCTCGGCTGCCTTTGCCTCGGTCCTTTCCTTGCACTTCAAGTGCTCGGGAGTTGTTCTCATCCTCACGACTAGCCTGATTAGGTGTATGCTGGCTGTCATGGAAGAGTTTTCACCGAAGGGAAGAAACCAGTTCCTCCTGATCCTCCTGAACTCTAGAACCCAATCTATCCTTCACCGACCCCCTCACCAGTGTGGTTTGGTGGGCCTTTGTACTGTTTTCCCTGCTCGCTATGGCCCCTTAGCAGAAAAGCTGGTTGTGATTGAATAAGCACTAAGCCCTCCTTCTAGAGTCAATGTTAACACCAAGTTTTGCCAGCGCGTCCAATCATAGAATCCACGCGCTTGAACCTGCACAATAACAGATAACACACGAAGCTTGACGACTTGTGCCGCCGGGGGATAACTCTGGTGTGAGAATAAGTACAGGCCGTTCACAAGATTTAACGATGGAGGCTAAGTGTTTAGTTCTCAAAGAAAGTATTACCTGTTAATTGTAACCCTGGCCTTGTATTTATAGTACTCTCATCACCTTATAATCCTTCTCCGAGTCGGATTAGGACTCCTAAACATGGTAGTTACCATAATTTGGCTCCAACACAATCTCCTTAAAAGGTGGAAGTGGAATCCAATCCAAACACTACCTTTGGAGTTACCTTATACGATTAGCACTCCAGGCTCCGCACGCAGGATAGCCCACTGTACAGGCCCAATCTAACCAAGCTTACTACCTGGTCCGGACTTCGGCCCAAAGGACTCGAAGGCCCGACCCCGAACATCATCCTTCCAGAATAGGGTTCTGGCCCAAAGGACTTGGATACCTGAACCCGAACGCCATATCACGAATGGGACTCCGGTCCAGAGGACTCGGATGCCCGAACTCCCTCATTACCCCTGAAGGCTTCTCTATGGGCTTCGGCTCGATGGGCTCATAAACCCTTTATAGTGTCAGGCCTTCAGCCCACTAGAAGGTCGGTAAAATGCTCCCGAACATCAGTTATATGAATTTTATGTATTTCGTTCTTAAAGCCTGAAAACAAAGAAAAACAAATATAGAGAAAAAGGAAGAAAGAAATTGAGAAGAGGGAGCTTAGAGAAGAAATTCTCTGTAATTGAAGAGGAATTTCAGAATCAAAGAAGGGAGAAACAAGAAATTTTCAAGCTTTATAGCAAATCAAAGGTAAAATTTCTAGGTTTCTAGTTTATGGTTTTCTTTTCTAAATTCTCTATAATTGCGTTTTTGGTGGTTAAATTTGTTGAAGTATAGTTTATAAATGTTTTTGGATAGATATAATCTGTTAATAGTCATCTAGAAACAATTTTGGAGTGTTTAAACTCATGAAAACATGTTAAAGATGAAGAATTGAGTTTTTGGTTGAATATGTACATTTTGGTCATTTTTGAGGCTAAAATTAGTTATGAAATCTTGATGGAAACCTTAAATTGATGATGGATGTTGTAAGAACGTTGAAAAACAAAAATAATACAAGTTAAATGAATCAATTTGGTTAAGAAATGAATTCGTAGTGAATGTGTGACGTCCCCAAATCCGGGTACTTTTTACCTCAGATCTGGTACATCATTTCTATAACTATTGCGGAAGATATAAACATAAATTATTTATACATTAAACTTTTACACATCATTCCCAAGGTCTATAACCTTAACTAAATACATACCTTCAATATCTAAAAAGGTTTACAATGCTATTTTCGTTAGAAAATTTAATAGATCTAATTGCACCATAATTAAATCTTGCACTTTGCCTTTGCATATGTCCTTATTCAAGCTTTCATCTTAATTTGAAAATTTTATCATGATATAGCAAGGGTGAGCAACAAATTTTCCCATCAAGTTTTAAATACAATGAAGATATATCATGATTGAAAGGAATGAATAAGCTTTCAAGTTTTCAACAATATAATAATTGTGAAATAACATGAATAAAGTTTCAATAATTGCATGACTGAATCAATAAAGTTTGAAGGTCAACAATGACCATGAACCATTTAACTGAACCTTATGGTAATGAAGGTGATCAGCCTTTCATTCCTAATGAACATATGCAACATGCACTAAGTGCGAATCAATAATCAGTATAGACATGAATAATCAACAATAATTATTCACCAACATGTTTTAAAAATACAACTCAAGTTTGAGTTAGGAAAACTTGCCTGATTCGTTGACTACTACTACGCAATTTAAGTTAACTTCTTTTGTAAGACCTATCATTAATAAGATTGGTCTTTTAATCAGTATATCTTACTTTGTATCATAATATAATTACTTTATCAATAAATTATCTAACACTTAATCACATAATTAAATATTAGATAACACCTTACAACATTAGCATTATTATCATCCTTTGATAACTCTTTAATCACTATATCATATCCATTATGATTTAACACTCGCCTTTTCATTTCATAAGTTATTCTTTAACATCTAATAAGTCAAATATTAATCCAGCAACCTGGATTCTAAATCTAGCAACCAAATTTCTAATTCAGTAACCTGGATTCCAAATCCAGCAATCTGGATTCCAAATGCATCATCTAGATGACCAATCCAGCAAACCAAACTATAATCCAGCAAACTGGATTCAACATATTTTCAATTCAGTAAACTGCTTTTCAATCTAGCAAGCTGGATTCATCCTATTTTTCAATTCTGCAAACTGGATTCATTATCCTTCAATCCAGCAAACTGGATTCATAAATTATTCAATCTAGCAAGCTGGATTCCATATCCTTTTCACGAAAACACCAAATCAACTTATTATTTTTATATCCTTTGTCCAAACATATATACATATATTTCATACACAAAAAGTGTTTTTCCATAATTTTCCAACTTTCTTTAATATTTTTCAAAAATCATTTGTAGTGTGTAGCTTAAGAAATTAGCTACCTCATGTTTAACTCCAGAAATTTCCCTCTATTGACACAATCTTATATGTGTTAACGTGAGCCTCCAATTTAAATTTCATGGCCATCGGAGTTATAGAACTCCGGCTATAGCCGTTTTTCGTCGAAAAATCACAAAAATTAAAATGGTCATAACTTTCTCATTTTAAGTTGGAATGAGTTCATTTTTTGTACAGGATGTACTTTATACCATATATTTTCATGTCCCAAAAGGCCGGAATTTATTTCACAATTTAAGTGGCCGAAATAGCCCTTACAAAATTTTGGGCAGTAGCTTTTTCTCCTTTTTTTCACTTTTTCTTGCTTTGTTAAAAATATTCCATTCGGATATCTACAACTCCTTTTTCAGTGATTCCACTTGGAGATGTTAGAAAACTTATCAGAGTATCCTCCCAAAGTTTTCTAGAATTTTTGAATGCCAGAAAAATGATGAAGCGCCTACCCCCTGATTTGTCCAAAAAAAATGCATTGCTTTTTTTTTCCTTAAAAGACGTGAAACTATTTTTGCTAAATCAGTCACTACGGACTGTGCACTCAATATTTTTGAGTGCTACCACTTGGGTTTAGGAGATAACTTACATATCTAGCACCTCTCTTTGACGGATCACAAAAAGAAGGTATAGATCAAAAAACGGTGAAAATCCAAAGTAAATAGAATTTTTAGGGTTTATAAACTAGAAAATCACTTTTCTTTACTTTTGATTTCCAACTAAAACAATACCCGATATGGGTATATCTAAACATGAAACACTCATTAACATGTATATACATGGTTTTTGAGTTTAGAAATATAGATTCAAGATTTGATTAATGAAATTCAGATAAGGCACACTTGGAGGGGGGGGGGGGGGTTGAATAAGTGTGGATACAAACTATGACCAATTAAAAAATTTAAACTAAGTTATTGAATGCAGTCAACTGAATTAATGAATGCAGCTTGCTGAAAGAATATGGTCTACCAAATTAAATTTTTGTTTAAGAAAATATCTTGGTGTTTTTGTAAATAAAATATTTAATGATAACCAAAAAAATTCTCACGATTAGATTTTATATAACAAACCAATAAACTTGAATGAAATTAACTTATATCAAGTAATAAAAAATAACACCAAGATTTTTACGTGGTTCGGCTATTATCCTCTATAATAATAGCCTACTCCACGTCCAATACCAACTAGTATTGGAGACTCTCTTTTATTTCTTTAAAAGACTCTTATTACAATACAGATTCTATAAAATTGAATAACAATAATTCACTTGAGCACTCTTGCTTCTTGTGCACCAATGCACTCCTTAAGCACCTATGCTTCCTTGAACCTGTTTGTAAACAACCCTTAATCCACCTGGATTAAATTCCCTTAGACAACACTTAGTCTAAAAACAAATTAAGATTACAATTATAGAGGTCTAATGATCAAAGTAAATAAGCAATTTAACAATGCAAGGCTCAACTAATGAATGCAATGATCAAATAGAAATAGTAAATGATATCACCAATATTTTGCTCACAAAAATTGCTGATTTTATAATCTGAGTATGAAAGAACAACAGCTGGAATATTGCACCGAATAATAAGAATTTCTGTAGTACGTGAGTGCAAAGTGAGTGTTGTATTTTCAACAATGATCTCAGTTCTTTTTATAGCCCAAACATATATTACCGTTGCTTCATAAAAGTTTACATTGTAAATAAAAAAAAACAACATTCCAAAGGTATTCTGTTGAAAACAAGCATAACAAACCCAATATCCTTTGAGAGATAGACAGATGTAGGACTCTATTAGTTATTGACTAGAGAGAGAGACCAAGTCACATAAATAACTCAATAGGCTTAAGACTTATCTAATACCTCTAGTAATTATGATTTTATAAAGTCTGCCGCCACTAATATAGCAACCGAAGTAAGGTATAACAATTAAAATAGGAGAGAAATATGAACCAAATATTCAAGATAATGATTATCTTACATTTCCAAGATACTTATCCCATTATTCTAGAAAATAATCATATCCCTGCCAACCCACTTCAACAACCCTTTAATTTCTAACATCTAAATTATTTACACATGTTATACAAATATCAGTACACATGAATCATTTAATTAATTCATGCAATACTCTCTGCATATACTATGTAAAAACAATTCTCACAAAAAATGTTTAGCCATGCAGAAATTATTTAACCGAAAACCGGATAATAAACTAATTTTATTTTTACGCATGCATGTAAATATTAACCAACTTAGCAATGTAACATAATTTAGGCATGCACACAAATTTTTAATTTAATGCACAAATAATATGTCCTAGAGCCTTGTATTGAAAAATTGAATATTTGCAATGACCTTACATATTTTTCGTAAGACACAAAGCATCTTCATTCTTCTTGAATAATCCATCAAACAATTCTTGAAACAGTTTCCTAAAATTTATAATAAAGAATTTAGTACCAATAACCAAGTCATCATCAAAACATAAGGCTAGAACGTGATATAATCAACATTCTCCCCCTTTTTGATGATGACAACATATATAAATGAAACTCCCCCTAAATTCATGCATATTTCAGGAAAATTGTGTAAAACCTGTATGTTAGTATCATACTATACCGAATGTAATTTCATAGATCATAATTTTAACAAAGTAAAATCAAAAACATCAAGTCTTAATATGCATGCATCAAAATCAGTTTTAAACATGCATCAAAACAAAATCACAAAATCACTAATAGTCTTAATATCCAGGCAACCATGCCTACCAAAAACCAAATCAAGTGAAACCATAGTCTTAAAATAGAAAAATTAAAACAGAATTCTCAAGAAACTCTCCCCCTTTGTCATCATGCAAAAAGAGAAGACCTCAATCAATCAATATCTTTGAGATTGGCCCGCTGTTCTTCATGAGTGGTAAAGTATGGTCGATGACGAAGACGATGTAAACGCTCTTTCAAGGTGTAATCATTTGCAAATCAAGGTGGTCGAGGAATAAAGGTTGCAGGAGGAAGCTCCATATCCAGAAAGTCACCCTTGTATTCAGCCATCCAATTGATCAGTGGCCATTCGGGAATTGGAGAATACATTGTTGGAACATGAAACCTTTGGCCAATATCATTAAACCTGGTGGCCATAAAATCTGCAAGCTCCCCGAGTTGATAACTGACAAATTTCACCTCTTGACTTAACTAACATGTGTTCTGATTAAATTTTTGTTGGAGTGCTTCAACCATGGCCATCGTTTGAATCTCAAAACCCGCCTGAAGATCAATAAATTCATCTTCAACCCGATGATATAATTTATTGATCTCTGGAGCATCCATCGGTAACTTCCCATTCTCAAGACACACAAGACGATTTCTTATTTCGACCAACTCAGCTTTCACAGAATTTTGATTTTGTAAAATCTCAGTCAAAACATTCATAACATCAGACCTATTGGAATTTGTCAAAGAAGAGGAAGATGAATCAGGAGTATGAGAAATAGGAGGAGGAGAAGTTATAGGAGGATCAGGGAGAAGACGGATGAATTCACCAGCATGGAAAGTAATATGAGATTTTGTTAAATTGGCAGTGTCAATAAGCTCATGATTTGTGACATAAATTTCATCATCAAAAGAGATCTTAAAATGTTGAAAAAGTTTTGTCAAAAATTTGCTGTCAGGAAGACATTTCTTGCTTTGACGAATGCAACTTTGTATATGAGATAACATCATTTGAGAAAAATTAAAAACCTTTCCTTTGAGAATCATAGCCACAACAACCAAATCCTGATAAGTAAAATTGGCTCCACCATCAAGGCGTGGAAACAGATTATTCCGTACCAACTTATGTAATACACATGCAGTAGGACACACACTCACAATTTTTGGAAGAGACAGAGATGAAATAGAATAATCATTCATAACTATATGGAGCTGTTCCAAAGGATGAAAAGGAATGTTAGCAACTCCTTTGACAGTGAAAGGACATGGTCCAGTAGAAGAAATACCAAGAATACTTCCAAAATCAATACTGGTAAAAAATAAGGACTTACCCTTGACAAATGTGGTAAAATAATCCCCATTACATTCAAGATTGGTGTAAAATTGTTGGACTAACCGAGGATAAGTAATAGTAGGAGGAAGCAGCATAGAAAAAATGTTGCAATCAGTGAAAAGTTTTTCCAAAATAGAGTGTTTTAGATAAAAGAGATCCAAAGATTTTTCATACACAAACTGTTTTGTAGCAATGGAGTTTTTAAAACATGTTTCAAAATTAGGGCCTCTAAAGAAATTTTCTTACAAATCAAAAGAGGATGAGAATTGATTTACCAGATTCGAGGGAGATTCTAGCTGTGAGAAAAATTGTTCGTCATCCACTGGTTGTATCAGCTTGCCCTGGTGAGAAGGTTCAATATCTGAAGCTTTTACGAAAGAGAAACTAGAATTCGAGTCATTGGATATTAGTGTGGCATTGGATAACTCATGAACAGAGGATTTCTTATGTACTCATTTGGATTTCATCTTTGTTCCCGTAGGGTGCTTCAGCGACGATCTATCTTTGTTTGATTTCCCAAACGATCGATTGCTAGCTCTGGTTTTCATGGTGTGATAGATTTTGTGAGAGTGAAACAGAAAGTTTTGGATAAATGATGAAGATGTAAGATTTGAGTAATGATGAAAGCTGAAGATATAAAATAGAAATTAATCAAGAGTCCATCACCAAAAAGCGTGCGTCTTTTCAATTTTCGAAAGAAACTGTTCGGCTGCTGTTCCAAGTTTCAAGGTAGAGGTCTTTACATCTCCTACTTAACTTATATCCGGCGATAAATATGACCTTTAATAAACCCGTGTATCTAAAATATCATTTAAATAGATAAGGAATGTTTAATAGACATATATATTTTATTAGATATCATGCAGAAAATAAATGATATAAATATATATAAAATATAACCTGCATGACATAAACTTTTAAACACGTAAATCACAATTATACCATGCACATTCCAAGTTCTCTCTTTAACATACAAAATCTTTCCTCACTCAAGGGTTTAGTAAAAATATCAGCTAATTGTCTTTCGGTAGGAATAAAAACCAATTTGACTAACCCTTTTGAGACATTATCCCTTAAAAATGGTGTCTTACCTCTATATGTTTTGTACGTGAATGCAAAATAGGATTCTTTGATATGTCAATAGCACTAGAATTATCACAATATATAGGCACATTATTGCAGATTATGTCAAAATCACATAGAGTTTGTTTCGTCCATAATATTTGAGAGCAACAACTCCCTGCAGCTAAATATTCACCCTCAGTAGTTGATAAAGCAATCGAAGTTTGCTTTTTACTATGCCACAAAACAAGACTTTGTCCAAAAAATGTAGAAGCACCACTTGTGCTTTTTCTATCAATTTGAAACCCGACATAGTCAGCATCTTAATAGCCCATTAGTTCAAAATGATTACTTATTGGATAAAATAACCCTAAATTTATAGTACCACTTAAATATTTAAAAATTCTTTTGACTGCTTGTAAGTGGGATTCTTTGGGTTTTGCTTGAAATCGAGCACACAGACATACACTGTACATTATATCAGGTCTAGATACAGTTAAATATAGTAAAGAGCCAATCATACCTCGATATTTGGTTAACTCTACATCTATACCTTTATCAACTGAAGTGAGCTTTATGGAAGTGCTCATTGGTGTAGCCTTTGGATTGGTTCCTTCAAAACCAAATCTTTTAAGAAGCTCTTTTGTGTACTTGGTTTGATGAATATAGATCCCTTCCTTTGTTTGCTTGATTTGAAGTCCCAAAAAGTAATTTAGCTCTTCCATTAAGTTCATATCAAATTCCTTATGCATACATTTTGAAAACCACTCAAAGAGAAAATCATTAGTAGCACCAAATATTATATCATCTACATATATTTGAACAATGATTATTTCTTGTTTTTCATGTTTAATAAATAGTGTAGAGTCTATTTTACCTCTAGTAAAACCACTTGAAAGAAGATACTTACTCAACCTCTCGTACCAAGCCCTGGGAGCTTGTTTGAGACCATAAAGAGCTTTCTTTAGCTTAAAAACATGACTTGGATATTTCTCATGTTCAAATCCAGGAGACTGTTTGACATAGACTTCTTCATTGATGTATCCATTAAGAAACACACTCTTTACATCCATTTGATAAAGCTTGAATTTCTTGTAACAAGAAAATGCTAATAAGATTCGAATAGATTCTAGTCTTGCGACTGGAGCATAAGTTTCTTCGTAGTCGATCCCTTCTTGCTGATTGTATCCTTAAGCCACTAGCCTTGCTTTGTTGCGAGTGATTGTCCCATGCTCATCAAGCTTATTTTTGAACACCCATTTTGTTCCAATGACAAAACTATCTTTAGGAGGAGGCATTAATTCCCAAACTTGACATCGTTCAAATTGTTGAAGTTTCTCTTGCATTGCCATAAGCCAATTTTCATCAAGTATAGCTTCTTTCGCATTCTTTGGCTCAACTTGTGATAGAAATGTAGAGAACGCGCATTGATTTTGTAGATTTCTTCGTGTAGTAACTCCTTTGTTTATATCTCCAATGATATTTTTCGGTGGATGATCCTTGAGATATTTTGCTGTCTTTGGCATTTGAACATCGTGTATTACCTCTTCCTGTTGAGGAAAATTTTCTTCAAGTTCTTGTGTTACCTCATGTTCATTTTCATGTGGATTGTTCAATCCAGCCTGTTGAGCTTGTCCATTCGGTTTGCTGAATGGTTCTCTTTGGTTTACTGAATTTGTGAAAATCTCTATATTTCCTGCATCCCCTTCTCTTTCTTTTGGAAGATCATTGTTAGTCTCATTCAAAGTTATATGAATTGATTCTTCAACACATAATTTGTAAATATTAAAAAAATGATATGCTTTACTGTTATGAGAATAACCAATGAAAATACCTTCATAAGATTTGGCATCAAATTTTCCTAAGTTATCACTAGTATTTAGTATATAACATTTAGACCCGAATACTATGAAATAAATTATATTAGAAATTTTATTATTCAAAATCTCATAAGGAGTTTTCAAAATGATTGGACGAATGAGTACTCTATTTAGAACATAACATGATGTGCTTACCGCCTCGGCCCAAAATTTCATTGGAAGCTTACTCTCTTGCAGCAATGTTCTAACAGTTTCTTGTAATGTTCTATTCTTCACTACTCCATTCTGCTAAGGAGTTCTTGGAGCTGAAAACTCATGGCTTATTTATTTTTGATCACAAAATATAATAAAATCCTTTTGAAATTTTGTACCATGATCACTCCGAATTTTTATAAGTTTGAGACTATACTTAGTCTCTATATTTCTTATCAATTTGTCAAACTCTTTAAATGCTTCATCCTTGGTTCTCAAAAATAATACCCATGTATATCTAGAGAAATCATCAACTATTACAAATGCATAAAACTTACCATTAATACTAGCATGCTTTTCTGGGCCAAATAAATCAAGATGATGTAATTGTAAAGGAGTGGAGGTTGATACCATATTCTTTGCACTGAATGATGTTCTTACTTGTTTCCTAAGTTGGCAAGGAACACATACTCCTTTCTTTTCGAATTTTATCTTTGGCAAACCTTTGACAAGATTCTTTGAAGACAATTTCTTGATTAAATCCATGTGAACATGTCCCATCCTCTTGTGCCATAGATTAGCCTCATCTTGCACAGATGCAAGACATAATTCTTCATCCTGTTCCTCAAAGTCAATAGTATATATATTTCCTTCTCTTTGTTCAACTAGAGAAACATTGTTAGTACCATGAGAAATAATACATTTTTCTTTATCAAAACTGACTTGGTGACCATTGTCCATTAATTGACTTATACTAATAAGATTAAATTCAAGACCGTTAACAAGATGAACATTATCGATGTTAACTTACCATTACCAATTCTACCTTTTCCAACAATCTCACATGTTCGATTATCTCCAAATTTAACCGTTCCATTTTTCTTCTTGATTTTTAGTTCCACGAACTTTGATTTGTCACCGGTCATATGACGAGAGCATCCACTATCAAGAATCCATTTTTGAGATGGAACCTTCGCCTTGAGACATACCAGTCAAGAAAAATTGATTTATCTTTTTGGTACCCACATCTTCTTGGGTCCTTTAGGGTTAGTTACAAGTAAATCAACCTTTTTAACCCATACCTTTTTAATCTTATTTTTCTTAAAACAATTTATGTCCAAGTGACCCTTAATACCATAGTTTTTGCATGTTGTGAAAGGAGAACAATAATTCAATTTGAAACGCGACTTAGATCTAAGCATATTCACATTACCGGTTTTATGAGTGGGATTATAACCTATCCCTTGTCTATCAAAACTAGGTTTTACCTTTCCTAACATGATAGTTAGATTATCTTCTCCTTGAACGAATCTAGCAAGAGATATTTTTAATGAATCTACTTCCTTTTGAAGTTTATTAGTATGAATGGGTTTAGACTGGGATTCATTACCAAAAGCATCAATACATACATCTCGCATTTTCAATTCATTTGTCAATTTTTCAACTTCATTGTTCAAGTAAGTCACTTTGTTAAAAAGAACTTTGTTATAATTCTCAAGAAAATCATTTTTAGCAATCAAAACTTTTTCTTCTTTACACATAGATTCCTTTTCAATATTTTTCTTTTCATCTATCAAAGATTCTACTTCACCCATTAATGTGTTAACTAAGTCTTTCAAATATGCATTCTTTTCTTTTAATTTCTCATTTTCTTATTTCAAAGAAATATTTTAAAAAATAGATACCTCATTTGATTCACCTTCTATTCCCATGAAGCATACTTGAGCTATTTCATCCTTGGCGTCAATCTCAACTTCAGATTCTTCTTCATCACTCCAAGTGACCAGTGCCTTGTTTTTCTTATTCTCCTTGAAACCTATTTTTCCTTTATTCTTTAGTTGAAAACAGTCCTTCTTGAAGTGCCCTGGACGTCCACATTCAAAACACGTTTCTTCAGTTTGCTTTCCTTTGCCTTTGAATGTATTCTTTCATTTATTCTTTCTTTGTAGAAGTCCTTTGAGTCTCCTTGACATCATAGCTATCTCTTCGTCAGAATCATCATCAAGCTCTTCTTCATTTCCTACATTAAGAGCTAAAACCTTTCTACGAGGAGTTTCCTCCTCCTCATCATATCTCTTTAATTGATGTTCATATTCCTCAAGTTCACCAAAAAGAGTTAGAGTATTCATAGTAGATATAGTAGAGGAATCTTGAAGAGTAGTAATCTTAGAAGCAAACCTCTTGGGCATAGCCCAAAGTAACTTACAATTTATCTCACTTTGTGGAATAGATTTGTCCAGTAGCTTTAAAGAATTCAAAAGAACAAGGAATCTTGCTTGAGCCATCTTTATGGTTTCATCTTTCTCAAGTTTGAACATCTCATAGTCATGCATAAGCATGCTTAGCTTAACTTCTCAAACTTTTGATGTTCCTTCATGACTCACCACTAGAGTATCCCAAATTTCCTTAGCTGTGTTACATGAGGATACTTTATCAATCTCAGACGGCACCATGCCGCTTAGTAGAGTATTCATCGCCCTTGAGTCATAGGAAACCATGAAGGTTTCAGTTGAATTCATCTCTAGCAAAGTCTTTGGAGTACCGTCATCTTTCCTTGGAATAACTGGTCCATTCTCCACAACCCACCATTCCCAAGGATCTCTTTTAAGGTAGATCCTCATTCGGAATTTCCAAAAGTTGTAGTTTTCTGTTCCATGTAGCAGTGGAGGTCTATTGGTTGATTGACCTTCTTGATTGTTATTTCCGAACTGTGCCATGTCAGAATCTTTCCCTATAAGTCACCTTTAAGACCAAGTAAGTAGAGCCAAGCTTTGATAGCAAATGAAATTCTGATAAGGCACACTTAGAAGGAGGGGGGGGGGGTGAATAAGTGTGGATACAAACTATGACCAATTAAAATTGCTGATTTTATAATCTGAGTATGAAAGCACAGCAGCTGGAATATTGCACCGAATAATAAGAATTTCTGTAGTACGTGAGTGCAAAGTGGGTGTTGTATTTTCAACACTGATCTCAGTTCTTTTTATAGCCCAAACATATATTACCGTTGCTTCATAAAAGTTTACATTGTAAATAAAAAAAACAATGTTCCAAAGGTATTCTGTTGAAAACAAGCATAACAAACCCAATATCCTTTGAGAGATAGACAGATGTAGGACTCTATTAGTTATTGACAAGAGAGAGAGAGACCAAGTCACATAAATAACTCAATAGGCTTAAGACTTATCTAATACCTCTAGTAATTATGATTTCATAAAGTCTGCCGCCACTAATATAGCAACCGAAGCAAGGTATAACAATTAAAATAGGAGAGAAATATGAACCAAATATTCAAGATAATGATTATCTTACATTTCCAAGATACTTATCCCACTATTCTAGAAAATAATCATATCTCTGCCAACCCACTTCAACAACCCTTTAATTTCCAACATCTAAATTGTTTACACATGTTATACAAATATCAGTACACATGAATCATTTAATTAATTCATGCAATACTCTCTGCATATACTATGTAAAAATAATTCTCTCAAAAATTTTTTAGCCATGCATAAATTATTTAACCGAAAACTGGACAATAAACTAATTTTATTTTTACGCATGCATGTAAATATTAACCAACTTAGCAATGTAACATAATTTAGGCATGTACACAAATATTTAATTTAATGCACAAATAATATGTCCTAGAGCCTTGTATTGAAAAATCGAATATTTGCAATGACCTTACATATTTTTCCTAAGACACAAAGCATCTTCATTCTTCTTGAATAATCCATCAAACAATTCTTGAAACAGTTTCCTAAAATTTACAATAAAGAATTTAGTATCAATAACCAAGTCATCATCAAAACATAAGGCTAGAACGTGATATAATCAACAATTAAGAATAATCAAAAATACATAACAAAAGGTATTTATACCTTTTTACTCCAACTCTTCTTCTCCTTCTTCTTCTTCTTCTTCTTCTATGGATGAACTTTCTCTCTTCTTCCATCCATTAATGGCAGCCCTCTCTTTCCTTTTCTCTCTCTAAGTGTCGTTCCTCCCTTCTCTCTCTCTTTGTCTCTTTAGTTCTTCTTAGTTAAGTAAAATGAGATGAAATAAAAGATGGAAGAGAAAGACATTTAATGTTAGTAAATAATGTATAGATATATCATATGGATATCTATAATACATTCCCCAAATATCTAAGCTTACTTGCTCCTCTCTCTTTACTTGCAAACTTGGTTAAGAATGATGGCAAAATAAAATGGTGACACATGGCTAGAGTTGTTGGAACAAATATTGCCAAATGAATTAACCATGTGCTTACAATATCCACCTAATCTCTTACTTCCTCTCCTTGCAAATCCGGCCAAGTGGCCAATTTCTTACCAAGTTTGGTTTTTGTTTTATGTAATATCTATTATACCAAATTTCTAAAGTGCCCTCCCTTTAAATTGGGCTAAGCTTGATCTTTAAATAAATTCTTTTGGGCTTCTAAATTAATTTCTTGGGTCATTAAATTGACATAGTCAAATATTTTTTAAATTCTTATCCAACCCAAATCATTTAATTAGGGTTTTCATTACACCTTTGTAAATAAATTTCTTACTCATATATCTTTAATTCCATAACCTAATTAAACTTTGGTTATAATATTTATTATTTGAGATATATAAAATAAATCTCTTAATGTTAGTATATATATTTATATACTAATATTCTCCCATATTATAACCTCTTAGGTTATTTAATTTTAACATCTAATATATATATTAGGTTACATAACTTAATTCTTAATTTACTTTTATATACAAAATAAATGTATTCACATTATATAATGTATATTTATTTAATCATATACATAATTCACATAATCATAACATATTTTACTTCTCACACTAATTTTGACTTTTCTCTATAAAAAGTCAACTGTTAACTTTGACCAAAAGTCAGCCTTTACACATTTTGTATTTACTGTCCATTCTAACTAAACTTGATGTCCCAGATGCAACCGAGCTGTCCATGCTTCAAAATTCTATCTCTAACTCAAATTTTAAGTTTTAAATTACTCCCTTCTTATTGCTAATCGTATTAACTAACGACTTTATACTTATTTAAATTCTTATTTGACAGTCAAGGCCAACGTTCAAGCTATGTTAATTGCTAACATAGTTTTATCTTGATCTTTATATCATTTACTTAATTCATCATTCCTCTTGCTAAAATATATATATCACCTTACTAAGTATATATATATATATTTCTATACATATACTCTTTTTCGTTTAACCTCATAGCATCTTTTCATGTGAAATCTTATCTTCTCAAGAAAATTTTCATATGTACTTATATAACATTTCTTAGACTATTCAATTCAAATCGAATTTACAGGTATCGTAATACCTTATTCTTGATATTCCTTCAAGAACATTTTAATTCATTTCTAGGGTTTTAGAATTTTGTAACCCATATTTTCTCTATTCTCATTCGAATAGCAAACCATATAGGTTTTACTTGAAAATTTTAAATAAGTCCTCAAATTCTCATCTAGGTTTTATTCTTTAACCTTTATTCTAATCATTCAAGATTTTATGAATTTTCAGGTTATCACAGAATGAATTTGCTAAACATGTTAAAACATGAAAGTTTAATATGAACATGAGTTTTGGGTCAAGATTTAGGTTAGCTAGTGATTCTGTAAATTTTTAATTCTTTGGTATGTTGTATTTCTATGAATTACAAATCTATATAATCAAAAATGGACTAATTTAGATGTGTATAACTCAAGTATTAAGATTAGAAGGAGAAAAAGTTCAAAAATCACGAGAACAACAAACTACAAATTCTGTCTCTTCTAACAAGCGCTTGATTGTGCTATATCAGAAGTCTATTAGTGGAAGTAAGTTGCCTTCGGTGGTGTATTGCACTATTTCCAAGGCTTAATTGGGCGCAGCTATGCTCTAGGTGTGTCAGGTGTGATAGTTTTGACCTCATGTAGTAAAACAACCATAACATTTTCATACGAACTTCGATTGAGGATATTCAAGATGATACAGAACGAGGAAGAATAGACCCAAATTTTTTTTTCTTTAAGTTTTTCAATTTGAGGTTATTGGCAGGGGTCAAAATGGTCATCGTTGGGACTAATGTGTATTCAGAGGCAATCGGAGGGCATCGAGCATGCACGTATGCAAGTGTAGTGCTTCTAATGATAAAAGATGTTGTTCTAAGTTATAAAACATGAATATTAGTAAATATAATGATTCATGACATTAATAAATGATGTGTTAGATAAGTTATATAAGCATATTAAGCATACATAAGAGAGACAAATCGGGCATATGACGAATGAATGTCGAAATGCCGTGACAAGTGTTAATGAACATAAAAAGTGTTTAAATTCAAATGAAATGAATATTATAAGATATGAAATGGGGTTAATATAAAATCAATAAGTAGTCCTAGAAAGACTTAAACACTTGAACGAACTTCGGGTATGACCTAAGAAGAAATATAGTGAGATATAAGTCGAAAGTTAACACAATCAAATTGAACATTGTGTATTGATTAATAGGAAGGGTTATGGGATATAGAGTAAAGTTTACATTATAACTACTATGCGTTGCTATATGACTAATAGTTGATGTGCATGTTTATATAATTGTGTAGGGCACGTGAAGTATAGATAGTTGTAAGCTGTTAAACTATTATTGGTAAACAACGATCAAGGCAAGTCTTTCGGTTGCTATTTGTTATGTGAACTTGATGATGAACTATTTTAAATCTTTATTGTGAAGGGAATTATGTGTTATATATGTTGAAAGTATGAAATGTTAAAGTATATTTATGACTACATCGATTGAGTAAAGAATGTTGATTGAGTAAGGAACTGTAACGACCAACAAAATTGGATTATTTGTAAAATACTTTTATTTGATTAAATAATGAATAAAATTATTTTATAATAATAAGCAAGATGAATGTCATTCTATAACCTAACAGTGTTAGAATGTCATAGTATTTTGGATACGTGGTAGAATTAAAGTGTTTAAATTCCCAAGACAAAAATAAAAGTTTTTCGAGAAATTTTTCGAAAAACACTATGCATCGATATTTGCTCGGGAATTATTTTTGAATTTTTGAGAAATATGTAACGATAAAATAACAAGGAAGGATGGATTATGTAATAATAATTCAAGTATGGCAAACACAATTTTTTGCCTGCATACTAAATTCGAGAATGTTAGGGAAAGTAACGCGTTAATGAGTAAACGATGATCGTATGATACGTAAGTATTGTACGAGGTTATGAATATGAGTATGATACGAGGTATTATACGAGTATGTATGAATGATGGTATGTCATATATGATGAATGAGTATACGGATTAGTATACTAGAAGAATACATAGACAATACGTTATAAGTATTAAGCCAATGGTATTAGACTTGTAGGATTTGAGTAGAAATTGTACAAGCCCAAGTGAATTAATGTTAAAGCCCAATGTTTGATAATGCAGGCCTAAATGATAAGTTAAAGTTATTAGAACTTAAGCCCAAATTAAGAACCAGATCCGTGGATCGAACCGATGGGTAAACGGGTAAGAAAAACCCATGGGGCAACCCATGTGGGCCCCATGGATCACATGGAAACCATCTTGGTAACCAAGTAAAGTGGTTTTACTTAGTGACCAAGGATGATTAGTAAGGAGGTGGAGTTGTGGAGGTGGGATGGCCAAAATGGCTATTATGCCCTCATTTTGGAAATCCTATAAATAGAAGAGACTTCCTAGATTATTTAGCTTGTTTAATTTCCACCAACAAACTTAGAGCTTATATTTAGAGAGAAAAGAAGTAAGAGCTAGATTTTCCTAACTAAAGAAAGAAGAAGAAAGAAAGATAAAGAACTTCAAGGGTAAGCATCCTAAACCATGATTCACCCTCTCTTCATTTGTTAGAGAAGTGAGTAGTGGTAGAGCTTGTTTCTTAAGGAGTGATAAGGATGGTTATTAATGGATGAAACCTTAATAAACCATGTGAAAGTGAAATCATAAGTATAAAAGTTATAAACCATTGAAAGTCATTGAAAAATTATAATATTGTTGTTGATGGACAACTTTAAAACCATCATTTGTAGGCTTAGATAATACATGTTGTGATAATGGAATGAATCCATTTGGAACGGTGTAAAAATCTTAAGTAACGAAGTTATGGCGGAATTTACGAGATTAGACGATAATCGTCGAAATCGTGAAATTCTCGGAATGGAAGTCAAAAGTTAACATTGAACTCAAAAACGTTGGTTTTCGATGGAGAATACTCTAAGTTTGTATTTTAGAGTTGCGAACTTAAAAATGGTTAAATTCTGACTTAGAACGAAGAAACGAGCTATGAACGTTCACGAACGTTTATCGTTTTTGTAAAAATGGACTTAAACTATGAATTCCGTGTTAACAGATTTAAAAATGTAAAATTTCTATATGAACACTTAGTTCATGTGATTTTTGAGCTAAAATGGCTTCTAAATGAGCCAATTCGAACTTAAAATGAGCAAATTATGAGTCCGAGAAGTTCACTAAGTAAACAAACTGTCTAAATTATCTGATCCATAGAGCTAGTGTCGCAGCGCTAGCCAATGCTTAAAAGGTGGCGCCGCAGCGCCAAGCCGTGCCCAATACCTACTGGAGAGTGGCGCCGCAACACGACCAATTGTATTGAGGATGGCACTGCAGTGCCAGGTCCAGCGAATAGTTATAGGAGACTCGCGTCGCAGCGCGAGACTTATAAAGGGAAGCTGGCGCCGTAGTGCAAGCACTTGGTAATGCATAGAAAAGAAAGTTTGTAAAGATAAGAAGGAAGTTGGTTGATTAATGATGAAGTAATACATTAATAAACTTAAAGTAAGCATCCTCAATGATCATTATAACGTTGCGAATTATAACTAAAGGTTAAAGAAAGATTACTTGAATGTGAATGTAAAACATTACGATAAACCGTGACCAATGTTAACAAATCTAATGAACGATTAGATTGAGAAGAAGGGTAAGATAAGTTAGATACCATACATATCTGACTATGACCTAATGTGGTATGTTATGTGATCATGTATTGTAGAAGACCTTAAAGACTCAAATGGAAAAGTATTTAATCTATAGAAGACGCTGAAGGAAAGTGTTCTAACCCTTGTCTATGTTCATTCTAGACAAGCTTTGTAATTCATGTCTCTTACGCATAAGTTAATGTATGATGAGGTCGAAGCCAATTCCTTCGGCTAGACTTAATGCATTCATTGGATTTCTTATAATCTATCAAAATGTTATCAAAGTGTTATCTGTTTGCCAAACTGTTTTGGTATGGATTTCAAAGAAAGACTGAGTATGAATAAACAAATGTTTTGTCGTCAAACGACAGGCACTTGAGGTTGCAAAAACTTAAATATAAATACGTTTATAAAAGAAGTGTTGTACAACATAGAGTACTATAGTCTGATCACCTAGACGTGCTCGTAAGTAATATCGGACTTACGGACATAGTGTCGGGTTGTATTTTTTAAAGAAAGAACGAAATACTCAAGGTCTTGGACCCAAAATTTATGTTTAATGAACATGGTTCATTGTAAAATATTTTAAGGGAAAAGAAGTACTATTTCGATTTATCTATAGTACTTCATAACTATTGCTTCAGTTATAGAAGATATATGATTTGTATGATTCAAGCATGTTGTTTAATGAATTGTCATACTTGCTGAGATAGTTATGCTCACTCTTGCTTGAACAATATGAATGAAGCTAAGATTGAACGACCTGAAGGATCGAATAAAGATAAAGGATAGGCTAAGGCAGCTGTGACAACCCGAGAATTTAGACAATTTAATAGAATCTTAAAAGATTGATTAGAGGAAAATAATAGACCTAGACAGAAAATAAGTGTATGTGTTTGACATTTTTGGGAAGGAATTTTGTGAATTTAAAAACTTTTGGTGAAGGTTTAGAGTTTTAAGAGTATTTATGTATATGGTCATATATGTGTACAGTATGTGGTTAACGGTCAAGGGTTGACTAGATAAACTATATCAGTCATAAACCCTAATAATATTTTAAGAACCTCGACGCTCAGTAAGAAAACCATAACAATTGATGAGAAACCCTAGTACCGGCTCTGGAAACCCTAATTCAGTTCCAGAAATCCAAAACCCTAATTGGGAAGTTAAAAGGTAAATATAAAAGGTTTTTATGTTATTGATTATATATGTAATTAGAGATAACCTTAATTGACTGTTTAGAAAACCCTAATTATTCATCTAGAAACCCTAATGGAACCTAATTGTTAAATTATCAATTTTTAATGAGGAAATAATAATCCTAATTAACAAGCTTGAATATAATTAGGAAATCCTAATTATACTTTAGAATTCTTAATTTTCTATTTTTAAATCTTAATTATAATAACCTAGAAAATTTAAATTTGTATAACCTTAGGGTTAAACCCTAAGGGTTAAAACCTAATGGTTGTGAGAAGTTACCAAGTCAAATGACCAAACTACCCTTTTTAATATTTTAATGAGGTGGAGTGTAGATCTAACCCTACCTGTGGTTGGTGACCAACCCTAAGCTAGCCATGTGGTCTAGTAACCAACTTTCATCAGCCAACAACTGATCACATGATCAGTCATAAGCATTTCATCATTTTATATATAGATCAAAGAGAGGGAAATGTCACCAAACTAAGCTCATTTGCATCCTTACACTCAACCAAACTTTCCTCTCTCCTAAGCCACGAAAATATTAAGTGAATCAGTCACTAGTGTGATCATTAGCAAGCCAGGAACATATCACAAAGATCAGATTCAAGATCAAAGCATAAATGAGGTATAAACCCTAGATTTTGTAAATCATGTGATTTTATGTTAGTTGTTGTTTAGATTGGTACTAGAGGGTGTCATTTAGTGATCTGGGTTGCTAGATCCCAGATCCATATCATCTAGAAGCTTGAAGTTAAAGATTTCAAAAATCTAGAAAACTAGAAAAAAGTGGTCTGACAACCGAATGTTAGACCCCATAAATCTTTACCTGTTTATAGTTTTGGTTGTTTAAATGTTTTTACTTGTAGTATGTTGTAAGGTCTTTGATGTGGAACTTGAATCAAGCCCAGACCATGTATAGATTAAAAGTTATTAATGGTCAAAGTACGTTGACCGAGTACGAAAACCGTTTCTGGAAAACCCAGAAAATCTCCAGAAACCCCCGAATTTCTGACAGCGTTTTGCAGGCCTCTGATCTTGTTGTATATTAATGATTAGGCTAAGTTGTTGCTTGATATTTGTAACCTGTCATGATGACTACATATCCATTCTTTTAGATCACCCAGATCTTTAAAATAATCGTAGATAATTATGGTCAAACTACGTTGACCGATCTTCCTGAAGAACAATTTGGAAAACCCAGATTCTTCAATACTCGTTTTCTCTGACAATGTTTGACCGACCTAAATCTTGTGATTGTGTTGATAATATATTGATATTATGTTATAGGATTGCTCTTCTACATTTTTACTATAAGTATTAACATTTACAACACACTAAGCAAACTCAGTATGCAATTTATGGAGATCAAAAGTGGGCAACTCAGACTGTTCTTCACTTCTGGAAAACCCAGAAATGAAGAACAACTTTTGACATGTTTTTCTGTAGATTAGATCTTGTTGTGATGATGTAGTTTGGGCATGAAATTGATTTATAATAGTAGTATTGCATGTATACTACAATATTAATACAATATACAACCCTGATAACATCCAGAACATGAAAATTTATGTGGTCAAAGTAGTAACCTCGAACACTGTCTTGAAGGTTCTGGGTTTGCTGATGAATACTCAAGAACACCTATAACGATTGTTTCGTCGCTATAGGGACCTTTAGTGACAGTTTATTTAATGAAATTAACTATTTTAATTAATAAATAGATAAAAATAGTTTTTAATTATTCAAAATACATAATAAATTTCAAAAAAATATTTTAAAACCTGAAAAATTAGTTTTTAATTAATTTGAAAATATTTTATAAATATTTAATATTTTTGAAATATAAAATGTATTTAATTTATTTAATTATAATATTAAATAAATTATTCAAAAATGATTTTAATACTTGAAAAATCATTTAAAATTATATTATGGTATAAGAAAATATTTTAAGTTATTTTTAATGACTTTTAATATTTTGTGATGAATTTCATTAATTAATTAATATTAATGATAATTAAGTTATTTAATAGATGTATTAAATAAATTATGAGAAAATAGAATTAATGCTTTAAAAATTATATGAAAATGATTTAAGTGTTATAAGAATATTTTAAGTTATAAAATATAACTTTTGATATTTTGACATGAAATACATTAATATTTAATATTAATGGCAATTAGTTAATAATGGTTTTAATTAATTTAAAATCATTTAATGGTGATAATATGGTATTAAAAATACTTTGAGATATTATAAATATATTATAATATTATTATAAGAATTTCATTAATATTTAATATTAAATAAATATTAATGATAATAGAACTAAGCGGTATTTAAATCATATTATTATGGTATTAATGATTGAAAAATCATGATAAATAGTAATAATTATCTAAAAATTATCATGTGCCTATGAAAATTATTTTGATTAATAATATAATTATCTAAGATAATTGTTAAGTGTTAGAACAGAGTTTAATTAAACTTAAACTCGATAATTATATGACTAGGCCGTCGGGATGTATTATTAGTACCGAACTCAACTCATGCTGCAATAGTTTGACTTGATGCTAGGTCTTATGTGCCGTGTTTAGGTTATTTTATATTGTGATGATACTATTCTAATATTTGGAGATCGGTATTATATATATTAGGTCTTCGGATAAAGCTAAGTAATATTTTGTAACGGTAATCAACGGTACATGCAAGTTTTTTTTTTCTTAACTCTACTTTGAGTTGTTATATTCAAATGTATTTGTGGTTAACCATTGTTGATTGCCATGCTTAAGAATTATAGAATTGTACTATGTACATATTATGTGTATAAGTCAGGTATGAAAGGCTGATCACCTTCATTACCATTCGGTTCAGATATATTTGTTCATGTTCAATACTTGTTCAACCAAAAGTTTGTTCGTGCTAATTCACAACTACATTGTTGAATTATAGCCAACTTATTATTCAGACTCTTTCAATCATGATATATCCTTTAATAAATTTAAACTTGTTGGGCAACCTTCATGCTCACCCTTGCTATATCATAATAAAACATTGCAGATTAAGTCAAATGAGTCGGATACCAGGAAAAGGATAAAGACAGTTCCAACTTTAAATTTATGTGTGTGGTTTAATTTGTAACAGTAATGTATGATAATATCTTTGTATGTCAGATAGCATAATGAATTATTTATAAGTCAAGGTTACTCGACCTTGGGGAAAAGTGTGCAAAGTTTAATGTATAAACAATTTATGTTTATATCTTTCGCTACATTTGGTATCAGAGCTGTTGGTTATAAATCTAGGGTAGAGTTACCTTAGACTAATAACTGCAGTGATTAGGATAAGTACTAACTCACATAGAGTTAGTTGGTCGGTAAGATTCAAAGACGAATCTCGGCGAGTGTAAAGATACGGAATTCCCTAACTCTGATAAATAAAGTTGAACAGTAGTGGTGAATAGATAGAGTCTAAAAAACTAAAAGTGCAGGGATAGGAGATCGTAAAACAAAATGATCAAGATAGAGAAATGAATCGTAATATATACGATGAGATCACCCCGTGATCTGATAAGGTGATAGTAAGGAAAAGAATCAATCTGATGATTGGAAAGTTTACAGCAAGATTGCTGTGTGAATCAGTATAGATTCAGGAAAGGATTATGAATACGGAGTTATATGATTCGTATTGAGAAAAGAGTTAGTATTAGGTGGGGATTTCAATTGAGGAGTCATGTCAGCAGCTGAGTTATATGATTCCTTGTATGGGCGGGGAATTGTACTTGGTGTAAAAACCACTTAGTTTCTGGCACTGATAATCATTGAAATGTCTATGTCGCGCTATTTGCTATATGCATGTTAAGAGGGTGATTCATTTCTCATGCGTATAACAAATAGATAGGTTATAGGTAGAGGATATGAGGTTAAGTACAAGTTCTTAAAACTCACACTTATGTGACATTCTTGACTCATAGTTATATGAAATATTTATGAACCCCTCAGCGAATGGACGCCAAAGGTCTGTCTAGGAAAGTTCTTAAACTCATATGATTGTGGCAAGTTCATGAACTCATAAGTGTGGTTTGACAAACTAGGTATAGTTGTGTGTGAATGGAGTATGAAGGATAATAGGAATAGATAGATTACTAAGCAACCGATTATAAGTGGAGACATTAAGTTTTCCAAAACTCATAGCTATGCTAGATTTCGAAATTTTGACATCAAGCTAAATACGCACTATGTGCTTTTTTTTTAAAACAAAATATGTAGAATCGTAATCATTTTTGGAACGGTTTAAAGTATAGTCTATGCTACTTATTTCGGCTAGACGCAAATGATTTGAAATATAAAAATATATTTTTATTTATCACTCATGTACCATGTCACCTGGTACATCGATGATAAAAAGTTGATAGAGTTATAAATACAGAAATACTTAGTGTGAATTTGATTTAAAGTCGTTGTTCCACTATTATATGATGTGTTATGACAAAGTCATACGATGACGACATCCTCAAATGGACTGTGTATACAGTACGACATCATGATGTCATTCTCAAAAATATTTTCAAAATTTTAATTTGCCAACGGGGTTTGGCTACACTAAGTAATTCGATTGAATTGAATTATTGATATGAGTCTATGCTGTTTGATTCAGCTAGACCAACAATTATAAAACTCTAAGCGTTCTTTGAAAATTTTCCCGAACCAAATTGTTTTGGTGCGGAATCAGATTAAGACTGAGGTAAGAAATTTTGTGCGCCTAAGGCAGATGGGATAGAAGGAACGGGGAAAAATTGTTCCAACCAGCAGTACTTGGCCAGTACAGGGCATATCAGACTAATTACCCTATATCTCTATAAGTTATGACGGTTTACAGATTAATTTCCATAAAACCATTGCGAAAATGAAAATTCATAGTATATAAGAGTCCTCAGCACAATTTGAAAACTTTTAACTCTTGGGAGTGATGTATTGGGTAGCATGTGATGTTGTGTATGTAAGGTATGAGGTGTAAATTGAATTTCGGGGACGAAATTCTTAGAAGAAAGGGTGAATGTGACAACCCGAGAATTTAGACAATTTAATAAAATCTTAAAAGATTGATTAGAGGCTAAATAATAGACCTAGATAGAAAATAAGTGTATGTATTTCACATTTTTGGGAAGGAATTTTGTGAATTTAAAAACTTTTGGAGAAGGTTTACAGTGTTAAGAGTATTTGTGTATATGGTCATATATGTGTACTATATGTTGTTAAGGGTCAAGGGTTGACCAAATAAACTATATCAGTCATAAACCCTAATAATATTTTAATTAAGAACCTCTGTGTTCAGTAAGAAAACCCCAACGATTGATGAAAAACCCTAGTACCGGCTCTGGAAACCCTAATTTAGTTGCGGGAATCTGAAACCCTAATTCAGGATATTAAAAACCTAATTTGGAAGTTTAAAGGTAAATATAAAGGTTTTTATGTTATTGATTATATATGTAATTAGAGATAACCTTAATTGACTGTTTAGAAAACCCTAATTGTTCAGCTAGAAACCCTAATGGAACTTAATTGCTAAATTATCAATTTTTAATTAGAAAATAATAATCCTAATTTGCAAGCTTGAATATAATTAGGAAACCCTAATTATAATTTAGAAATCTTATTTTTCTATTTTTTAATCTTAATTAGAATAACCTAGAAAATTTAAATTTGTATAACTTTAGGGTTAAACCCAAAGGGTTAAACCCTAAGGGTCAAACCCTAAGGGTTAAAACTTAATGATTATGAGAAGTTACCAAGTTGCCATTCACTTTATAAGTCAAATGACCAAACTACCCTTTTTAGTATTTTAATGAGGTGGAGTGTAGATCTAACCCTACTTGTTGTTGGTGACCAACCCTAAGCTAGCCATGTGATCTAATAACCAACTTTAATCAGCCAACAACTGATCACATGATCTGTACTACTTTGACCACATAAATTTTCATGTTTTGGATGTTATCGGGGTTGTATATTGTATTAATATTGTAGTATACATGCAATACTACTATTATAAATCAATTTCATGCCCAAACTACATCATCACAACAAGATATAATCTACAGAAAAACATATCAGAAGCTGTTCTTCATTTCTGGGTTTTCCAGAAATGAATAACAGTCCGAGTTGCCCACTTTTGATCTCCATAAATTGCATACTGAGTTTGTTTAGTGTGTTGTAAATGTTAATACTTATAGTAAACATGTAAAAGAGCAATCCTATAAAATAATATCATTATATTATCAACACAATCACAAGATTCAGGTCGGTCAAACATTGTCAGAGAAAACGGGTTTTGAAGAATCTGGGTTTTCCAGATTGTTCTTCAGACAGATCGGTCAACGTAGTTTGACCATAATTATCTACAATTATGTTAAAGATCTGGGTGATCTAAAAGTATGGATATGTAGTAATCATGACAGGTTACAAATATCAAGCAACAACTTAGCCTAATCATTAACATACAGCAAGATCAGAGGCCTGCAAAACGTTGTCAGGAATTCTGGATTTTCTAGAGATTTTATGGGTTTTCCAGAAACGGTTTTTGTGCTCGGTCAACGTACTTTGACCATTAATAACTTTTAATCTATACATGATCTGGACTTGATTCAAGTTCCAGATCAAAGACCTTACAACATACTACAAGTTAAAACATTTAAACAACCAAAACTATAAACATGTAAAGATCTATGGGGTCTGACATTTGGTTGTCAGACAACATTTTTCCAGTTTTCAAGATTTTTGAAATCTTTAATTTTGAGCATCTAGATGATATGGATCTGGGATCTAGCAACCCAGATCACTAAATGACACCCTCTAGTACCAATCTAAACAATAACTAACATAAAATCACATGATTTACAAAATAAATCATTAATATTTAATATTAAATAAATATTAATGATAATAGAACTAAGCAATATTTAAATCATATAATTATGGTATTAATGATTGAAAAATCATGATAAGTAGTAATAATTATCTAAAAATTATTATGGGCCTAGGAAAATTATTTTTATTGATAATATAATTATATAAGATAATTGTTAAGTGTTAGAACAAAGTTTAATTGAACTTAAACTCGATAATTATCCGACTAGGCCGTCGGGATGTATTATTAGTACCGAACTCAACTTAGACTACAATAGTTTGACTTGATGCTAGGTCTTATGTGCTGCATAGACTGATAGGATTATGTGGTAATGTGTTTAGGTTATTTTATATTGTGATGATATTATTCTAATATTTGAGATCAATATTATATATATTAGGTCTTCGAATAAAGCTAAGTAATATTTCGTAACGGTAATCAACGGTACAGGCAAGTTTTTTCTTCTTAACTCTACTTTGAGTTGTTGTATTCAAATGTATTTGTGGTTAATCATTGCTGATTGCCATGTTTAAGAATTGTAGAATTGTACTCTGTACATATTGCGTGTATAAGTCAGGTATGAAAGGCTGATCACCTTCATTACCATTCGATTTAGATATATTTGTTCATGTTCAATACTTGTTCAGTCAAAAGTTTGTTCGTGCTAATTCACAACTACATTGTTGAATTATAGCCAGCTTATTATTCGGACTCTTTCAATCATGATATATCCTTTAATAAATTTAAACTTGTTGGGCAACCTTCATGCTCAACCTTGCTATATCATGATAAAACATTGCATATTAAGTTGAATGCGTCGGATACCAGGAAAAGGATACAAACAGTTCCAACTATAACTTTATGTGTGTGGTTTAATTTATAACAGTAATGTATGATAATATCTTTGTATGTCAGATATGATAATGAATTGTGTATAAGTTAAGGTTACTCGACCTTGGGGAAAAGTGTGTAATGTTTAATGTATAAACAATTTATGTTTATATCTTCCGCAATAGTTAGAACTAGTGTACCAGATCCGTGGTGATTTAGGACCAGGATTTGGGGGCGCTACAGCAGCCCAATGATCTGTTTATGTAATAGTATAGGTTTAATGTTGTAATTATTTAATATTATGACAATAAACATATGTAATGGTTATAAGAACTTGGGAAAGAGAATATTATTTTGTTATATAAATCAAACATATTCACTTTTTTGAGTAATTTCAATTGAATGTATGTGTCAATGGTAGTACCGTGTAGCACCATCTGTCGGGTTGTAAGGATACCCGAATTTGGGGGCGTCAAAGGTTGGTTCAAAGCAATAGGTTATAAAACTTATGGGGGGGGGGAATAGAACCTTAAGACATAACCTTAAGAAGAGTTAAAGAAGTAAAACATGAAATTAACCCTAAAAATGCATTATATATGATATGTGTTTTTATAATCCTAATGATGTGTACTAATCAAACTAATTTGTTTTATTGTAGATGTCAGGAGATAGCATTATAAATAGGGATATACATGTTGTTAGTGAAGAATCGATGAATCAAGTAGAGATTTTACCGAACCCTGTAGCTGAAGAGCCAGTATCACACTATAAAAATCAAATACAAACTTCATTGATACAACTATTGAACTGTCGTGCAGAATACGACCACGGTTAAACTGTGAGTTTTAATACAAAAGTATGTAACTCTCATGGTGCCTCGACCACAACCTTACAATGGTACTTTACATCAAAGTACAGTTAAAAACTGTTTTAGAAATTAAAATCTTTGGGAAGTGCTCAAGGAAACCTTCGTACATGGGAGGCCATGCGTCTAGGTTATGATAGATATCATATGTCCACAGAATTATCCTTGGTTGAACCAATAGACCCCAAAGAAAAACGAGAAGATTACTATCTTCTTCTTTCAAATGGTGAGTCTTCTCTTGACATATAACTATCTCCACTGTCTCCAAGTGAAAATTATATTTCAAATAAACTGCAAGATCATATACGTAGTGCTCGTAGATATACTTAGCAAGTGGATGTGCACAACCTTATCTTATGATAACACGAGGTTGTATGTCATTAGACATCTTGTATGATAGTGGCAAAACACCCTTCCAAAGTTGAGTTCACGTCACCCTATTCGGTTCACCAAAATTAAATATCAAATGACGTATACAATATATCTAAAGTTCTCAATAAAATTATTTCCATACTATTTAGGGAGAACCTCAACAGCTATAGACCACCGTTCTGTTCCCCTGTTATCCCCGCTCGACTCGGCAACACTCTTATTACCTGAAAGGAATTGTGAAGCAAAAGGGTGAGCACAACTAGCTCAGTAAAGAATATCATGACTAAAGATAATGAAATTATCAATAGTCTTCGTTAGTAAAAAATCAGAGATTTAGAACATATGGTAGATGATAAAACTTTTCAACCATAGTTGCAACGGAACGAGAAATCCATTAGAAGAGTCAAATAGACTATAAAGTCTATTATCTTCTCCACATTAAAAGTCCACCAACAATCTTTTATCTCTGTAACATCAATCAACAATTCCTTTCCACAATCATGTGAACAACTCATAATCATAATTTTGATTCTAAATTCCTCTTTGCACCCAGGACGAAGATAATTTTCATCACCTATCTTCACCTGAAACATCAAAAATCATGGTTATACCAAATCACAATTCCTGCTCATAATAATACTAATAAATTCATCTTTGCACTACGACCAAAGAAATTCATTAACAATTCATCTTTGCACTACAGGCCAAAGACATACAACTGTATTTTAGAAGAGTCAAGTAGAGCATTATATCTACTATCTTTTATGAATTAAAAATGTATAATCAATATTTTATCGCTGAGACTCAGCTTAATAAATAGTCCACATCATCGAATCATCCTTGCACTACGACCTAGGATATTTATGTGATCATCAATGGTCATGATTATACCGAATAATCTCTGGTTATAATCATACCAATAACTGTCCATCAATGCACTATGGGCCAATGAGGACTTTTACCACATCATCTATAACATTACAGGTCATGATTATACCGAATGATCCCTAGTCATAATCATACCAATAAACAATTCATCTATGCACATAAGCCAAAGATACTCATCAATCAATAGTTCATCTTTGCATGTAAGCCAAAGATATACAACTATAAAACCAATAATCAACAGTCCATCTTTGCACGTAAGCCAAAGATATACATTTGTAAAACCAATAATCAACAGTCCATCTTTGCACGTAAGCCAAAGATATACAACTGTAAAACCAATAATCAACAGTCCATTTTTGCACCTAAGCCAAAGATGACTTTCATCATAAAATAAGCATGAGGACGATGACAATGATAAAAGCATTAATCAAACGAAATCAAGGATAAATATTAAAGACTTTAAATTTATCCAGAGTTTAAAAATATCCAAATTGTCAACATGATACTGCTTTGTGGAGTAAAATTCAAGAATAATATTCATGTACAAAAAATAATTTGGACAGAAAAGAAATATATTTTTTGGGTAAATAGTACCTCGTGAATAGTACTTCGGGAATAGTACCCCGTGAATAGTACCCTGACACGAAAAGTGTCCCAAATACCCGAGTGAATGATACTAGAGTGAATAGTAATTAGGTGAATAGTAACCTATGAATAGTAACTTGTGATTAGTACTCCGACATGAAAAGTACCCCGAATACCCGAGTGAATAATACTAGAGTGAATAGTAATTAGTGAATAGTAACTCGTAAATAAAATACCAAATAAAATGATATTTCATGATGAGTACAAAAGAAATGATATCTCATACGAGTATAATAGAATATACAAAACTGCAAATGGATTTTCATCCGCCATGCGGTAATCCACGTAGACAGATCATTTCCAAAATTTAATAAAGAATGAATACGAAAGGTCATTCACCATGCATGCGGTAGTTCGCGCAGACAGGTTATTCTAATAGAATAATAAAGAATTGAATAACTAAAGAATTCACCAGGCATACGATATACCGCACAGACAGGTTATTCCCAACAGAATAATAAAGAATGGAATAACAGAAGAATTCACCAGGCATGCGATAGACCGCACATACAGGTTATTCCCAACAGAATAATAAATAATGGAACCAGGTCATGTTTAATACACACAAACAGAATATTCCAATAGAATAATAAAGAATGGAACAAGGTCATATTTAATCCACACATACAGGATATTCCAACAAAATAATAAAGAATGGAATAATAGAAGAATTTCACCATGTATGTGGTACTTCGCATAGACAGGTTATTCTAACATAATAGTAAAGAATGGAATAACAGAAGAATTTCACCATGTATGCGGTAGTTCGTATAGACATGTTATTCCAACATAATAATAAAGAATGGAATAACAGAAGTTCTCTTCATAAATACGAAAGAAATAATACCTTTTACTATAATAATAATATCCCTTACCTTAGAAGAAGACTGGATACTGGAATAGTGAGGTAGCAGACTTCTTTTCTTCTTTCTCTCTATAATTTCTTTCTATAATAATTTCTCTATAGCTTTAGTGAATTGGTGAGAAATGAAGGAAGAATGAGCTTCTATTTATAGGAAAATATAGTTTTGATAATTGCATGTTTTGGGGCTCAAAATATTACAGTATAATACCTTCCTCTTTTCCTTCATTTTTAATTTAGTCTTGCAAGTATTATCAAACTTGCACCACCTCCCCTAATAGTAAATCATGTGAATTAATAGTTCATTTATGTGACTCAATAGTATAATCATGTGAAAAAACTAATTATAGTATAGTACCTTCAACAATACATCAATTTTTAACTTAGTCATGCAAGTATTATCAAACTTGCACCACCTCCCCTAATAGTAAATCATATGAATCAATAGTACACACATGTGAACACATAGTTATAAGCATGTGAATTAATAGCAATTAATTGCTCATTTATCTGATTAATTACCCGATTGGTCAATATAACCTCCAGACATCGATTATTATCGATATAAATGTCAATTTCTGCTAACACTAATAATCCCAACACAATGGAACTATCAATTTCATCTTTAATCAACATGAACTTATTCATCATTAATATTATAACTCATAATATTTAACAAACAAAGTTGTTCCCAGAAAAGGGGGGCTTTCGATAAGGATTTCTCCTTATCGCACGAAATTAGTGACCGAACCTCTCCTCGATGTGAACTTCTAGACATTGTCAATATTGCAAATAATAATATGAATAACTTTGTCTTCTCAATTATTGATTTAATAATATAACATATTATGCAGATGATATTGTGACAATAATTGAATCAATAATATGAGAGATATGATGCAACAACTATTGTAGCAATAATTGAGTATAACTGAGTGACTTCTTATGTAAGCATCAATAATCAATACCGTGTGCTACTATGCAACCACATGTATTAATGTACTTTTACTACCAGGTAGTTCAACAGTTTTAACGGTAACACTTTCACAGTTATAAAAAGATAATTCTGTCATTTTCTAACTACGATAATACTTTCGTTGTGGGGTCCACTAATGATTGTGCCGTCGTACGAATATTCCCCGACAAAAAGAATATTCCCTGACCAAACGAATATAATATAACAACTTACATACTTTGCAAAATTTTCACATATCACCCTTAACTTTAACTTTTATCAATTTAATCATTTACTAAAAAGAATAATTATAAGAAAATTGAATACTTTCATTTCATAAAATTCGGGGTCTCACAATCTCCCCTCCTTATGAAATTTTGCCCTCGAAATTTACGTACCTAGTAGTTCGAAGAGATGAGAATACCTTGCTTTCTTTTCAGATTGTACCTTCCTGGTTATTTCCTCTATATCATGATTTTCTCATTGCTCATCTCCTGTATTTCAGATATCATTCTAGAATATATCTTCAAAACAAAGGTTAATTGACATATCACAATTTGTCAACTTATCAAGTAAACAATTTCAGCTTAGGCAAGTCACACACTAGCGAAGTATATTACTCGTGTCTCCCCTCCTAGTTCTAGACTCATATCTCCGCCAGAGACCATATCCCTAAGCTCTGATACCATTTGTGATGCCCCCAAAATAGGTCCACACGACCCATTATGAGTCGCCAGATATCACACTATAAAAATCAAATACAAACTTCATTTATACAACTATTGAACTGTCGTGCAGAATACGACCACGGTTAAACTGTGAGTTTTAATACAAATGTATGTAACTCTTATGGTGCCTCGACCACAACCTTATAATGGTACTTTACAAAAAAGTACAGTCAAAAACTGTTTTAGAAATTAAAATCTTTGGGAAGTGCTCAAGGAAACCTTCATACATGGGAGGCCATGTGTCTAGGTTATGATAGATATCATATGTCCACAGAATTATCCTTGGTTGACCCAATAGACCCCAAAAAAATGAGAAGATTACTATCATATTTTTTCGAATGGTGAGTCTTCTCTTGACATATAACTAACTCCACTATCTCCAAGTGAAAATTATATTTCAAATAAACTCCAAGATCATATAGGTAGTGCTCGTAGATATACTCAGCAAGTGGATGTGGGCAACCCTGTCTTATGATAACACGAGGTTGTATGTCATCAGACATCTTGAATGATAGTGGCAAAACACCCTTCCAAAGTTGGGTTCACCTCACCCTATTCGGTTCACCAAAATTAAATAACAAATGACGTATACAATACGACACACTTATCTAAAGTTCTCAATAAAATTATTTCCATACTATTTAGGGAGAACCTCAACAGCTATAGACCACCGTTCTATTCCCCTGTTATCCCCGCTCGACTCGGCAACACTCTTATTACCTGAAAGGAATTATGAAGCAAAAGGGTGAGCACAACTAGCTCAGTAAAGAATATCATGACTAAAGATAATTAAATTATCAACAGTCTTCGTTAGTAAAAAATCATAGATTTAGAACATATGGTAGATGATAAAACTTTTCAACCATAGTTACAGCGGAATGAGCAATCCATTAGAGGAGTCAAAAAGACAATAAAGTCTATTATCTTCTCCACATTTAAAGTCCACCAACAATTTTTAATCTCTGTAACATCAATCAATAATTCCTTTCCATAATCATGTGAATAACTCATAATCATAATTGTGATTCCAAATTCCTCTTTGCACCCAGGACGAAGATAGTTTTCATCACCTATCTTCACCCGAAACATCAAAAATCATGGTTATACCAAATCACAATTCATGCTCATAATCATACTAATAAATTCATCTTTGCACTGCGGCCAAAGATATTAATTAACAATTCATCTTTGCACTACAGGCCAAAGATATACAACTGTATTTTAGAAGAGTCAAGTAGAGCATGATATCTATTATCTTTTACGAACTAAAAATGTATAATCAATATTTTATCGCTGAGACTTAGCTAAATAAATAGTCCACATCATCGAATCATCCCTGCACTACGGCCAAGGATATTCATGTAATCATCAATGGTCATGATTATACCGAATAATCCCTGGTTATAATCATACCAATAACTGTCCATCAATGCACTACGGGCCAATGAGGACTTTTACCACATCATCTATAACATTACGGGTCATGATTATACCGAATGATCTCTGGTCATAATCATACCAATAAACAGTTCATCTATGCACATAAGCCAAAGATACTTATCAATCAATAGTTTATCTTTGCACGTAAGCCAAAGATATACAACTTTAAAACCAATAATCAAAAGTCCATCTTTGCACGTAAGCCAAAGATATAAATTTGTAAAACCAATAATCAACAGTCCATCTTTGCACGTAAGCTAAAGATATACAACTGTAAAGCTAATAATCAACAGTCCATCTTTGCATGTAAGCCAAAGATGACTTTCATCATAATATAAGCATGAGGACAATGACAATGATATAAGCATTAATCAAACGAAATCAAGGAAAAATATTAAAGACTTTAAATTTATCCAGAGTTTAAAAATATCCAAATTGTCAACATGATACTGCTTTATGGAGTAAAATTCAAGAATAATATTCATGTACCAAAAATAATTTGGACAGAAAAGAAATATATTTTTCGGGTAAATAGTACCCCGTGAATAGTACTTTGGGAATAGTACCCCGTGAATAGTACCCCGACACAAAAAGTGTCCCGAATACCTGAGTGAATGATACTAGAGTGAATAGTAATTAGGTGAATAGTAACTTATAAATAGTACTCTGGCATGAAAAGTGCCCCGAATACCCGAGTGAATAATACTAGAGTGAATAGTAACCAGGTAAATAGTAACCCATGAATAGTAACTCGTAAATAAAATACCAAATAAAATGATATTTCATGACGAGTATAAAATAAATGATATCTCATACGAGTATAATAGATTATACAAATCTGCAAATGAATTTTCATCCGTTATGCAGTAATGTACATAGACAGATCATTTCCATAATTTAATAAAGAATGAATACGAAAGGTTATTCACCATGCATGCGGTAGTTCGCGCAGACAAGTTATTCCAATAGAATAATAAAGAATGGAATAACAAAAGAATTAACTAGGCATGTGATAGACCGCACAGACAGGTTATTCCCAACAGGATAAGAAATAATGGAATAACAAAAGAATTCACCAGGCATACGATAGACCGTACAGACAGGTTATTCCCAACAAAATACTAAATAATGGAACCAGGTCATGCGTAATACGCATGGACAGGATATTCCAACAGAATAATAAAGAATGGAACAAGGTCATGCGTAAATCAGATGCATGAGAATATTCCAATGTAATAATAAAGAATGGAATAATGTAAGAATTTCACCATTAATGCAAAGACATCGCATGTAGGCAAAGTTATTCTAACATAATAGTAAAGAATGGAATAATGTAAGAATTTCACCATGTATGCGGTAATTAGCATAGACAAAAGTTATTCCAACATAATAATAAAGAATGAAATAATGAAGTTCTCTTCATGAATACGAAAAGAAAATAATAATACTCTTACTATAATAATAATATCCCTTACCTTAGAAGAAGGCAGATTTGGAATAGTGAGGTAGTAGACTTCTTTTCTTCTTTCTCTCTTTAATTTCTCTCTATAATAATTGCTCTATAGCTTTAGTGAATTGGTGAGAAATGAAGGAAGAATGAGCTTCTATTTATAGGAAAATATAGTTTCGATAATTGCACGTTTTGGGGCTCAAAATATTACAGTATAATACCTTCATCTTTTCCTTCATTTTTAATTTAGTCCTGCAAGTATTATCAAACTTTCACCACATCCTCTAAAAGTAAATCATGTGAATTAATAGTTCATTCATGTTACTTAATAGTATAATCATATGAAAAAACTAATTACAGTATAGTACCTTCAACTATACCTCAATTTTTTACTTAGTCATGCAAATATTATCAAACTTGCACCAACTCCCCTAATAGTAAATCATGTGAATCAATAGTACACACATGTAATCACATAGCTATAAGCATGTGAATTAATAACAATTAATTTCTCATTTATCTGGTTAATTACCCGATTGGTCAATATAACATCCAGACATCAATTATTATCGAAATAAATGTCAATTTCCACTGACACTAATAATGCCAACACAATGGAACTATCAATTTCATCTTTAATAAACACAAACTTATTCATCATTAATATTATAACTCACAATGTTTACGAACTAGGTCGTTCCTAGGAAAGAGGGGGCTTTCCAATAAGGATTTCTCCTTATTGGCGCGCAATTAGGTGACCAAACCTCTCCTTGACAGAACTTTTAGACATTGTCAATATGGCAAATAATAATATAAATAATTTTGTAGTCTTAAATATTGATTTAATAATATAACATATTATGCAGATTATAGTGTGACAATAATTGTATCAATAATATGAGAGATATGATGCAGCAATTATTGTAGCAATAATTGAGTATAACTGAGTGACTTCTTACGTAAGCATCAATAATCAATAGGTGTGCTGCTACTATGCAACCACGCCATTCTTTCGTATTTTTTACTAGGGTAGTTCAACAGTTTTAACGGTAACACTTTCGCCGTTATAAAAAGATAATTCTGTCATTTTCTAACTACAATAATACTTTCGTTGTGGGGTCCACCAATGATTGTACTGTCGTACGAATATTCCCTGACAAAAAGAATATTCCCCGACCAAACAAATATAATATAACAACTTGCATACTTTGTAAAATTTTCACATATCACTCTTAACTTTAACCTTTTATCAATTTAACCATTTACTAAATAGAATAATTATAAAAAAATTGAATAATTTCATTTCATAAAATTCGGGGTCTCACAAGAAGAGTATAAAGTCTATGTGGGAGGAGGAGCATGATGAGAAAGTGTTAGCCAAGGACAAGGTCCATGAGCTAAAACATGAGGTCTTTGAGCTCAGACAGGAGCTAAAGACCAAGAAACAAAAGGTTAGCAGAATGTCCTATATACATAGAAGTTTGCATGGGGTTTTTCAGTGGTAAGTGGCTGAGTATCCTTTGGAGGTGGGGCAGACTCGGCATACTATCATCCGAGATGTGATAGCTGTAAGACCCCAGTTTTTATGAATAAAGATGATTTTTCTATAAATATCATTTTTGAATATTATGGAATGAATTTGATATAATGTTATAGTTGTGGGTAATATTTATAAATTTTGCAAAGTATGCAAGTTGTTATATAATATTCGATTGGTCGGGGAATATTCATTTTAACAGGGAATATTCGTACAACGACACAATCATTTGTGGACCTCAAGAATGTAATTATTGTCGGATTGAGAAAACGACAAAAATATTTTATTGAAAATAACAATGAAGTTTTCTTCGTTAATATTGTTGAACTACTCGGTAGTAAAAGTACAATGATATCTGGCGTGGTTGCACAAAGAGGCATACAGATTGATTATTGATGCTTACGTGAGAAGTCATTCAGTTTTATTCAATTATTGTCGATATTTTATATATTATTAAATCATTAATTGAGATGACATAGTTATTAATATTATTATTTGCAATATTAACGATGTCAGAAGTTACGCCAAGGAGAGGTTTGGTCACCTAAATTGTGTGCCAATAGGGAGAAATCCTTATCGAAAGCCCCCTCTCACCGGGAACGATTCGATCGATTAATAGTGTGAATAATAATAATGATGATGAAGTTTTGTTTTATTAGTATTATTAATGTAATAAAATAGAAAAACTTTTTTTATAAAACAAAATACTTTTATAAAGTTATTCGTTTTATTAGGCTAATAGTAAAATCTTTTTATATAAAACATAATACTTTTATAAAGTTATTCGTTTTATTAGATTATAAATAGAATATACTATATTTTATTTAAAATATTTTGCTTTAAATACGGACCGTCAGATTAAAAGTAAATCAAACTGGACCGTTCATGAATTAGTTACTATGCAGTCCATTCTTCTATAAATAGAAGTTCATTCCTTCATTATTTCTTACAAATTCTTTGAAACTCTAGAGAGAGAGAAGAAGAAAAGTACTTCGCTACTTCACTCTCGATATCAAGTTTCTTTTTACGGTAAGGGGTATTATTTCTTTTGTATTCATGAAGAGAACTTCATTATTCCATTCTTTATTATTCATTGAATAACATGTATACTGTGGTGCCCTTTACATGGTAAAATTCTTTTGTTATTCCATTCTTTATTATTACATTGGAATATCCCATCACAATGCTTTTATCTTGGGACTGGTTCCGCTCTTTATTATTCTCATTGGAATATCCTCTCCGTGTGTTTTACGCCGACTGGTTCCGTCTTTATTATTCTATTGGAACGATTTGTCGGTTGTAATTTTGCACGACTTTGGTTCCGTTATTTAGTATTCTCGTTGAATAACTTCGTCATATGCAATACCGCATGCATGGTGATTTCTTTTGTTATTCCATTCTTTATTATACTCAGTTGGTTAAAGTTTTGACTTCTATACTCCATGAAATTAGTGGAATATCCTTGATATTTGCGCTTCATTCAGTATCTTTTCATGGAAATATTCTTCTGAGCATTCTTGAATTTTACTCTACAAAGAAGTATCATGTTGACAATTTGGACGTTATTAGTTCCTGAATAAATTAATTCTTGAACTTATTTTATGAATTCTTATATCATTGTCATCATCCTCATGTTTATATTTTTTGAAAGTCATCGTAATTTTGTAGTGCATAGATGGACTTGGTATGATTATGACTGGGGATTATTCGGTGTAATCATGGTAGTAATGTTACAAATGATGTGGTAAAAGTCCTCATTGGCCCGTAGTGCATCGATTTGGACGATTGTTAGCATGATCATGACCATTGATGAATACGAATATCTTTGGCAGTAGTGCGTGGATGATGATGAATTATTTATTAAGTTGAGTCCCCAATGATAAAAGTGATGAAAACCTTTTAAATCATAAAAGATAGTAGCTTTTATTCTCTACTTGACTCTTTTAATGGATTGCTTATTCACTGCAGGTTAAACTTGATGTTTGTTATATTGTATCGGTTTAACTGCATTTAAGGCTAATGATAATTTATTCGCATTATCTTAGTCATAATATTTCTTCTATTGGGCTAGTTGAGCTCACCCTTTCTTTCTCTGTTCTCTTCAGGAAATGAGAATATAGTTGGGACAAGTCGGGGAACGGAGTGATGGTCCAGAGGATAGCATTAGTAGTCCTCACTATTCTGTGAAATAGTGTGTTAATAAATGTATTGAGGACTTATTTTGAGTTTTAATATTGTCTAAAAGATAATGTTTGTATTAAAACTCACAACTTATGTTGTATATTTAAGATTGTATTTGTATTCTGTACCATGTATTTGGCAACTCAGAATAGGTGATGTATACCTATTTTGGGGGCATCACAGTTGGTATCAAAACTTAGGGATATGATCCTTGCCTGAGATGTGAGATAAGAACTAGGAGGGGAGAGACGGAGAATTCTTTCGCTAGTATGACCTACTTAAGTTTATTTGATATTTAATTGGTTGGTCAGAGTATAGGGATAATATGTGATATGTTATTTAACCCTTGTTTTATGGCAGTATTTGAAAATGACATCCGAGAATGTTGAGGATATCAATGAAGAACAGGAGACCGTTGAGCGATGAACTATGGAATGTATAGAGGCTTTATGCAATTCATGCAACATCAGGCAAGAGCGGCTCGTGTCCAAAATGTAGGTGGAAATACTGGCAACTCTCGGACGGTCATCGCCAAGCAGTTTAAGGAACTTGGACCACCAGAATTTTTTGGAGAGCCAAAACAACTTAAGGCGGAGACGTGGATAAAGCAGATCTGCAAGATATTTGATGTCTTGGGATGCTTCGAGGAGCTAAAGGTTCCCTTTGCCACCTTCATGTTGCGTGCAGAGGCAGATTACTGGTGGGAATCTGTAAAACGTACTCAACCTGCCGAACTGAAGATGACTTGGGAGAAGTTCCAAGAATTATTCAACGACAAGTACTTTCTCGAAAGTATTCGTCACATAAAAGAGGTAGAGTTCATCAAGCTGGAACAAAACAACATGACCGTATCGCAGTATGAAGCCAAGTTTGTCGAGTTGTCCTGGTTTGAGTCACATTTGGTTGATAATGACGAGAGAATGACGCGAATATTTTTAAGAGGTTTGAAACCTAAGATACGTCAATATCTTATCTCTCATAAACTGTGTTTGTATTCAGATATTGTTAATAGGGCTTAGTTATTGGAGCGTGATAATGAGTCAACCCAACCAAAAGAGAGCAGTCGGCAAAATGATAATTCTAGTGAGAGCAGTCATCGAAGCGGTGACAACAAGCGTGGAGGGAATCAACAGACCAAAAATGGTAACCACTTCGGTGGTAATCAGGGCCAAAACAATAAGAATAGACATTTCAAGAAGAGGAGATTCAACAATGATGGAAAGACGTCAGCACTAGCACCCGTTGTTAAGGAAGGAGAACGACCACCTATCATATACTTCAAATGTGAAGGGAAGGGACACATCAGTCCAAACTGCGCGATGTCGTCCAAAGGATGTTATAATTGTGGAAGAGAAGGTCACCTAGCCCAATTTTGTTATTCACCGAAGACAAGTTCAGCTAGGATGGAAGCACCAAAGGCCGTCCCAGAAAAGTCAAAGCAGGTAGCGCAAGGGAGAGCGTTTGTTGTGACCTCCCAAAAAGCAAGAAACTCGAACAAGGTCATCATGGGTAAACTTATCATAAACTCTAGCGAAGTCTATACCTTATTTGATACAGGTTCTACCCATTCTCTTATTTCTTCTACTTGTGCTCAACGTTTAAATTTGACTCTGGAGAAATTAGACTTTGACTTATGTATCGCCCCCAAATTCGGGTATCTTCCAACCCGATAGATGGTGTTATACTGTACAAACATTCATACATTCATTCAATTGAAAAGTCTCAAAGAACGAACATAACTTCTATATATTCAAATTAATATTTACACTTCCCAGGTTATAAACCCATTACAAAGGTTCTTTGCCATAATATTCATTACATTACAACAATAGTCCTATACTATTACAAGACAGCTTAGTAATCTGCCTTAGCCTTTCCCTTATCCTTATTTAATCCTTCGGGGCATTCAGACTTAGCTGCATTCATATGGTTCAAGCCAGAGTGAGCACAACTAGCTCATCAAGTATAACAATTTCAATAACAGCATGCTTGATACATATGAATCGTATATCTTCGATAACTGAACAATAGTTATGAAGTACTATTGATAATTCAAAATAGCACTTCATCTTTCTTTCAAAATGTTTCGCAATGAATAATATTCAGTAAAACATTCACTCCTGTCAAAGACCTCGAGTATTCATTCTTTCTTTGAAAAGGACAACCCGGAACTAAGTCCGTAAGCTCGGTATTACTTACGAGCACTTCTAGGTGATCAGACTATTGTACTCTATGTTGATCAACACTACATCCATTAAACGTATGTACGTTTAATCATTTGGCAACCTCATGTGTACTGTCATTTCTGCAAACAAAACTTTTGTTTAATGATTCGGTCTTCTTTTCAAAACCATATCAAGTAGTTGACAAAAGATAATCACATTTGATAACAGATGAATAGATTATCAACAATCCACTCAATATCTAAAGTCTAGCCAAAATAACTGGCTTTAACTTCATTGTACTTCAATTCACGCGTAAGGATACATGAACTTCAAAAACTTGTTCAGATTGAACTGAGACAAGAGTTAGAATACTTGCCTTTAGCGTCTGCTACTGTGTATTTTACTTTACGTTCAAGTCTTTCAAGTCTTCTACAATACATGATCACATAATACCTTACATTAGGTCACATATAATCAAGTATGTATCTGATTATATCTTACCCTTCATCTCAATCAAATTTCTAATTTAGATTCGTTATTAGGGTTTCTGGCTTTCATTACGTCATTCACATTCCGCTAATCTTCAATTGATTATTAACTCTTAATCAACATGCATTAATGTCTTATAAGTACCTTACAATGTCTTAATCATGTTATGATTACATCTTAATTCATTACTAACTAGTTCTCTTTTGTTCTATACTTGAAAACATTCTTTACTATCAACTTCTTAAGACTGGCGCCGCGGCGCCAAGATTGGCTTTGTGACTCGCGTTGCGTCGCGAGTTAGCAATGCACCAGCTCCCGACCTCATGCTGCGGCACGGGAATTCTAGGCTTAGAGTCTCTACGCGTTCATGCCAGAATTTTATCTATTTGACTTCTTTTGCTAAAAAATCACCTATTGGTTCATTTTTAACGAAAACGATAAACGTTCGTGAACGTTCAACGCTAGTTTCTTCGTTCTAAGTAGGAATTCGCCCATTTTCGAGTCCGCAACTCTTAAATGACGAACATGACTTGTCTCCATTGGAAAATAACATTTCTGAGCTCAAACTCAAAATTTGACTTCTATTCCGGGAATTTTACGAATTCGACGATTATCGTCTAATCGTGCGATTCCCGGTAAATCTTCGTTCTTATGACTTGTTCAACATTACCAATGAATTACATTCATAATGTGAACATCTTAACATACTTTTTCCAACAACTTATACTCATGGTTGGATTTTGACTTATTTCATTCCTGAGCTTATAGCTTATTCTATTATAAACTACTTATTACTTCATTGTTCGTAACAGAAGAAAGTTAGTCTTTTAATCATCATGCATACATGTTTTCACATATAATTCCATCCTTGTATATATAATTCATATACATACAAATTCATTACTTTCATTAATAAACTTATTACAAGTTCATAATCTTTCATATAAGTTTATATCTTATGTTAGCTTAAATGACTTATTACCAACTTATGTGGCTTAAGTTCATTAATGGGCAAAGGTGCAAAAATGCCCCTAATGTTTACCCCGATATCCCACTTACACCCTAAACTATTTTTTTTTTCAAAAGTACCCTTAACGTTACAAAATTCAGCCCAATTATGCCCCTCCCATTAATGAGACACATCATCGAGACAAACGGAGAAAGAATACGTGGACAAAATTTTGCTTGTGAGCCAAAAAAGAAATTCTTTTTCTTCTTTCTCTTTCCTCTTCCTTTCTTCTCCTTTTTTTTTCTCTGTCTCTCCTTTCTTCTTCCTCTGTGTATAACCTCTTAGCTGAGATGCGAGGAGCTGGATTTAGACCTCAGTGTATAAGCTTCTCTGCTCTTATTGCAAGTTATTCCCGCTTGGGGTAGGCTTTCTGATGCAGTGGATGTCTACCAAGAAATAGCAGAAGCAGGGGTTTAAACCAAATGAAGTTATTTTTGGGTCTATAATCGATGGATTTGTAGAGTCTGGGAAACTTGAAGAAGCTCTTCACTATTTCCATGTAATGGGAGAATCTGGGGTTTTAGCAAATCAAGTAGTGTTAACTTCACAACCGCCTCACATATCTGTGTTTTATATCCCTAGAAAGTATGTTTTAGGGTTTTTTCGACAATGGAGTTGTTGTCGGCGCCGGTATCAGATGTGGATCGGACGGTGATTGCTAGGGTGATGAACTGTTGGCAAGGCTCGTGGGCCAACATGGCACGAGGAATTGGACGGTGATTGCTAGGGCGATTCGTGGGAGATCGAGAAAGTCGTGTAGGTTACGATGGTGTAACCAGCTCTCGCCGGAGGTGGAGCACCGCGCATTCACACCGTGCAACAAGTGGGCGACCATCGCGATGATTCTCAACGGTCGTACGGATAACGCGATTAAGAACCACTGGAACTCGACGTTAAAGCAGAAGTTTTCGGCGATTACCGGCGGCGGAGGTGGAATGGATGAGCGGCGATTATAACAGAGGAAGAAGAAAGGACACAGAGAGAGAGAAAAAAGGGAGAAGAAAGGAAAAGGAAAGAGAGAGAAGAAAGAGAATTTTTTTTTTGCTCTGTAAGCAAATTTTGTCCACGTGTCTGTTTCGTTTGCCTCGATGGAAGGTCTGTTAACGGGAGGGGCATAATTGGGCTGAATTTTGTAACGTTAAGGGTACTTTTGGAAAAAAAAATATTTTAGGGTGTAAGTGGGATATCGGGGTAAACATTAGGGGCATTTTTGCACCTTTGCCCGTTCATTAATTACACATTCTTCTTATTTATTAACATCCATGACCCCTTAATCTATCTTTGTTTATCAACCTATCATGAATAGAGATAGAAGATAAAGTAGAGAAGGAGTCTTACTCTCGAAGTTCTTGATAAGTAGCTTCTTTCTTCTTCTTATGTAAGTGGCTTATTTGCAACTTAATCTTCCTAACACTTAAGCACTTTGAGAGAGTGTGGATTGTTTGAACAATTATCAAATGGCTTGTAAACCTCCTCTATTTATAGATTTTCCAAGGTTAGGGTAGTTTAGTCTTTTCCATCATCCAACCTCCTTTTGCACCTCCTTAATATTCATTACTTGCATGACACAAAATCTATCCATTGCTTGTCCATTACACATTTAACTTGGTCATTACATAACTTGGTCACCACTTAAAAGGCTTGGTTACCACACTCACTTGATCACCACTCATAAAACTTGGTCATTACTCATTTACCATATTCCTATGGTTTGCCTCATGGATCAAACAATCCATTGGACTCTAGCTTGGGCTTTATCAACTTAATCCTTTGGGCTTTATATTAACAAACACTCTCTTGTTTATTAATTCATTAGATGCGCCTTACACTTAATTGACTTGGACTTATACAAAATCCTAGCCAATCCTTACAAGTCCATTAATATTACATAATATATATACATATAGCTTATGTATCATTCTCGTATTCTAATTCATATAGAATTTATATACGATAATTCATTCTTCATACAAACTCGTATAATACTTCATATCATACTCGTTTTCTTTCCTCGCATAATACTCACATATCATACGATTATCTCTTAACGCATTAATTCTTCACTTTCCTTACATTCTCAATTTAAGTCCGCAAGTTTAAATATTACATTTTCCATAACTAGATTATTATTACATAATCCATCTTACCTTAATATTCTATCATTACGTATTTCTCGAAAATTCAAAAATAACTCCCGAGCAAATACCGATGAATAGTGTTTTTCTGAAAATTTCTCGGAAAACTTTCATTTTCGTCTTAGAAATTCACACACTTTAATTCCTTCACGTAGCTCAAATACTACGACATTCCAATATCAATAGGTTATAGAATGAAAACCATCTTGATAACACATAGAATATAATTTTATTATTATTTAATTTAATAAAATCATTTTACAATAAGATCCGAATTTCTCGGTCTTTACATTCTTCCCCCCTTATAAAGATTCTATCCCCAGAATCTCGTCTTACTAAATCAAATAGATGAGGAAAATTTTTCTTCATCTTTTCTTCTAATTCCCGCGTTGCTTCTTCGGCATCGTGGTTTTTCCATAATACCTTCACCGACGGTATTACTTTGTTCCTCAGAACTTGCTCTTTCCTATCAATGATTTGAATCGGCGATTCTTCATATGATAAATCCTTCTCGATATGAATCGGCTCATACTCGATTACGTGCTTATAGTCCGGCTTATATGGACGTAATACAGATACGTGAAACACATTATGTATTCTTTCTAGGTCTGGAGGTAATGCTATTATATACGCTACCTCTCCTACCCGTTTTAATACTTCAAAAGGTCCTATAAACCTTGGACTTAACTTTCCTTTCTTCCCAAAATGTATCTTTCCTTTCCAGGGAGATACCTTCAGAAACACATACGAACCTACTTCGAACTCTAGATTTAATCTATGCGAGTCCGCATATTTCTTCTGTCTGTCTTGAGCTAAAACAAGACGCATCCGAATTAACTTAACCACATCCGCTGTTTGCTGCACCAATTTTGGTCCTAGCATCCGGCATTCTCCCACCTCGTCCCAACACAATGGTGTTCTGCACCTTCTTCCGTACAGAGCTTCATAAGGCGGCATACCTATGCTTGCATGATAACTGTTGTTATACGCAAACTCTACCAGCGGCAGATGATCATCCCAACTACCCTTGAAATCCATGACGCAAGACCTCAACATATCTTCTAACGTCTGAATTGTTCTCTCGCTCTGCCCATCAGTTTGTGGATGATAAGTTGTGCTTAACTTTAACTATGTTCCCAGCTGTTCTTGCAAACATCTCCAAAAGTTTGATGTGAATCGTGGATCACGATCTGACACAATCGATACCGGTACTCCATGTCTGGAAATTATTTCCTTGACATAAAGTTTAGCTAACTGGTCTAAGTTATACTTGACCCTAATTGGTAAGAAGTGAGCAAATTTCGTCAATCAGTCGACTATTACCCAAATAAAATCGTACCCTTTTGCCGTTGTTGGAAGTCCCACCACGAAATCCATCGAGATATGCTCCCACTTCCATTCTGAAATCTCCAATGACTGTAACAAGCCACTGGGTCATTGATGTTCGGCCTTAACTTTTTGACAAGTCAAGCACCTACTCACATATTCTGCTATTTCTCTCTTTATGTTCGGCCACCAAAAACTCTGTCGAAGGTCTTGATACATCTTAGTTCTACCAGGATTTATTGAGTACCTCGAACTATGAGCTTCTTGTAACACTTGTTCCTTTAAATCCGTCTCATTCGGAACCCAAATTCTTCCTTCAAATCTTAATAATCCCTCATTATCAAGACTATACTTAGTATCTTCCTTCTCTGATAACCGCTTCTTCATTTGGTTACACTCGTAAGCTCTGAGTTGTACCTCCTTGACTCTCTCTATGATGGTAGATTGTATCTCCATCATAAAAAGTATCTACCCCGATTCACTCGGCATCTTTAATTCTATTTCCATCCTAGCCATCTCTGTTATTAACTCATTTTGAGCCGTTAACATAGACAACTTTTCCCGACCCTTCCTACTTAAGGCGTCGAGAACTACATTAGCTTTCCCAGGGGTGATCTGAGATTTCACAATCGTAATCCTTTATCAACTCTAGCCATCTTCTCTGCCTCATATTCAACTCCTTCTGAGTGAAGATATACTTTAGACTCTTATGGTCCGTATATATCTCACATTTCTCACCATAAAGATAATGTCTCCATATCTTTAGGGCAAATACTCTCATGGCTAGTTCGGATCATGAGTAGGATAAACTTTCTCATAATCCTTCAACTGCAGTGATGCATACGAAATGACTTTGCCATTCTGCATGAGCACGCAACCAAGTCCCCTATGCGAAGCATCACTATATACTACGAAATTTCATGTGTCATCTGGCAATGACAAAACAGGCGCTTCACTTAATCTTTTCTTCAGTTCTTGAAAACTGTCTTCACATTTATCAGTCCATACGTACTTCACCATCTTTCTCGTCAAGTTAGTCAACGGGGTAGCTATCTTCGAAAAATCTTGGATAAATCTTTGATAGTATCCCGCTAACCCTAGGAAACTCCGTACCTTAGTCGGCGTTTTCGGTTGTTCCCAGTTCATCACTGCTTCTACCTTTGCTGGATCCACTGAAATCCCTTCTTGGTCAATGACATGACCTAAAAACTATACTTTCTCCAGCCAAAATTCACAATTAGTGAATTTCGCATATAATTTCTCCTTTCTTAGTGTCTCTAATACTAATCTTAAGTGTTCAGCATGATCTTCTGGCGTCTTAGAATAGACTAGAATATCATCGATAAACATAACGATGAACTTGTCCAAATATGGTTTAAACACTTTGTTCATCATATCCATAAATGCAGCTGGTGCATTCGTCAACCTAAATGACATCACCAGAAACTCGTAATGACCATAACGAGTCTTGATGCCGTCTTTGGTACATCCTCCTTCCTCACCTTCAACTGGTGATACCTTGTCCGCAAATCTATTTTAGAAAAATACTTTGCCCCTTTCAACTGATCAAAGAGATCACCGATCCTGGGCAATGGGTATTTATTTTTTATCGTTAGCTTGTTCAACTCTCGATAGTCGATACAAAGCCTTAACGATCCATCTTTCTTCTTGACAAACAACACCGGTGCCCCCCACAGGGAAACACTTGGCTGAATGTACTTTCTATCAAGTAGTTCCTGTAACTGAACCATTTACTCCTTCATTTCCACAGGCGCCATACGGTACGGTGCCCTTGAGACTGGTGCCGCTCCTGGCACTATGTCTATTACAAATTCGATCTCCCGATCTGGTGGTAACCCCGGTAACTCACTTAGAAATACATCCATAAATTCGTTTACTATAGGTATTTGTTCCATGGTTGCTCCCACACGCTGGGTGTCAACAACATGGCACAGGTAACCTACACATCCCTTCCTTAAAAGTTTTCTAGTTTGTGTCATTGTAAGATAACATAAGCGTCTTGGCGATTTATTACCGTATAATACTACAGGAGGTTGTTTCAACGTCCTGATGCTCACACATTTCTTTTGGCAATCTATAATTGCTCTATGGTTAATCAACCAATCCATTCTGAGAATTACATCGAATTCTCCCAATTTTATCGGTATTAAGTCTACCGATAACTTACAACCACATACATCTACGCAACAACTCCTATGAATATTTTCAACAGGAATTATCTCTTCGTTTGCTACCTTAATGTTCAAAGGTATACGCAACTTTTCGGGAAGTAATTTTAGTCGTCTAGAAAAATCACATGCTATAAACGAACAAGTAGCAACCAAATCAAATAGCACGTATGCATTTATGTTATTGATCAGAATAATACCTGCAACTACATCCCCTGATGCCACCGCATCTTGGACCGTCATATTAAAAGTGCGGGCCATTGATCTACCCGGCTGAGCTGGACCACTAATAGCTAACTTACCACTATTAGTGCCCTTGTTTCCTTCCATACCCTTCTTCGGGCAGTTCTTTGCTATGTGATCAGTTGATCCACATACAAAACATCCGTGGTTTTCTTGGATTAGGACAGTTAAAGTGAAATATGCCCTTCCCATCCACAATTATAACATATCTGACCTTTCCTTTGAGTCTTCTAAGTGAGTCTTTCTACAGTTTCTGAGCCTCCATCCTTCTTTAGGATCCCTTGCTTTTACTCGGTATTCCCGAGTTAAAACCTTCCTCTTCCGACCATCGCCACCATCACTGGCTGGCTCCTTGGTCTCTTATTCCCCATTAACTTTCCCTTTATTTTTCTTATCTTTGTGGTAATCTGGCCGAGAGCCTCATTCCCACCTTTGGGAATTATTGCCTTTTTCTAATATGGTTCCAAAGGAAGTACTTTGAAACAATGAGATCCATTTATAGAGCGGGGTTTCAAGCCCCGTCGAATCTCCTAGCCTTTCTCACTTGATTGTCCACTTGGTGTGGAGCAAATCGTGTCGATTCATTAAACTTGGCAAAGATCTTTGGGAACTATCATATCCCCCTTGTTTTAATTCTAGAAACCTCATTTCCATTCTCCTTGCATACTTGTGGGAAAATAGTTCTCAAGAAAATCTCCTTAAACCTTTCCCACGTTAGGGTTTTCTATATATCGCCCTAACTTTGGTTTGCCTCCCACCGAAGTTGGCCTCTCCTTTCATCAAATAGGTTGCAAAGGCAACCTTTTGACCCTCCTCAACATTTGCTATAACAAATGCTTTCTCAATTTCTTTTTTACCAAATGCAGGCTTCTATAGGGTAAGTAGTTCCTTTGAACTCCGGTGGACCTACATTTTTAAAGTCCTTAAAAGTAGTAGCTCGTACTTTACTCCGGAATTACTGTACATTAGCCCCGTTCTATTAAATCCAGCCGTTAAAAGATTAACGAACTCCTGCATTGGATTAACCGGACCACCCTCCAGTTGATTAACATTATCGTCTTGATTTCGTTGTCTCCTTCTTAGCGGCATTTTGCTTTTAAGAAAATAACACATCATTATTACTTTCTTCTTGTTGATTAGTTATTATTTGCGATAAAATAATAACTCATCCTCATTACTCAATATGTTCCATAAAAGAAACTTATATTGATTCTTATCTTGTAGTGTAATACTACATTGTTTACATTACTCAGCCTTAGCTGATTACATTACCATCCCGCAATTACTTTCCAAAAATTGGGATTTGCAAAAGACTACCCTTGATATACAAAAGAGGGTTTTACGTCACTACTAGATACATAATATTTACATATCTAATCTACTCTAGCTATTGCTAGATTACATCTGCCGAATGACATTCTCGAAATCTTTCTTGGCCAAACCGGCTATGACATCTCGACTAATGGTATGTCGAGTGCGCCTCGCTTCAATTGGATATCCGCCTACTAACTTCTTTGGAAGTCCACGTGAGAACTCCTATGTATATAGGACATCCTCTCCAACTTCTGCTGTTTAGTCTTTAGCTCCTGCTTGAGCTCAAAGACTTCACATTTCAGCTCTCGGACCTTGTCCTTAGCTAGAATTCTATCATCGTGCTCTTCTTCCCACATACCCTCCATGCTAGTCTTGTCCTCACGGACAGCTTGGAGTTCCTCTTCCAACTACTTCACCTCCTGGTAGTAATGGACATTTCTATCCAATACTGACATAAATAGTGCCTTCATTGACTCTTTAGTAGTCAATTCTTCTGTAGGTGGAACCTGGTCAAAAGACATCACGTCCACCTCCTCCTCTAGCATGCCCTCGAAAATAGACATATAGTTTAAATCGTCCGAGTCTCCAAACTCAATTACTGCCACCTCTGGCTCAATCGCTACGGGATTGGGTAGTATCTCTACCCGATTAACTAAATCCTCGCTCACTACATGTATATTTCTATACATATCATTTTCTCCTGACATCTACAATAAAACAATATAGTTTGATTAGTACACGTCAGTAAAATAATAAAAACACATAACATAATATAATGCATTTTTATAAGGTTATCTTTCATCTTTTACTTCTTTGTTAAGGTTATGACTTAAAGTTCTAATCCCCCTTAAGTTTTATAACCTAGGCTTTGATATCAACTTGTAGCGCCCCCAAATCTGGGTATCTTCCAACTTGACAGATGGTGCTATACTGTACAAACATTCAAACATTCATTCAATTGAAAAGTCTTAAAGAACGAACATAACTTCTATATATTCAAATTAATATTTACACTTCCCAGGTTATAAACCCATTACAAAGGTTTTTCGTCATAATATTCATTACATTACAACAATAGTCCTATACTATTACAAGACAGCTTAATAATCTGCCTTAGCCTTTCCCTTATCCTTATTTGATCCTTCGGGGCGTTCAATCTTAGCTGCATTCATATGGTTCAAGCAAGAGTGAGCATAACTAGCTCAGCAAGTATAACAATTTCAATAACAGCATGCTTGATACATATGAATCATATATCTTCGATAACTGAACAATAGTTATGAAGTACTATTAATAATTCAAAATAGCACTTCATCTTTCTTTCAAAATGTTTCATGATGAATAATATTCAAAAAATATCACTCGGTCAAAGACCTCGAGTTTTCATTCTTTCTTTGAAAAGGACAACCTAGAACTAAGTCCGTAAGCCCGGTATTACTTACGAGCACTTCTAGGTGATCAGCCTATTGTACTCTATGTTGATCAATACTACATCCATTAAATGTATGTACGTTTAATCATTTGGCAACCTCACGTGCCTGTCGTTTTACCGACAAAACTTTTGTTTAACATTTTAGTCTTCTTTTGAAAATCATATCAAGTAGTTGACAAAAGATAATCACATTTGATAACAGATGAATAGATTATCAACAATCCACTCAATATGTCAAGTCTAGCCAAAAGAACTGGCTTTAACTTCATTGTACTTTAATTCATGCGTAAAGATACATGAACTTCAAAAACTTGTTCAGATTTAACTGAGACAAGATTTAGAATACTTGCATTTAGCATCTGCTACTGTGTATTTTACTTTATGTTCAAGTCTTTCAAGTCTTCTATAATACATGATCACATAATGCCTTACATTAGGTCACATATAATCAAGTATGTATCTGATTATATCTTACCCTTCATCTCAATCAAATTTCTAATTTAGATTCGTTATTAGGGTTTCCGGCTTTCGTTACGTCATTCACATTCCGCTAATCTTCAATTGATTATTAACTCTTAATCAGTATGCATTAATGTCTTACAAGTACCTTACAATATCTTAATCATGTTATGATTACATCTTAATTCATTACTAACCAGTTCTCTTTTCTTCTATACTTGAAAACATTCTTTACTATCAACTTTAAGAGAGAAATATGCATGGCGCCAAGATTGGCTTTGTGACTCGTTGCGGTCGAGTTAGCAGTTGCACCGACCTCTCGACCCTCGCCAACTGTGCATGCGGGCATTCTAGTCTTAGAGTCGCATGCGGACGGACATGTGCTACGTGCATAATTATGCGATTCGACATTTTTACGAACTTCCCGGACGCATAACTTCTTCGTTTTAAGTCCGAATTGGTCCGTTCAGAAGCCTACGATTAACAAATTACGCAATCTACGCGTTCATGCAAGAATTTTATCAATTTGACTTTGTTTGCTGAAAATTCACCTATTGGTTCATTTTTAACGAAAACGATAAACGTTCGTGAACGTTCAACACTCGTTTCTTCGTTCTAAGTTGGAATTCACCCATTTTCGAGTCTGCAACTCTTAAATGACGAACATGACTTGTCTCCATTGGAAAATAACATTTCCGAGCTCAAACTCAAAATTTGACTTCCATTCCAGAATTTTACTGAAATCGGCGATTATCGCCTAATAAATGCGATTTTCGTGAAATATTCGTTCTTATGACATTCAACATTACCAATGAATTATATTCATAATGTGAACATCTTAACATACTTTTTCCAACAACTTATACTCATGGTTGGATTTTGACTTATTTCATTCCGAGCTTATAGCTTATTCTATTATAAACTACTTATTACTTTCATTGTTCCTAACTTAAGAAAGTTAGTCTTTTAATCATCATGCATACATGTTTTCACATATAATTCCATCCTTGTATATATAATTCATATACATACAAATTCATTGCTTTCATTAATAAACTTATTACAAGTTCATAATCTTTCACATAAGTTTATAACTTATGCTAGCTTAAATGACTTATTACGAACTTATGTGGCTTAAGTTCATTACTTACACATTCTTCTTATTTATTAACATCCATGACCCCTTAATCTATCTTTGTTTATCAACCTATCATGAATAGAGATAGAAGATAAAGTAGAGAAGGAGTCTTACTCTCAAAGTTCTTGATAAGTAGCTTCTTTCTTCTTCTAATGTAAATGGCTTATTTGTAACTTAATCTTCCTAACACTTAAGCACTTTGAGAGAGTGTGGATTGTTTAAACAATTATCAAATGGCTTGTAAACCTCCTCTATTTATAGATTTTCCAAGGTTAGGGTAGTTTAGTCTTTTCCATCATCCCACCTCCTTTTGCATCTCCTTACTATTCATTACTTGCATGGCACAAAATCTATCCATTGCTTGGTCGTTACACATTTAACTTGGTCATTACATAACTTGGTCACCACTTAAAAGGCTTGGTTACCACACTAACTTGATCACCACTCATAAAACTTGGTCATTACTCATTTACCATATTCCTATGGTTTGCCTCATGGATCAAACAATCCATTGGACTCTAGCTTGGGCTTTATCAACTTAATCCTTTGGGCTTTACATTAACAAACACTCTCTAGTTTATTAATTCATTAGATGGGACTTACACTTAATTGACTTGGACTTATACAAAATCCTAGCCAATCCTTACAAGTCCATTAATATTACATAATATATATACATATAGCTTATGTATCATTCTCGTATTCTAATTCATATAGAATTTATATACGATAATTCATTCTTCATACAAACTCGTATAATACTTCATATCATACTCGTTTTCTTTCCTCATACAATACTCATATATCATACGATTATCTCTTAACACATTAATTCTTCACTTTCCTTACATTCTCAATTTAAGTCCGCAAGCGAAATATTACGTTTTCCATTACTAGATTATTATTACATAATCCATCTTACCTTAATATTCTATCATTACGTATTTCTCAAAAATTCAAAAATAACTCCAGAAGCAAATATCGATGAATAGTGTTTTTCGGAAAATTTCTCGAAAAACTTTCATTTTAAATCTTAGAAATTCAAACACTTTAATTCCTTCACGTAGCTCAAATACTACGACATTCAATATCAATAGGTTATAAATGACAACCATCTTGATAATACATAAAATATAATTTATTATTTATTTAATTTAATAAAATCATTTTACAATAAGATCCGAATTTCTCGGTCGTTACAACTTATCTATTGAAACTTCGTTTGGAGAAACCTTCATTACATCCTTGGTTTATAAGTCTTGTTTAGTTCAAATCGGTACCCACACATTACCTGTCGATCTTATTTCATTGAAAATACTTGCATTTGACGTAATTCTAGGGATTTATTGGTTAACTATTCATCATGCAAAAATTGATTGTTTTTGTAAGGTTGTTAACTTTCATATTCCTAATCAACCTATTATGCGAATTCAAGCAACCAAACCATTAAAATCAATCACTGTCATCTCAAACCATAAAGCTATTCGTTTATTGAAAAACGATTGTCAAGCTTTCTTAGCTCATGTCACGGATCTAAATGAATTTCCTGACGTATTCCCTGAAGAACTTCCTGGCCTATCCCCAGAGCATGAAATTGAATTTTGTATCGACCTTGAACCTGGTACAAAACCTATTTCTAAAGCCCCATATCGAATGGCTCCTATTGAACTTCAGGAGTTAAAGACCCAACTGCAGGAATTGTTAGACATCGGTTTCATTCGTCCTAGTACTTCTCCTTGGGGTGCTCCTGTTATATTCGTGAAGAAGAAAGATGGGAGTATGCGACTTTGTATTGATTATCGAGAGTTAAATCACGTCACCATCAAAAATAGGTACCCATTGCCACATATTGATGACCTGTTTGACCAGTTGCAAGGAGCCAAATTCTTTTCAAAGATTGATCTTCGTTCTGGATATCACCAATTAAAGATTAGAACTGATGACATTCCAAAGACGACTTTCAGAACTCGGTACGGGCATTATGAATTCCTAGTCATGTCTTTTGGATTGACTAATGCTCCCGCTGCTTTTATAGATGTGATGAACCATGTGTTCAATAAATATTTGGATCAGTTCGTTATTGTCTTTATTGATGACATCCTTATTTATTCCAAAAGTCGTGAAGATCATGAGCAACACTTGAGGCTGATACTCCAAAAGCTTCGTGAATATAAGCTTTATGCCAAATTGAAGAAATATGAGTTCTGGCTTGAGGAAGTAGCATTCCTTAGGCACGTAGTATCAAGTCATGGAATATCTATTAACCCAGCAATGATTGAAGCTATTCAAAGCTGGGAGCAACCTAAATCAGTGACCGAAGTACGTAGCTTTCTCGGCTTAGCTAGTTATTATCGGAGATTCGTAGAAGGGTTTTCTCGAATTGCTACTCCATTAACTTAGCTGACTCAGAAAGATACAAAATTCGGTTGGAACAAGGAATGTGAGAAGAGTTTTCAAGAACTCAAGAGGAGACTCATTTCAAGACTGTTACGACAATACCATCCGGCTCGAGAGGATTTGTCATCTCTGATGATGCTTCGAGCAAAGGGTTGGGATGTGTTCTCATGTAACATGGGAAAGTCATAGCCTATACCTCACGATAACTCAAAGAATATGAGAGGAATTATCCCACTCATGATCTAGGTTAGCGTGATCATTTTTGCACTAAAGATTTGGAGGCATTACTTGTATGGGGAGAAAGTGGAGATCTTTACGGATCATAAAAGCTTCAAATATTTCTTCACTCAAAAGGAACTCAACATGCGACAACGACGTTGGCTTGAGCATTGAAAGATTATGATCATACCATCCAATACCATCCTAGAAAAGTTAAATGTAGTGGTATCGCATTGAGTAGAAGATCATACGCTTGCATGCAAAGTGCAATATTATTAATCAATGCAAAGGCACATTTTGTGTGACTTGTAAAGGATGGAGATAGAGTTAAAGAGTCCAGGGACCCATGTGATGATGTCGAATATACGAGTAGAACCTACTTTAATTGATAAAGTTAAAGCTGCTCAAGCTACAGACCTGGAGCTGATGCGTATGATGAAGAAAGTGTAAGAAGGTGCTATGCCAGAAGCAAGAATCGATGAAGAAGGAATACTTCGAGTCAACTCCAGACTTTGTGTTCCTAATGACCCTGATTTAAAGTATAAAATCATGATGAAGGCGGACAACACACCATTTGCAATCCATCCTGGGAGTACCAAAATGTATCGTGATCTTCGTCATACATTTTGGTGGAGCAATATGAAGAGAGAGATAGCGCTGCTTATCTCAAGGTGTCTAACTTGCCAACAAGTCAAGGCGGAGCATCAAGTACCAAAAGGTCCATTGTAACCACTTTAAATTCCAGAATGGAAGTGGGAGCACATTACCATGGATTTCGTTATTGGTCTTCCTAAGGTTTCTTAAGGCACTGATGCAATTTGGGTCACTGTTGATAGATTGACCAAGTCTGCTCACTTCTTACCAATACGAGAAACTTATACACTTAAATGTCTTGCTCGGATGTACATAAACGAGATTGTAAGACAACATGGTATGCCAGTATCCATAGTTTCTGATAAAGATCCAAGATTCACTTCACGATTTTGGGTTAGTTTGTAAAAAGCTATGGGCACAGATTTACGATTTAGTTCGGCATATCATCCTCAGACGGGCGGACAATCAGAGAGGACTATTTAAACTTTGGAAGATTTATTAAGACTCTGTGTCCTTGACTTCAAGGGAAATTGGGACAAGTTCTTACCGTTGGTGGAGTTTTCCTACAACAACAGTTATCAAGCAAGCATAGGCATGGCTCCATTTGAGGAGTTGTATGGAAGAAAGTGTCATTCTACAGTATGCTGGGATGAGGTGGCTGAAGCAATGTTGTTGGGACTGAAGTTGGTATGTATGACTACGAAAAAGATTCAAACGATCTGACAACGTATAAAAACCTCACAAGATCGACAAAAGAGTTATGATGATCTTCATCGAAAGGATGTGGAATTCGATATTGGAGATCATGTGTTGTTACGTGTTGCTCCATGGAAAGGAGTTACGAGATTTGGAAAGAGAGGAAAGCTCAATCCTCGATTCATTGGTCCATTTTAAATCCTCGATCGGTAGGGACCGAGCCTTTATGACTCGCTTTTTATCGCCAAGTATGTCTCGTGTTCATAACGTTTTTTACGTATCCATGTTACGTAAATATGTGAAAGACCCGAACCACATTATTGAGTTAGAACCGGACAAAATAGCGAAAGATTTAACGTATGAAGAGGTTCCTATTCAAATCTTGGATAATAAGGAACATATTCTACGCTCCAAGGTTATACCTCAAGTCAAAGTTTTATGGAGGAAGCATGATGTTGAGGAAATGACCTGGGAGTTAGAATCTGAAATGAAATCAAGGTATCCATACCTCTTAGACATACCAGGTACGTACCCTAATTTTGAGGGCGAAATTTCTTAAGAAGGGGAGGTTGTAAGACCCCAATTTTTATGAATAAAGATGATTTTTCTATAAATATCATTTTTGAATATTATGGAATGAATTTGATATAATGTTATAGTTGTGGGTAATATTTATAAATTTTGCAAAGTACATAAGTTGTTATATAATATTCGATTGATGGGGAATATTCGTTTTAACAGGAATAATATTCGCATAACCAAGCACAATCATTGGTGGACCCATAATGTAATTATTGTCGGATTGAGAAAGCGACAAAAATATTTTATTGAAAATAATGACGGAAGTTTTTCTTTATTAATCTTGTTGAACTACTTCGGTAGTAAAGTACAATAATACGCGTGGTTGCATAAGAGTATACCGGTATTGATTATTGATGCTTACGTGAGAAGTCATTCAGTTTTATTCAATTATTGTCGATATTTTATATATTATTAAATCAATAATTGAGATGACATAGTTATTAATATTATTATTTGCAATATTAACAATGTCTAGAAGTTCTGCCAAGGAGAGGTTTGGTCACCTAATTGCGCGCCAATAGGGAGAAATCCTTATTGGAAAGCCCTCTCTTTCCTGGGAACGACCTGATAGATTAATAGTGTGTATAATAATAATGATGATGAAGTTTTGTTTTATTAGTATTATTAATGTAATAAAACAGAAAAGCTTTTTATATAAACCAGAATACTTTTATAAAGTTATTCGTTTTATTAGGCTAATATAAAATCTTTTTATATAAAATAGAATACTTTTATAAAGTTATTCGTTTTATTAGATTATAAATAGAATATATTTTATTTTATTTAAAATATCTTGCTTTAAACTGGACCGTCCAGATTAAAAGTAAATCAATCTGGACTGCTCATGAATTAGTTCTTATGCGTATCCATTCTTACATAAATAAGCTCATTCCTTCATTATTTCTTACTGAATTCTTTGAAACTACAGAGAGAGAAACTATAGATAGAAAGAAGAAAAGTATTATGCTACTTTACTACTCCGATATCAAGTTTCTTTTACGAGTGAGGGTATTATTTCTTTTGTATTCATGAAGAGAACTTACATTATTCCATTCTTTATTATTACATTGAATAACTTTTGATACGCTGTGAGCTACCCTATACATGGTGAAATTCTTCTTTTATTCCATTCTTTATTATTACATTGGAATATCTTGTCTATATCGTTTTATATGGGACTGGTTCCGCTTCTTTATTATTCTCGTTGGAATATATCGTCTCCAGTGTGTTTTACTGTGGGACTGGTTAAATCTTTATTATTACATTGGAACATCCCGCTTGTAAATTTCGCCCCGACCTAGTTCTCGTTATTTAGTATTCATTGGAATAACTCATACATCAAGTACCGCTTGCATGGTGATTTCTGTTGTTATTCCATTCTTTATTATTCTGTTGGAACATCCTGTTGGTGCGAATTTCGCCTGACCTGGTTCCATTATTTATTATTCTGTTGGAATAACCTGTCTATGTGAAGTACCGCATGCATGGTGATTTCTTTTGTTATTCCATTCTTTATTATACTCAGTTGGTTAAAGTTTTGACTTCTATACTCCATGAAATTAGTGGAATATCCTTGATATTTGCGCTTCATCCAATATCTTTTCATGGAAATATTCTTCTGAGCATTCTTGAATTTTACTCTACAAAGAAGTATCATCTTCGACAATTTGGGACGTTATTAGTTCCTGAATAAATTAATTCTTGAACTTGTTTTATTGAATTCTTATATCATTGTCATCATCTTCATGTTTATATTTTTTTGAAAGTCATCTGTGGTCTGTAGTGCATAGATAGACTTGGTATGATTATGACCAGGGATTATTTGGTGTAATCATGACTGTAATGTTACAAATGATGTGGTAAAAGTCCTCATTGGCCCGTAGTGCATTGACGGACAGTTGTTGGCATGATCATGACCATTGATGAATACACGAATATCATTGGCCCGTAGTGCATGGATAATTTATTGTCATGATACTAATGAATATCGTTGGCCGTAGTGCAGGGATGATGTGAATTATTTATTAAGTTGAGTCCCAGCGATAAAAGTGACGAAAAACCTTTTAAATCATAAAAGATAGTAGATTTTATTCTCTACTTGACTCTTTTAATGGATTGCTTGTTCACTGCGATTAAACTTGATGTTTGTTATATTGTATCACTAACATTGTTTAAGGCTAATGATAATTTATTCGCATTATCTTAGTCATAATATTTCTTCTTCGGGCTAGTTGAGCTCACCCTTTCTTTCACTTTGTTCTCTTCGTGAAATGAGAATATAAATTTGGGACGAGTCGGGGAACGGAGTGATGGTCTAGAGGATAGCATTAGTAGTCCTCACTATTCTGTGAAATAGTGTGTTAATAAATGTATTGAGGAATTATTTTGAGTTTTAATACTGTCTAGAAGACAATGTTTGTATTATAACTCACAGCTTATGTTGTATATTTAAGATTCTATTTGTATTCTGTACCAAGTATTTGGCGACTCAGAATAGGTGATGTATACCTATTTTGGGGGCGTCACAATAGCCAGTCTTGCCAATGTCGACTATGAGAATACCATAAGGTAGATGTAATCTAGCTAGTAGTTAGAGTAGAATAGATATGTAAATATGTTGTATCTTTGTAGTGACGTAAAACCTTCTTTTGTATAACCAATGGTAGTCTTTTATAAATCCCAATTTTTGGAAAGTAATGTAATCAGCTTAGGATGTGTAATGTGGAACGATGTAGTATTATGCTACAAGGGAGAAATCAATATAAGCCTTTTATGGAAAATGTTGTGCAATGAGTATGACTTATTGTTTAATAATGAATAATAACTAATTAACAAGAAAGAAATAATAATGTAGTGTTATATATTTTAGCAGAAAAATGCCGCCAAGAAGAAGACAAAGAAACCAAGGAGCGAATGTAAATCAAGCAGAAGGGGGACCGGTTAATCCAATGCAGGAGTTCGTTAATTGATTAACGGTCGCTGTGATGCCCCCAAATCAGGTATACATCACCCATCTTGAGTCGCTAAATACATGGTACATAAATCAAATACAAACTCAATTATACAACTGTCGAGTAATATACGACAAAACATAGCTGAGAGTTTAAACAAGAATATTGCCTTCTAGACAATATCCACTCTCAATGGAGTCCTCATTACAATTATTATCAAACTATTCCATAGAATAGTGAGGACTACTAAAGCCACTTATCCTGGACTATCACTCCATTTCCCGACTCGTCCCATATATATTCTCATTTCCTGAAGAGAACAGTGAAAGAAAGGGTGAGCTCAACTAGCCCACTAAGAAATATTATGACTAAGATAATGCAGAATAAATTATCCTTAGCCTTCAATAGTATAACAACTGATAGAATATAATAGAAAACAAGTTTTAGATCAATATATGCAGCGGAATAAGCAATCCATTAAAAGAGTCAAGTAGAGCATAAAATCTACTATCTTCTATGATTTAAAAAGTTTTTCATCAACTTTATCGTTGAGACTCAGCTTAATAAATAAAATCGAATCATCCTTGCACCACAACCAAGGATATTCATGTAATCATCAATGGTCATAATTATACCAAATAATCTCTGGTCATAATCATACCAACAACTGTCCATCAATGAACTACAGGCCAATGAGAACTTTTACCACATCATTTGTTACATTACGGTCATGATTATACCGAAAAATCCCTGGTCATAATCATACCAAGTCCATCTATGCACGTAAGCCAAAGATGACTTTCATCACAATATAAGCATGAGGATGTTGACCATGACATAACAATTCAATAAAACAATTTCAAGGATAAATTTTAAAGATTTATAATTTAATTTATCCAGAATTCAAAAATGTTCAAATTGTCAACATGATACTGCTTTGTGGCGTAAAATTCAAGAATGCTCAGAATAATATTTTCATGTAAAGATACTAGATGAAGCGCAAATATCAAGGATATTCTACTAATTTCATGGAGTATAGAAGCCAAAACTTTAACCAAATGAGTATAATAGAATATAGGAAACTACAAATAGATTTTCACCCGCCATGCGATAATCCACGTAGATAGATCATTTCCATAATTTAATAAGGAATGAATACGAAGGGTCATTCACCATGCATGCGGTAGTCCGCGTAGACAAGTTATTCCAACAGAATAATAAAGAATGGAATAATAGAAGAATTCACCATGCATACGGTAGTCCGCGTAGACAGGTTATTCCAACAGAATAATAAAGAATGGAATAACAGAAGAATTCACCATGCATGCGGTAGTCCGCGTAGCAAGGTTATTCTAACAGAATAATAAAGAATGGAATAACAAAAGAATTCACCATACATGCGGTAGTCCGCGTAGTCAGGTTATTCCAACAGAATAATAAAGAATGGAATAATGGAAGAATTCACCATCCATGCGGAGTCGCGTGAGCAAAGTTATTCCAATGAGAATAATAAAGAATGGAATAATGTAAGAATTCACCATGCATGCGGTAGTCAGGTGTAGACAAGTTATTCCAATGTAATAATAAAGAATGGAATAACAGCTCTTACGAGTATTGAAAGAAAATAACTCTCTTCATGAATACGAAATAAATAATACCCCTTACCTTAGAAGAAAACTGGATACTGGAATAGTGAGGTAGCAGACTTCTCTTCTTCTTTGTCTCTATAATTTCCCTATAATAATTGCTCTTGTGAGACTTAGTGAATTGGTGAGAATGAAAGAAGAATGAGCTTCTATTTATAGGAAAATATAGTTTCGATAATTGCATGTTTTGGGGCTTGAAATATTACAGTATAATACTTTCCTCTTTTTCTTAATTTTTAATTTAGTCCTGCAAGTATTATCAAACTTGCACCACCTCCCCTAATAGTAAATCATGTGAATCAATAGTAAATCATGTGACTCAATAGTTCTAAACATGTGAAAAAATTAATTATAGTATAGTACCTTCATCTATACCTCCATTTTTAATTCAGTCATGCAAGTATTATCAATCTTGCACCAACTCCCCTAATAGTAAATCATGTAAATTAATAGTACACACATGTGAAAACATAGTTATAAGCATGTGAATTAATAGCAATTAATTGCTCATTTATCCGGTGAATTACCTGATTGGTCAATATAACCTCCGGACATCAATTATTATCGAAATAAATGTCGATTTCCACTAACACTAATAATTCTAACACAATGGAACTATCAATTTCATCCTTAATCAACACGAACTTATTCATCATTAATATTATAACGCACAATATTTAACAACCATGTCGTACCCAGGAAAGAGGGGGCTTTCCAATAAGGATTTCTCCCTATTGGCGCGCAATTAGATTATCTAACCTCTCATTGACAGAACTTTTAGACATTGTTAATATTATAAATAATAATATGAATAACTTTGTCGTCTTAATTATTGATTTAATAATATAACATATTATACAGATGATACTGTGACAATAATTGAATCAATAATATGAGAGATATGATGCAAGAATTATCAGATAGCAATAATTGAGTATAACCGAGTGACTTTTACGTAAGCATCAATAATCAATACCGTGCTACTATGCAACCACGCCAGACATCGTAATTTTACTACCTAGGAAGTAGTTCAATAATTTTAATGGTAACACTTTCGCCGTTATTTTTATAAAATGATAATTCTGTCATTTTTTAACTATGACAATACTTCCATTGTGGGGTCCACCAATGATTGTGTCGTCGTACGGATATTCCCGATAAAAAGAATATTCCTTGACCAAACGAATATTTTATAACAAGTTGCTTACTTTGCAAAAAATTTCACATATCACCCCTAACTTTAACCTTTTATCAATTTAACCATTTACTAAATAAAGTAATAATTATAAAAATTGAATACTTTCATTTCGTAAAATTTGGGATCTCACAGCCGCCTTTAACCAGAATAGGGTAAATATACCTATAAATCTTGCGGTAATAAGGATTTTAAGAGTGTAGGTCTGCCGAAGTTCAAAGGAACTACGGACCCCATAGAAGCCTAGACTTGGGTGAAAGAGATAGAGAATGCATTTGTTATTGCAAATGTCGATGAGGAGAATAAGGTTGCTTTTGCTACCTATATGATGAAAGGAAAGGCCAACTTCTGGTGGGAGGCAAACTAGGCTAGGGCCAAAATAGATAACTTAACGTGGACGCGGTTCAAGGAGATGTTCTTCGAGAACTACTTTCCTACGAGTATGCATGGGAGGATGGAGATGAGGTTTCTAGAGTTGAAACAAGGGGAGATGATTGTTCCCCAATACGCTGCCAAGTTCAATGAGTTGATGAGGTTTGCTCCATACCAAGTGGAGACAGAAGGGTATGAGATTTGAGTAGGGCTTGAAACCCTGGCTCTATAGTTGGATATTAGTGTTCCAAAGTACTTATTTTGGAACCATTCTGGAGAAGGCGATAATCGCTGAGGGTGGGAATAAGGCTTTAAGCCAGTACTATAGGGAGAATAAGAATAAGAATAAAGTAGATGGGGAAGTAACAATTATGGGAGCCAGTAGTAGTGGAAATGGCCAGAAGAGGAAGGGTTTTAACTATGGGAATACCGGAGTAAAACAAGGAGATCCTAAGAAGAGGATGGAGGCATGCAAGAATTGTGGGAACACTCATTTAGGAGTCTGTCTCAAGGGGAAGTCAATATGTTACAACTGTGGACAAGAGGGGCATATTTCGCCTAATTGTCCAAGTCTAAAGAAGAATCATGGATGCTTTGTATGTGGGTCAACTTACCACATAGCAAAGAACTACCCAAGGAAGGGGACGGACAAAAATAAGGGCGCTATTAGTGGTAAGCTAGCTATTAGTGGTCCAGCTCATATGGGTAAGCTGATGGCCCGTACCTTTAACATGACGGTCCAAGATGTAGTTGCATCAGGGAATGTAGTTGCATGTATTATCCCGATCAACGATATAAATGCTTACTTACTGTTTGATTCAGGTGCTACTTGTTCATTTATAGCATATGATTCGGGTGCTACTTGTTCAATGCTTAGCAAATGACGAAATAATTCCTGTCAAAAATATTCATAGGAGTTGTTGTGTAGATATACGAGGTTGTAAATTATCGGTAGATTTGATACCGATAAAGTTGGGAGAATTCGATGAAATTCTCAGGATGGATTGGTTGTTTAACCATGGTGCAATAATAGATTGCCAAAAGAAATGTGTAAATATTAGAATGTCGAGATAACCTCATGTAGTGTTCTATGGTAATAAATCGCCAGGACATTCATGTTGTCTTACCATGACACAAATTAGGAAATTGTTGAGGAAGGAATGTGTAGGTTATTTATGTCATGTTGTTGATACCCAGAGAGTGGGAGCAACCATGGAACAAATACGTATAGTTAAAGAATTCGTGGATGTATTTCCAAGAAAATTACCAGGTCTTCCACCCGATAGGGAGATCAAATTTGTAATAGATATTGTGCCAGAAGTGGCACCAGTTTCAAGGGCACCGTATCGTATGGTGCCAGTAGAGATGAAGGAGCTGATGGTTCAGTTACAAGAACTATTAGACAGAAAGTACATTCAACCGAGTGTTTCACCGTGAGAGCACCGGTACTATTTGTGAAGAAGAAGGACGGATCGTTGAGACTTTGTATCAACTATCGAGAGTTGAACAAATTAACGATAAAGAATAAATACCCATTGCCCAGGATCAATGATCTATTTGATCAGTTGAAAGGGGCAATGTATTTTTCTAAGATAGATTTACGGATGGGGTATCATCAGTTGAAGGTTAGGAAGGAGGATGTACCGAAGATAGCATTCAGGACTCGTTACGGCCATTATGAATTTCTGGTGATGTCATTTGGGTTGACGAATGCACCAACTGCATTTATGGATATGATGAACAGAGTGTTCAAATAATATTTGGACAAGTTTGTCGTAGTGTTTATCGATGATATTCTAGTCTATTCTAAGACGCCAGAAGATCACACTAAACACCTAAAAATAGTGTTGGAGACACTAAGAAAGGATAAGTTTTATGCGAAATTCACTAAGTGTGAATTTTGGCTAGAAAGGGTACAATTTTTAGGACATGTTATCGATCGGGATGGGATATCAGTAGATCCAGCGAAGGAGGAAGCCATGATTAATTGGGAACAACCAAAAACACCGACTAAGGTGCGGAGTTTCCTATGGTTAGCGGGATATTATCGAAGATTCATCCATGATTTTTCTAAGATAGCTACTCCGTTGACAAATTTGACAAGGAAGACTATAAAGTATGTATGGACTGAGAAGTGTGAAGGCAGTTTTCAAGAACTGAAGAAAAGATTGAGTGAAGCACCTGTATTGTCATTACCCGATGATACAGGAAATTTCATAGTTTATAGCGATGCTTCGTATAGAGGACTTGGTTGCGTGGTTTCATGCATGCATTTATGAAGGTCATTAGCAGTATGCATCACTTACGATTAAAGGATTATGAGAAAGTTTACCCTACTCATGATTTGGAACTGGCCGCGATAATGTTTGCCTTAAAGATATGGAGACATTATCTTTACGGAAAGAAATGTGAGATATACACAGACTATAAAAGTCTTAAATATATCTTCACACAAAAGGTTATAAATATGAGACAAAGGAGATGGTTGGAGTTGATAAAGGATTATGACTACGATATCCTGTATCATCTTAGAAATGCCAATGTAGTGGCCAATGCCTTAAGTAGGAAGGGTCAGGAAAAGTTATCGATGTTAACGACTCAAACTGAGTTAATAACAGAGATGGCTAGAATGGAGTTGGAGGTGAAGTTACCGAGTGAATCGGGACAATGATTATTTACAACAGAGATTCTATCTACCATTATAGAAAGAGTCAAGGAGGTTCAACTCTGAACTGATGAGTGTGACCAGATAAAGGAGCGGCTAGCAAAGGAAAAACATATTAAGTATAACCTTGATAATTAGGGGTTATTAAGATTTGAAGGAAGAATTTGGGTTCTGAATGAGACATAATTAAATGAGGAAGTGTTACAAGAAGCTCATAGTTTGAGGTACTCGATTCATCCTGGTAGTACTAAGATGTATCAAGACATTCGACAGAGTTTTTGGTGGTCGAACAAGAAGAGAGAGATAACAGAATATGTGAGTAGGTGTGATGCCCCCAAAATAGGTATACATCACCCATTTTGAGTCGCCAAATATATGGTACAGAAATAACTACAACTTCATTAATACAATTGTCGTGCAAAATATGACAACACATAAACTGTGAGTTTAAATAAAAATATTGTCTTCTAGACAATATCCACACTCAAATAAGTTCTCATTACAATTATCGATACACTATTTTATAAAATAGTGAGGACTACTATAAAAACTGCCTTGGAACATCACTCCACACCCCGACTACGTAATTCCCGCTATATTCTCACTTCCTGAGAAGAAAAATGGAACAAAAAGGAAAAGGGTGAGCTCAACTAGCCCAGTAAAGAATATTATGACTAAAATAATGTAGAAAAAATTATCGTTAGCCTTCAATAAATCAGATAAATTATAATGGATAATTAGTTTTAGATCAATATTCGTAGTGAAAATGTAACAATTTGATTGTTTGAGTTCTGATTCTGGGGATAGAATCCTTGTAAGGAGGGAAGGATGTAACAATCCAAGATTTTATGATGTGTAATTTAAAATAATTATTAAATTAAATAAATATTTTATTGAGATTGTTGTTAATAAATATTTATTTGATGTGATTGTTGTTACTAAATATTTACTGAGTTAATAAAATTCTAAATTAATGTAGTTTATAATTTAGAGAATTGTAATATAACATGAGATGTTATATTGTTGTATTAATTTAATAATTTTAAATGGTATCTTAAATTATTAAATAAAATTATAATGGAATTATAATTTTGTGATATTTGTTAAAGTGGAATATGTAATTAAAATATAGTATGTATAATTAATTTATTTGATTAATGTTGGATATGGAAATCCAAATAAATAATATATGATTATAAATTATAAACTAAATGGTTTGTTAAAATAAAATTAAAGTAGTTTAATTTAGTTTTGACCAAACAAAGCTTAAAATATAAAGTCTTTATTTTAAAGACTTTTTGCCAAACAAAGCCTTATGGCTTTTGGATTTTTAAATTATGAATTTTATTATAACAAATAAAATAAATTAAATAATAAATATAATATATTTATAACATATACGTTTAGGGTGTAACTGATATTCCAATTAGTGTGCGTATTATTATGGCTATCAGTTTGGTTTTACGCATTATGGCTATCAGTTTGTTTTTTACGCATAAACTAGTTGTTCAGCTTAAGAGAATACAAAGAATTGAGAGCGAGTTGAGAAAGAATTGTTGAGTTTTCCAAAGCAAATTCAGTGGTAATAGCAAGGATTGCAAGCAATTTAAAGGTATTTTTACATAACCTTAGTGTGTATATATATATATATATATATATATATATATATATATATGTGTGTGTGTGTGTGTGTGTGTGTGTACATATATGATTTTACGGCATAATTTATGTAAGACCCCAACTTATTATTAATGAAATTTAATTTTCTCTATTTATTATTTTGAAATAGTAAGGGTTGATTTGATTAATGTGGATAGTTAGGGTAAAATACGCAAATATTTCAAAATAAGCAAGTGGTTAAAAATATTCATTGTTGTCGGGGAATATTCGGTTTTGGTCGTGGAATATTCAGTATTGTCGGGGAATATTTAAACGACCAAGTAGTGACCATGTGTGGGGCCCATAACTAAAAAGCGATTGGATGAAGAAAACGATAAATATAAGTTGTTTAAAAATAATAAATAGTAGTTATATCAATTATCTTGTTAAAATACTCTTGTGGTTAAAACACAAGAAGACACGGTATTGCACCAATTATTGATTCTTACGTAAGAAGGCACTACTCAATAATGGTTACGATAATTCTTGATCAATATTTTATTTTATTGATTTAATAATTGATGCGTTGATATTTTTATATTGTCGTTGTTTCAATAATTGTCATTACACAATTTTTTATTATCGATCACAATAATTCATATTATCCGAATAATATTATTAGATAACATTATTGGCAATGTCTAGAAGTTTTGTCTAAGGAGAGGTTTGGTCACCTAATAATTGCGGCCAAGAAGGAGAAATTCTTATTCGAAAGCCCCTCTTCCTGAACCGCACTGGTTGTCAATATTGTGATTCGTAATATTATTTGTGAATAATTAATTATTGATTCATATGATGAGAAAAATATTGATTTTATGTGGATATAGATGGAGAAAATTTTAATGTGACAATTGTTGAAAATTGAAATTTTATCTTTTCTCGATAAAATAATTCATTTAAATATATTATTATATTTTAATAATATAACAATGGTGATATTTTACAACGAATGTGGGATATATGAGTATACGAGGAAGAAGAGTATTTTTGTTGCAATAAATGTTTAAAACATGTTAAACATGTCGATTGGACCCCATTTATCGATCGAATTTGATTATAGCACGTAAAATCTACTGGTTTGTGGATTTCGGGCAATTTATGTTTGGAATTCGGAAAAACTTTCTTCTGCAAAGTTGTAGAGAATTGAATTTCCTATAAAAACTCGCGAGACTCAAATTTTCTGATAAAAGGGCTATTTATTATGAATTATTGAAGTTTCAAGCTCAAATAATTGATTTTGGAAGTTTAAAATATTTTTAATATGAAAAACGTTTTTCGTGATTTTGAGTGTGGGTCTTGCATGTGTTTTAATAGCTGAATTCAGATTCTTGGTACGTGGGAAGTTGTAGAAATAATAATAATATTATTATATTAAATTTTTCGCTTTGGTGTTCTAAGCATTTTCCTATAAATAGGTACTTAGGTTAGAATTGAAAATCACACCGTAAACTAAAGTTTTCTCTCTATATTATCGGCGTATTCTTGTGAGTATTTTGAGTATACTTTTCAGATTGCTATCTGGTGCAAGTTCAAGTTATAGTCAATATCCGGTGTTTCAAACTAAATCTTGTCTTTGTGAGGTAAGGGATATTATTTTTCAGTAATGATATTATTTCTTCAATATCATTATGTTGAAATATTGATCTAAAGTTTTATCAAAGTTGGAACTTTTGGTGTCTGAGTTACTATTCACGATACTACCTTTACTCACGATATATGACACTATTCACGAATACGGCACTATTCATCTAAAAATGAAAAATTTTCTTTTCGTCCAAAATATCTATTCGGATACTAGCTTTGATTGTATCCATGTTTTGATCATTCTTGAATTTTACACCACTATAATTATTTTTGAGGTATTTTGGACATGGATAAAACAAAGTACGAATCCTTAATCCTTAATCCTTGTCATTTTGTTTCATTTGGATTCGTTTCTTTAAAAATATTTTTCATCATCCTCGCCTTAAATGATGATATTATTGAATATCTTTGGCACAGAGTGCAAAGATGAATGATTTTTCAAGAATATCTTTGGCCCGTAGTGTAAAAGATGAGCAGTGTTTAGATGAACATGATTAATCGATGAATATCTTTGGCCCGTAGTGCAAAGATGAATATTTGATTCGAGATATATATTGATTGATGTTACAGGATAAAAGATAGACGATGAACTTTTAAATTCATACATAGAAGATAGTAGTTTGCATTCTTTACTTAACTCTTCTAATGAATTATTATTTCATTGCGAATATTGATTTAAAATTTGTTGTCTATTGTATTCTATTAGATTTTTTCCTGTTGAAGACTAACGATAATTTGTTGTATATTATCTTAGTCATAATATTCTTTCTGAGGGCTAGTTGAGCTCACCCTTTTCCTTTTTGTTCCATTTTTCTTCTCGTGAGGCGAGAAATAGCGTAGTACGAAGCCTGCATGGTATGGAATGAAAGTTCTAGAGAGAGTTGTTTAGTAGTCCTCACCATTTTTTTTTGTAAAATAAGGTATCAATAAATGTGATGAGGATTTATCCGAGTATAGATATTGTCTAGAAGATAATATTTGTATTCAAACTCACAGTTTTATTGTTGTAATAATAAAGTTGTAGTTGTTTCTGTACCATGTATTGACAACTCAGAATGGGTGATGTATACCTATTTTGGGGGCGTCACAATTTATATGTTCTGTGAATTTGATTTTTGTTGAATTGTTGCTATACAACTGAATTGTGATGATTATATGTGTTGGTTATGTTTGAGTTTGTATGTAAACAAGCTAATTTCGTTTAAAAGAAGGAAAAGTAAATTATAGTGATTATTTTGCATAAGGCTTATGAAAGTACCAAATATAGTGGTCAATTTGTATTTTAAACTATAAACTGAGTCTTGTTTATGCTTGTTCGTTAAGAAACGAAGAGAATGTAGTTTGAACAAAGTGATTTGGTATAAAACTGAGATTATAGTGATGATTTTTGTAAAGGATGTCAAAAAAATGGTGTTTTTGTATGAAAACATGGAATTTGAGGAATTAAACTAGTTAAAGTTGTTGTTAAATCGTTCTATGTTGATGAATATGTGAGGAAACATGTTTGTGATAGTTTTATAGCAATTGTATATGTTAATTTCACTATTTTGTGGGTGAAAATCGTGTTAGTTGGGCTAAAAATGACTACTGTTCATCTATTTTTCGTACTGCAGGCACTGCATAAGGAACGAAAGCAAGCAATTGCCACTTGGGCCCCTGTGCTTATGTTCTTTGTTACGAGATGGTGAGTTATGTTGTTGTTGCAGACCTGGGATATCAACATAACTTGGTCTAAGGTTATGTTAACGTGTCAAATGTGTAACGACAAGGTTAAAACAGCATAGTGTAATGTGGTTAATGATTCTAATGTTATAAGAAGTTAGTAAACTATGAAAATGACATGTTGTGATTTATTGATCGTGAGGATTAGTAAATAAGTATTATGAAAGTTAACACTTGAAATTTTTGATATTTAAGTAATAGCATAAGACTTGTACTAAATTAACAAGTCTAACTAGAAATGTGTGTTATGTTGGAAAGTAAATGTTAGTATATCTAATAGATATTGTGGTTCTAATAGTATGTGTAGGTGAACGTGAGTTTTAATATTATAGCTTACGCTCGAGGCAAGTTTTCTAACTCTACACTTTCGTTGAGCTAGTTCTATTATTACATTGTGCAACTTTATTCTTATGATTGAGTAAGTTCTTGTATCTAATTTGTTTATGAGGATGCATGTTTCCAAAACCTTATCTCTTTATATTGAGCATGTTATAACCCTAAGTTTATTGGAATTTTAATCATTGATGGTTTACTCTAACTTATTTATAGTTAAACAAGTTTCTTTTGTTCTTTCTTTTATAGTAGATGTTTCTTGAACTTTTATTCCTAGTGTTGAATTGTCGTACTTCAATCACTATGCATAATTTATTATCATGTTGAACAAGCTTTGTTTTCAGCTTGCTATCAATTAGTGTACATTCAGTAATCAAATTTCTAATTTGACAAAATCATAGACCTAGCATATTATTGTTCAAGCAAAGGTTTATCATGTTATTCAATTTATCCAATGCTTATGCTCTTTAGTTATTTTCAAGCATGAGCTTAATATATATAGTCAATTCACCTAGGATTCTCAATTGTTCTATGTTATGTTGTTATTAAACAACTGTTGTGTTATTAAGCATTGTTGATTGAACTAGCCCCCTAGTCGATGATCGTTAAACTTTAAATTACCCTTAAAAGTTATCCAAACCAAACTTTCTTTGGTGCGGACTTGTACTCTAAAACTGAGAAGAACAACCCTATTATAGGGGATACGCTATGCGTTTAGATGTTTGTGCACAATACATGGTACGAAGGGCCGATCCCCCTAAGTACGTGAAGTCCCTACAATATAACTGTTAAGGTTAGAGTTAAAAGATTACTTGTAACCATGGACATAGTTCGTGGTCTTATGACCCTCAGATATATCTCATATTTCGATTCCAGTTTTTGGTTATCTTTGGTAGAGTACTACTCAGTTTTGATGAGCCTATTCATTGGCAGTTATTATTATCTTGTTGCTTCATTGTTATATCTAGTGAGCATTTGTTTGACTCACTCTTGCATAAATATAATTATTCCAGCTAAAGTTGAGAAGGTAGATGAGCCTTCAACTAGCAAAGGAAAGAGAAAAATATGCAAGTGATGAAGACTTGTAATTTTATTTATGGTTATGATGAAAAACTTTTATTTAATGATATGATGTAATTATTTATTTTTGCACTTGAATGATGTTTAAGGTTAGATAACTTGGGAAGATTTTTTATTTAATGTTGTAACCCTATTTAAAGGGAGGATTCATGATTTAATTTTATTATATTTAGGTAGATAGATATGAATGAATGGAAAGTGAACACCAAATCTTGTGGGAATGAAGTACCTAGATTTGGGGGTGTCACAGGAAATAACAATTCATTAGAAGAGTTAAGTAGAGAATGAAATCTACTATCATCTATGAATTTAAAAGTCAATCATCAATATTTTATCCCTGTAACATCAATCAATATACATCTTGAATCAAATATTTATCTTTGCACTACGGACCAAAGATATTCATCTGTATCACCAGTTGGTCATGTTCATCTCAACACCTATTCATCTTTGCACTACGGGCCAAAGATATTCATCAGGTAATCATTCATCTTTGAACTACAGGATAAATATATTCATCAAATATCACCATTAAGGACTGAGGATGATGAAAATTATTTTAAAGAACAAATCCAATGAGATAAAAGGACAAAGATTAGGGTTTCGTACTTTAGATAATCCAAGTTAAAAAATACTCCATAATAAACCATAGTGGAGTAAAATTCAAGAATAGCGATCAAAACATGGATGCAATCAAAGATAATAACCATAATAGACATTTAGGACAAAGAATAGAAAATTTTATTTTTTGGTGAATAGTGTCGTATTTGTGAATAGTGTCATGTACGTGAATAGTGCCGTATACGTGAATAGTAACCTCGACACGAAAAGGTAGAAATTTCACAAGAAAAATCATACTTCGTGAACAGTACTCGTGAATAGTATCATATTCGTTAATAGTGTCGTATACGTGAATAGTAACCTCGACATGAAAAGGTAAAAATTTTATAATAAAATTCATACCAATATTTCGGTATAATGATATGGAGAGAATAACATCATTTACGAAGAAATTAACATCACTTACCTCAAAAGAACAATACATTTGATCGGAATATCGGATGTAATGTTGAAGGAAACTTGCACTGAATAGAAACTCTCAAAGTATCTAAATACTCACAAAAATACGCTCGAAAATATATAGAGAGAAAACTTATGATTCTGGTGTGATTTTCAATTCTAACCAAGCACCCTATTTATAGGAAAATGCTAGAACGCCAAAGTAGACCAAATTAATAAAATAATAATTTAAAATTTTCAACCACGCCACTTTTGAAACCAATTTCAGCATACCTTAAGTGGGCTCCACCAAAATCAGCCAATTCCACATCAACCAAAAGTGGGGCCCACAATGTTTTTAATAAAAACATTTATTTCCGAAAGTTTAATAATTCATAATAAATATCCATTTTATCAGAAAAATTCAAGTCTCATGTATATTCCATAGGAAATTTAATTCTCTACAACTTTGTAGAACAAAGTTTTTCCAAATTCCAAACAAAAAATGCCTGAAATCCACATACAGACAATTTTTAATACCTCCATTCCAATAAAATACTGATAAAACACCTTCATTCTGACAAAGAACTGATAAAACACCCCCATTTTGACAAAATAATTATAAAACACCTCAACATTAATTCCTATATTTGTATCCACATAAAATAAATATTTTTTTTATCATATAAATCAATATTTAATTATTCACAAATAATATTTCAGAGTCACAATTATGACAATCAGGTCATTCCTAGGAAATAGGGGGCTTTCTGATAAGGATTTCTCCTTACTGGCGCGCAATTAGGTGACCAAGCTCTTTTCCTTAGACATAACTTCCTTAGACATTGCCAATAATGCTATCTAACAATATTATTTAAATAATATAAATTATTGATCTGATAATGGAAATACTGTGCAGTGACAATTATTGAAACAACAATAATATAAAATATCAGCGTAGCAATTACTGAATCAATTAAATAAAATATTGAACAATAATTACTGTAACAATTATTAAGTAGTGCCTTCTTACGTAAGAATCAATAATACAAAAATATTGTGCAATACCGTGTGCTACTGTGCAACCACGCGTATTTCTGTATTTTAACCACCAAGTATTCCAACAGTGTTAACGGTAACAATTACGCTTTTATTTATAAAAACTCAAACTTGTCGTTTTCTTCATCCGACCGTTTTTTGTTATGGGACCCACAAATGGTTGTGCCGTCATACGAATATTCCCCGACAACAAGAATATTCCACGACCAAACGAATATTCCCCGACAACAATGAGTATTTTATAACTACTTGCTTATTTTGCAAAATTTGCACATTTCACCCATAATCAAAGAATTATATCAAATTAACACCTTATTATTTCAAAATAATGAATATAGGAACTTCAATTTTATTTATAAAAAGTTAGGGTCTTACAACCTCCCCTCCTAATGAAATTGCATCCTCAAAATTAACGTACGTACCTGGTGTTTCAAAAAGGTAAGGGTACCTTGCTTTCAATTCTCATTCCAACTCACAAGTCATTTCCTAAATAACATGATTCCTCCACAAAACCTTAACTTGTGGTATAACCTTTGTGCGTAGGACATGCTCCTTCCTATCCAAGATCTTGACAGGTACCTCCTCGTATGTTAAATCTTCGGCTATCTCGCCTGGTTCTAAATCAATAATGTGGTTTGGGTCTTTCACATATTTATGAAGCATAGATATATGAAAACATTATGAACACGAGACATGCTTGGAGTTAATGCAAGTCTATAGGCCACATTTCCTATTCGGTCAAGAATCTCAAATGGACTAACAAATCGTGGATTGAGCTTTTCTCTCTTCCCGAATCTTGTAACTCCCTTCCATGGAGAAATACGTAACAATACATGATCCCCAATATTAAATTCCATGTCCTTTCAATGAAGATCTGCATAACTCTTTTGTCGATCCTGTGTCATTTGTATACGTTATAGAATCGTTTGGATCTTTTTTGTAGTCATGCGTACCAATTCTGGTCCAAATAACATTATTTCACCCACCTCATCCCAGCATACCGGAGAATGACACTTTCGTCCATACAACGCCTCGAATGGAGCTATGCCTATACTTGCTTGATAACTATTATTATAGGAGAATTCCAACAATGACAAGTACTTATCCCAACTTCCTTTGAAATCTATGACACAGAGTCTTAACAAATCTTCAAGAGTTTGAATAGTCCTTTCTGATTGCCCGTCCGTTTGAGGATGGTATTCTGAACTAAATTGTAAATCAGTGCCCATAGTTTTCTGTAAGCTAACCCAAAATTGTGAAGTGAATCTTGGGTCAATATCCAAAACTATGGATACTGGCATGCAATGCATTCTCACAATCTTATTCACGTACATACGAGCAAGATGTTTAAGGGAATAAGTCTCTCGTATCGACAAGAAATGAGAAGACTTGGTTAATCTATCAACAATAACCCATATCGCATTTATGCCTTGAGAAACCTTGGGAAGACACGTAATGAAATCCATGGTAATGTGTTCCCACTTCCATTATAGAATCTCAAGTTGTTGCAATGGACCCTTTGGCACTTGATGCTCCACCTTTACACGTTAACAAGTTAAACACCTCGAGATAAACTCCACGATCTCTCTCTTCATATTGCTCCACAAAAATGTATGTCAAAGATCATGATACATTTTAGTACTCCTACGATGGATTGCAAATGGTGTGTTGTGTGCCTCCATCATGATTCTATGCTTCAAGTCAGAATCGTTAGAAATGTAAAGTCTGGAGTAGACTCGAAGTATTCCTTCTTCATCAATTCTTGCTTCTGGAATAACACCTTCTTGTACTTTCTTCTTCATACGTATCAGCTCTGGGTCAGTGGCTTGAGCAGCTTTAACTTTATCGATTAAAGTATGTTCTACTCGTATGTTTAATATCATCACGTGGGTACTTGGAGCCTTTAACTCTATCTCCATCCTTTGTAAGTCGTACAAAATGGGTATTTGCGTTGACATTATCACACTCGTACCCGTATACGATCTTCTTCTCAATTCGTCAGCTACCACGTTTGCTTTTCAAGGATGATATTGAATGCTATGGTCATAATCTTTCAACAGCTCGAGCCAACATCGTTGCCGTATGTTGAGTTCCTTTTGTGTGAAGAAATATTCGAGGCTTTATGATCCGTATAAATCTCAAATTTCTCCCCATACAAGTAGTCTCTAGATTATCAATGCGAAAAGGACTGCTGCCAACTCCAGATCATGAGTAAGATAATTCCTTTCATATTCATTGAGTTATCGCGAGGCATAGGCTATAACTTTCCCATGTTGCATGAGAACACATCCTAACCCTTTGCCTGAAGCATCGCTATAGATAACACATCCATCCGAACCAGATGGTATTGTTAGAATAGGTGTCGAAATGAGTCTCCTCTTGAGCTCTTGGAAATGCTTCTCGTATTCCTCGCTCCATACGAATTTTGTAACTTTCCGAGTTAGCTAAGATAACGGAGTGGCGATTCGAGAAAATCCTTCCACGAATCTCCGATAATAACCAGCTAAGCCCATAAAGCTATGTACTTCGGTTACCGACTTCGGTTGCTCCCAACTTTGTATTGCTTCAATCTTCACCGGGTCAACAGATACTCAATGTTTTGACACCACGTGCCCAAGGAATGCTACTTCCTCAAGCCAGAACTCCCATTTCTTCAACTTGGCATATAGCTTGTTTTCACTAAGCCTTTGAAGTACCAGCTTCAAATGGTGCTCATGATCTTCACGGCTTTTGGAATAGATGAGGATGTCATCAATAAAGACAATAACGAACTGATCTAAATATTCCTTGAACACATGGTTCATCATATCTATAAAAGCAGCGGGAGCATTAGTCAATCCAAAAGACATGACTAAGAATTCATAATGCCCGTACCGAGTTCTAAAGGCAGTCTTCAGAATATCCTCAGTTTTAATCTTCAGCTGATGATATCCAGAATGAAGATTGATCTTTAAAAAGAATTGTGCTCCTCGCAACTGGTCGAACAGGTAATCAATGCGAGGTAGCAGATACCTATTCTTAATGGTGACAAGGTTCAATTCTCGGTAGTCAATACAAAGTCGCATACTCCCATCTTTCTTCTTTAAGAATAAAATAGGAGCACCCCAATGAGATGTACTAGGACGAATGAAACCGATGTCCAACATCTCCTGTAGTTGAACCTTTAACTCTTAAAGTTCAATAGGAGCCATTCAATATGGGGTTTTAGAAATGGGTTTTGTACCCGGTTCAAGGTCAATAAAGAATTCAACTTCTCGTTTTAGGGGTAGACCGGGAAGTTCTTCAGGAAATACGTCAGGAAATTCACTAACAACATAAATATTATTCAAATCTGACGTGTTTTTGTTCAAGTCCATAACATGGGCTAAGAAAGCTTGACCTTCATTTTTCAATAAACGAATGGCTTTATGGCTGGATATAACAGTGATTGACTTTATTGGTTTGGTTGCTTGAATTCACATAATAGGTTGGTTAGGAATATGAAAACTAACAACCTTACAAAAATAATCAATTTTGGCATAATGAGTAGTTAACCAATCAATCTCTAGAATCACATCAAATGCAAGTATCTTTAAAGAAATAAGATCAACTGGTAATTTGTTAGTGCCAACTTGGATCAAGTAAGATTTATAAACAGTGGATATAATGAAAGTTTCTCCTAACAGAGTTTCAACAGATAAGTCAAAGTCTAATTTCTCCAAAGTCAAGTTCAAACGTTGCGCACAAGTAGAAGAGATAAAATAATGGGTAGAACTGGTATCTAGTAAGGTATAAACTTCACAAGAGCTCATGATTAGCTTACCCGTGATCACCTCATTCGGGTTCCTCGCATTTTGGCCAGTCACAACAAATGCTCTTCCAGGAACCGCTGACTTTGACATGTATGGGACAGCCTTTGGAGTTACCATCCCCGCTGGACATGATTTCGCTACTGGATAAACTTAGGTTATGACCGTCTTTTCCATAACTGAAACACACCTTGAAAGGCTGTGAACAGTTTGGACTTATGTGTCCCTCCTCTCCGCATCTGTAGCATCTAACTGGCGGTCGTTCTCCTCCCCAAGAATTTGTTGCTGGTGCTGGTGCTACTGCCGATGTCTTCCTCTCATTGTTGTTGTTGTACTTTCTCTTTTTGAAGTCTCCCCCGACTCTCTTCTTTTTTTATCATGGCCCTGATTACTACCAGAGTGGTTACCGCTTCAGTTCGGATATTTTCTTCCCTGCTGGTTATCATTGCTCCGATGACTGCTGTCATCGGTATGACCCTGGTTGTGTTCAATAGGTTGAACATACTCATTATCTCGCTCTAATAATTGAGCTCTGTTGACAACATCTGAATATAGAGAAATTTTTTGAGAGATAAGGTATTGATGAATTTCGGGTTTTAGACCTCTCATAAACATCCGCGTCATACGTTCCTCATTCTCTACCAAATGAGGTGTAAACCTGGATAACTCCGTGAACTTTTCCTCGTATTGGGACACCGTCATGTTGTTCTATTCCAATCTAATAAACTCTACCTCCTTCATATAACAAATACTTTCAGGAAAGTACTTGTCATTGAACAGTTTCTGAAATGTTTCCCAAGACATATTGAGTGCGGCTGGCTGGGTACGCTTCAAAGATTCCCACCAGTAATCTGCCTCACCACGGAACATAAAGGTGGCGAATGGAACCTTCAGTTCCTCCGTGCATCCCAAGACATCAAATATTTTGGTAATTTGCTTAACCCACGTTTCCACCTTAATTGGATCTGGCTTTCCCCAAAACTCTGGTGGTCCCAACTCTTTGAACTGCTTGGTTGTGACAAACCACGTACTGCTATCATTTCCACCCGTATTTTGTACACGAGTCTCCCTCATCTGATTTTACATGAACTGCAAAAAGCTTCTAAATATCCCATCATTCATCGTTTATTCGGTAGTGTTATTTACAGGAGGAATATTGCCTTCCTGTTGCACGTTCTCCTGGTTGGTGATTAAAGGTGTCTCCACGATCTCATACACTCCATTGTTGATATTTTCAGCTGCCATTCTCAAATATTACCATAAAATAAGGGTTAGTTAAAGAAAATGACATACCACATAATACCCCTATATTATGACCGACCAACAAATAAGCTTAGGTAGGACACACTAGCAAAGGATTTACTCGTTTATCCCCTCCTAGTTTTATTCCCCGATCTCCGCCAGAGACCATATCCCTAAGCTCTGATACCAACTGTGATGCCCCCAAAATAGGTAAACATCACACATTATGAGTCTCCAAATACATGGTACAGAAACAACTACAACTTCATTAATACAATTGTCATGTAAAATACGACAATACATAAACTGTGAGTTTAAATACAAATATTATCTTCTAGACAATATACACACTCAAATAAGTCCTCATTACAATTATTGATACACTATTTTATAAAATAGTGAGGACTACTATAACTACTGCCTTGGAACATCACTCCACACCCCAACTACTTCCCGCTATATTCTCGCTTCCAGAGAAGAAAAATGGAACAAAAAGAAAAAAGGGTGAGCTCAACTAGCCCAGTAAAGAATTTTATGACTAAGATAATGTAGAACAAATTATTGTTAGCCTTCAATAAATTAGATAAAATATAATGGACAATAGGTTTTAGATCAATATTTGCAGCGAAAATAATTATTTATTAGAAGAGTTAAATAGAGAATGAAATCTACTATCATCCATGAATTTAAAAGTCCATCATCAATATTTTATTCCTATAACATCAATCAATGTACATCTTGAATCAAAAATTCATCTTTGCACTACAGGCCAAAGATATTCATCTGTATCACCAGTTGGTCATGTTCATCTCAACACTTGTTCATCTTTGCACTACGGGCTAAAGATATTCATCAAGTAATCATTTATCTTTGCACTACAGGCCAAAGATATTCATCAAGTATCACCATTAAGGACTGAGGATGATGAAAAATATTTTAAAGAACGAATCCAGTGAAATAAAAGGACAAAGATTAGGGATTTGTACTTTAGATAATCCAAGTTCAAAAATACTCCATAATAAACCATAGTGGAGTAAAATTCAAGAATGACGATCAAAACATGGATACAATCAAAGATACTAACCATAATAGACATCTAGAACAAAGAAGAGAAAATTTCATTTTTTGGTGAATAGTGTCATATTTGTGAATAGTATCATATATGTGAATAGTAATTCTGACACGAAAAGGTAGAAATTCCATAAGAAAAATCATACTTCGTGAACAGTACTCGTGAATAGTACTATATTCGTGAATAGTGTCATATACATGAATAGTAATCTCAACATGAAAATGTAAAATTTCATAATAAAATTCATACCAATATTTCAAAATAATGATATTGAGAGAATAACATCATTTACGAAGAAAATAACATCCCTTACCTCAAAAGAATAATACTTCTGAATGGAATATCAGATGCAATGTTGAAGGAAACTTGCACTGAATAGCAACTCTCAAAGTATCTAAATACTCACAAAAATATGCTCGACAATATAGAGAGAGAAAACTTATGATTTTGGTGTAATTTTCAATTCTAACTAAGCACCCTATTTATATAAAAATGTTAGAACGCCAAAGCAAACTAAGTTAATAAAATAATAATATAAAATTTTCAAGCACACCACTTTTGAAACCAATTTCACCACACCTTAAGTGGGGCCCACCAAAATCAGTCAATTCCACACCAACCAAAAGTGGGGCCCACCATATTTTTAATAAAAATATTTATTTCCAAAACTTCAATAATTCATAATAAATAGCACTTTTATTAGAAAAATTTGAGTCTCATGTCTATTCCATAGGAAATTTAATTCTCTACAAGTTTGTAGAAGAAAGTTTTTCCAAATTCCAAACAAAATATGCCCGAAATCCACATACGGACGATTTTTAATACCTCCATTCCGACAAAATACTGATAAAACACCCTCATTTTGATAAATACTAATAAAACACCTCAGCATTAATTCCTTCATTTATATCCACATAAAATAAATATTTTCTTATCATATAAATCAATAATTAATTATTCACAAATAATATTACAGTCATAATTATGACAACCAGGCCGTTCCCAAGAAAGAGAGGGCTTTCCGATAAGGATTTCTCCTTACTAGCGCGCAATTAGGTGACCAAACCACTTTCCTTAGACAGAACTTCTTTAAACATTGCCAATAATGCTATCTAACAATATTATTCAAATAATATGAATTATTGATATGATAATGGAAATACTGTGCAGTGACAATTATTGAAGCAACAATAATATATAATATCAACGTAGCAATTATTGATTCAATAAAATAAAATATTGAACAGTAATTAATGTAACAAATATTGAGTAGTGCCTTCTTACGTAAGAATCAATAATTCAAAAATAATGTGCAATATCGTGTGCTATTGTGCAACCACGTGTATTACTGTATTTTAACAACCGGGGTATTCCAACAGTGTTAACGGTAATAATTACGCCGTTATTTATAAAAACTCAAACTTGTCATTTTCTTCATCCAACCGTTTTTCGTTATGGGACCCACAAATGGTTGCGCCGTCGTACGAATATTCCCCGACAACAATAAGTATTTTATAACCACTTGCTTATTTTGCAAAATTTGCACATTTCACCCATAACCAAAGCATTATATCAAATTAACACCTTATTATTTCAAAATAATGAATATAGGAACTTTAATTTTATTTATAAAAAGTTGGGGTCTTACAGTAGGTGTTTAACTTGTCAAAAAGTTAAGGCCGAACATCAACGACCAAGAGGCTTGTTACAGTCATTGGAGATTCCAGAGTGGAATTGGGAGCATATCACGATGGACTTTGTGGTGGGTCTTCCGATTACACGGAAAGGGTATGACGCTATTTGGGTAATAGTTGACCGATTGACAAAGTTGGCTCACTTTTTGCCAATTAGAGTAAAGTATAACTTAAATCAGTTAGCTAAACTTTATGTTAAGGAAATTATTTCCATACATGGAGTACCAGTTTTGATATTGTCAGATCATGACCCATGATTCATATCGAATTTTTGAAGAAGTCTACAAGAACAGTTGGGAACGCAGTTGAAGTTAAGTACATCGTATCATCCATAATAGTAAAGTTTGTGTATAACAATAGTTATCATGTGAACATAGGCATGTCGCCTTACGAAGCTTTGTATGGAAAGAAGTACAGAACACCATTATGTTGGGACAAAGTGGGAGAATGCCGAATGCTAGGACTTGAATTGGTGCAGCAAACAGCGAATATAGTCAAGCTGATACGAATACGTCTGGTAGCAGCTCAAGACAGACAAATGAAATTTGCAGATTTGCATCGAGTAAACCGAGAGTTTGAAGTAGGATCATATGTATTTCTAAAGGTATCTCCCTGGAAAGGAAAGATACGCTTTGGAAATATGGAAAAGTTAAGTCCAAGGTTTATAAGACCTTTAAGGTACTAAAAAGGGTAGGAGAGGTATCTTACATGATAGCATTACCTCCGTACTTAGAATGAATATATAATGTATTTTATGTATCTGTGTTACGTCCTTATAAGCCAGATTATAAGCACGTAATAGAGTATGAACCTATTCATATTGAGAAGGACTTAACGTATGAAGAGATGCCAAATCAAATCATCGATAGAAAAGAGAAAGTTCTGAGGAACAAAGTTATACCTTCAGAAAAGGTGTTATGGAAGAACAATGATGCCGAAGATGCAACGTGGGAGCCAAATCAAATCATCGATAGAAAAGAGCAAGTTCTGAGGAACAAAGTTATACCTTCAGAAAATGTGTTATGGAAGAACAACGATGCCGAAGATGCAACGTGGGAACTTAAAGAAAAAATGAGGAAGGATTATCCTCAGTTGTTTGTTTAATATTTTAAGTGAAATTCTGGGGACAGAATCCTTATAAGGAGGGGTGAATGTAACGACCGGGAAAATCAGATTATTTGTAAAATACTTTTATTTGATTAAATAATGAATAAATTTTTTTTATAATGAATAAGCAAGATGAATGTCATTCTATAACCTAATAGTGTTGAAATGTTGTAGTATTTTGGCTACGTGGTAGAATTAAAGTGTTTAAATTTCCAAGACGAAAATAAAAAATTTCTGAATTTTTTTCCAAAAAATACTATTCATCGATATCTGCTCGGGAATTATTTTTGAATTTTTGAGAAATACCTAACGATAAAATAACAAGGAATGATGGATTATGTAATAATAATTCAAGTATGGCAAATGGAGTTTTTGCCTACGTACTAAATTCGAGAACGTTAGGGAAATTAAAGCGTTAATGAGTAAACAACGATCGTATGATACGTAAGTATTGTACGATGTAAAGAATACCAGTATGATACGAGGTATTATATGAGTATGTATGAATGATGGTATGTCGTATATGATGAATGCATATATGAATTAGCATACTAGAAGAATACGTAGACAATACGTTATAAGTATTAAGCCAGTGGTATTGGACTTATAGGATTTGAGTAGGAATTGTACAAGCCCAAGTGAACTAATGTTAAAGCCCAATGTTTGATAATGCAAGCCCAAATGTTAAGTTAAAATTATTTAAACTTAAACCGAAATTAAGAACCGGGTCCGTGGATCGAACCGATGGGCAAACGGATAAGAAAAATCCATGGGGCAACCCATGTGGGCCCCATGGATCACATGGCAAACATCTTGGTGACCAAGTAAAGTGGTTTTACTTGGTGACCAAGGATGAATAGTATGGAGGTGGAGTTGTGGAGGTGGGATGGCCTAAATGGCTATTATGCCCTCATTTTGGAAATCCTATAAATAGAAGAGACTTGCTAGATTTTTTAGCTTGATTAATTTCCACCAACAAACTTAGAGCTTATATTTAGAGAGAAAAGAAGTAAGAGCTAGATTTTCCTAACTCAAGAAAGAAGAAGAAAGAAAGCTAAAGAACTTCAAGGTTAAGCATCCTAAACCATGATTCTCCCTCTCTTTATTTGTTAGAGAAGTGAGTAGTGGTAGAGCATGTTTGTTAAGGAGTGATAAGATGGTTATTAAAGGATGAAACCTTAATAAACCATGTGAAAGTGAAATCATAAGTATAAAAGTTATAAACCATTAAAAGTTATTGAAAAATTATAATATTGTTGTTGATGGACAAGTTTAAAACCATCATGTATAAGCTTAGATAATACATGTTGTGATAATCGAATGAATCCATTTGGAACAGTGTAAAAATCTCTAGTAACGAATTTATGGCGGAATTTACGAGATTAGACGATAATCGTCGAAATCGTGAAATTCTCGGAATGGAAGTCAAAAGTTAACATTGAACTCAGAAGCGTTGGTTTTCGATAGAGAATAGTCTAAGTTTGCATTTTAGAGTTGCGAACTCAAAAATGGTCAAATTCTGACTTAGAACGAAGAAATGAGCTATGAACGTTCACGAACGTTTATCATTTTCATAAAAATGGACTTAAACGATGAATTTTGTGTTAATAGATTCAAAAATATAAAATTTATATATGAACTATTAGTTCATGGGATTTGTGAGCTAATGGCTTCTGAACGAGCCAATTCGAACTTAAAATGAGCAAATTATGAGTTCGGGATGTTCGCTAAGTAAACAAACTGTGTAAACTATCTAGTGCACAGAGCTGGCGCCACAACGCCAGCCAAGGCTTAAAAGGTGGCACCGCAGCGATGAGTCGTGCCAAATACCTACTGGAGAGTGGCACGCAAAGACGGCCAATTGTCTCGAGGATGGTCTTTGCGGCCTTGGTCCCCGATAATTAGTTGGAGACTCGCGCCACACAGTATGTGAGACTTATAGAAGGGAAGTCGGGCGCCGCAGCCAAAGACTTAGTAATGCATAGAAAAGAAAGCTTATAGAGATAAGAACAAAGTTTGTTGATTAATGATGAAGTAATACTTTAATAAACTAAAAGAAAGCATCCTCAATGATCATTTTAACGTTGAGAATTATAACTAAAGGTTAAAGAAAAATTACTTGAACGTGAATATAAAATAATACGATAAACCTTAACCAATGTTAACAAATATAATGAACGATTAGATAAAGAAGAAAGGTAAGATAAGTTATATACCATACATGTCTGACTATGACCTAATGTGGTATGTTATGTGATCATGTATTGTAGAAGACCTTAAAGACTCAAAAGGAAAAGTATTTAATATGTAGAAAATGTTGAAGGTAAGTGTTCTAATCCTTGTCTATGTTCATTCTAGACAAGCTCTGTAATTCATGTCTCTTACGCATGAGTTAATGTATGATGAGATCGAAGCCAATTCCTTTGGCTAGACTTAATGTATTCATTAGATTTTTTATAATCTATCGAAATGTTATCAAAGTATTATCTGTTTGCCAAACTATTTTGGTATGGATTTCAAAGAAAGACTGAGTATGAATAAACAAATGTTTTGTCGTCAAATGACAGGCACGTGAGGTTGCCAAAACTTAAACGTAAATATGTTTATAGAAGAAGTGTTGTACAACATAGAGTACTATAGGCTGATCACCTAGACGTGTTCGTAAGTAATAACGGACTTACAGACTTAGTGTCAGGCTGTCCTTTTCAAAGAAAGAACGAAATGCTCAAGGTCTTGGACCCAAAATTTATGTTTGATGAACGTGGTTCATTGTGAAATGTTTTAAAGGAAAAGAAGTGCTATTTTGATTTATCTATAGTACCTCATAACTATTACTTCAGTTATAGAAGATATAAAATTTGTATGATTCAAGCATGTTGTTTAATGAATTGTCATACTTGCTGAGCTAGTTATGCTCACTCTTGCTTGAACCATATGAATGAAGCTAAGATTGCACGACCTAAAGGATCGAATAAAGATAAAGGAAAGGCTAAGGTAGACCAATGATCTGTCTATGTAATAGTAAAGGTTTAATGTTGTAAGTATTAGATATTATGATAATAAACATATGTAATGGTTATAAGAACTTGGGAAATGGAATATTATTTTGGAATATAAATGAGACATATTCACTCTTTTGAGTAATTTCAATTGAATGTATGTGTTAATGGTAGTACCGTGTAGCACCATTTATCGGGTTGGAAGATACCCAAATTTTGGGGCGTCACAGGAACTCAATCTTTATACTTGTTATGTGAATTATAGCATGTATGTTATATTAGTCCAAGATATATTTGAGTAATGAATGATAATTGGGTTATAGAACTCAATCCTTATTTGATATGTGATTTACAACATGTATAATATGATTAGACAGATGTTTATGATGTATAAGATGAATATGTTATTTATGTGTTATGTGTTGCATGAAAACTGTTAGTTTCGCTGGGATGTTAAGTTCAACCTTGAAAATAACCATTTTTGCAGTTTAAGAAGTCAAGGTAATACTATGTGCTACATGAAAGATGTGAATCAGATGTAATGCATGAAGTGTTATATATACTTTGGCTGAGTTGTTAATGTTTTCGAACCATTAATAAGGTTTCAGATGATGTATTTAATAATGTATCATGTTTAACAAATGTTGTGTTGTAAAGTTTAATTTTATCCAAAGTATAAAGGGTACTGAACACGGATGTAAGTTTTATTTTATAATAACTCTGATGAAATGATTCATAAAAATAAATTTGAATCAGAGTTATGTAATGATAAAGGTTTAGATTCATGGAAGTAAAGAAAGTAGACAGAAAATTTTAATATTATTCCGCATTTTATTAAGTTTAACATCGATTAATGAAGTAAAATCAGAATAAAGATGTATGGATAACAACCGAGGTTAAGAGTTAAATATTATGAATTTTGGGGTCGTTACAAAAGCTCTTTCCATATTTACGAGCTTTGCTTTGAATAACTCTCCTGAGTTGTCTTGATAACAAGGAAACTTCATTATTGTCTAAACTCAAAAGTTCTTCATTTAGCTCCTCATCATCACTTTATTAATCAATAAGTAGAGTTTTGAATGCAATTCCTTTCTTTTTGAGATCTGTATATAATCCAGCTTTTTCAACTAGCATGTCAAATTCATGAGCATGAAGATTTCCAATAAGATTGTCAAGAGGATAGACAGTTAGATCTTGCATCTCCTTGGTAGTTGTAACCTTCATTTTCTAGTTGGAAGGAAGAGCTTTGAGAATTCTTCTATTTTTCTTATTTGTAGTGTATATCTTTTCTAGTTTTTCTAGCTCATCAATGATTCTGGAAAAATGTGTTTCCATATCAATGATCTTTTCACCTTCTTCCAACTTGAAGCTTTCATATTCTTAGATTAAAGCATCTTTTTTGGTTTCTTTAATATGATTGGTTCCTTCGTGGGTTACAATAAATTTTTTCCAGATTTCTTTAGCATTCTTGCAGTTACTAACTCTTTTGTACTCCTTTTCAATTAGAGCACTGGCCAGCACTTGTTCAGCTCTGGATGCTATATTCATAGCTTCTTCATCTTTAGTGGTGAATTCATCAAAATCTTTCTTAACAGTCTTTTCTCCTATAATTTTTGTAGGAACTTTGACTTCTTATTCTATAGCAAACCAAACTTTTATTCCTTGTGATTTGGTATAGATTTGAATCTATTCTTCCAAGTAGAAAAATTTGTGCCATCAATTAGTGGTGGTATGGACATTGATAATCCTTCTCCGCAACCAGTATCATTTGTGTATGTCATAGATGGATCTACTCTTAGATATGCTTGTATTCACTCAACAAACAACTTAAAGAGCACCGCTCTGATACCTGTGAAGCCCCCAAATTCGGGTATCTTCCAACCCGACATATAGTGCTACACGGTACTCACAACTATACAATCATTCCATTGAAAACACAACATAATGAATGTAATTGCTATCTTCTTATTACAATCAAAGTGAAATCCTTTCCCAAGTTCATAAACCGATTACATAGTCTGTTGTTCATAAGATATAATACATACAAACATACTAATCTATTACACGAGGGTTAATTATCCATCTTAGCTTTGCCCTTATTTCTCTTAGCATTCTCAGTATGCTCAGCTTTAACTGCAATCATATAATTCACGCAAGAAGTGAGCATAACAAGCTCAACAAGTTTACCAAAGAATAACATTAATACCACATTCGTGAATCATATGACTATTCATACATAACTGAACAAATAGTTATGAAGTATTATGAAATAATAATACTTTAATCAATTCATAACATCAATTCCCAAAGAATAGAATAGATTAGGAATTCTGAACCGATCGATAGACCATGAACACTAGCTTTCTGTTTTCATACTTGAAAAGGATATCACAGCACCAAGGCTGTACATCCGCATTACTTATGAGCACTTCTAGGTTATCAACCTATAGTACTCTATGTTGATCAACATTCATCCGTTAAATTTATTTACGTATAAGTTTTGGCAAACTTGCGTGCCCATCGAATAATCGATGAAAAATACTTTTGTTTGTTCCTAGACAAACCTTACCTTCAAATCCGTACCAATTTCTTGGCATAGGATAGCGTTAACATTTATATATAGAAAGATATGTATACAAATCAATCTATATCTTACGAGTAGTCTAGCTGAGTTAAAACTGGCATTGACCCTTTCTTTAAAATCATTCATGCAACTCATTTCAATGAATCACAAAAAACTCGACTAACACGAAGGTTAGACAAGCGTTAAGAAAACATACCTTCAAGCGTCTTCCAATAACTTAATCGACTGATCACAACCTTTACAGAATCTACATGATATATTCACATAGTACACTGTAATTAGCTACCAAACAATTACCCACGTTGTCTACCAACTTCTTTCTCTTCTATGTCTTTATTAACTTTATTCCAATTAATAAAGCCAATTCGACTTATTACCATTCATCCCGGCTTATTAACCAACTTACGTTACTAACCGGACTCTATCATCATTGGTGAGGTACCAATGTGGTTCACCAACTATGGTTCATTGATAACATTTTATATTCTTCGTTCATAAGTTAATAACACACCTTCAATTCCTAAGTTTCAATACCATATACCTTAGTATCTGTAGTATAAGAATAGTTCTCATACACTTATTAAGTGTGTAACTTAACTAAGATAGGTCCCTGAACAATTGCAGTTCAAAGCTATGTTATCTAACAAAATGTATGCCTTGGTGCCACGGCGTTACTTCCCTATGCAAAGCCAGCGCATATATCACGGGTTTCGATACCTAAACCGGTCTCGGTAATTGCTGGCATGAGACTTCCTTATACAAAGTGGTCATGGCGCCACTTTCCAAAAATAGCCACTAACAACGTGGTTTGCCACTTTGCGGTGGCACTTTAAAAGCCTTGTCTCAGCGCCATGACATGGAACTCAAAGACCTGAAAATTTTAATAGTCAAAACTTTTGGTGAGTTTCTCGGATCCATAACTTCTTCGTTATAAGTCCGATTTGGTCCGTTCAAAAGCCTACACATCATAAAGTTCATACTCTACGCGTTCGTATAAGAATTTGATATTTTCGAATCCGTTAACTTAAAATTCATTATTAAATTCATTTTAAGCGTTTGTTAAACGTTAATGAGCGTTAAATGCTCGTTTTCTTTGTTTTAAGTTGGAATCCGACGAATCTTGAATCCACGACTCTCAAATACCCTATCTCACATGTCAACATTAAAAAATAATGTTTTCAAGTCTCACGGCAACTTTCGACTACCAATCCAGACTTTCTACGTTTTTGACGTTTAACGTCTAATTACGTAAAATTCGCCATAACTTCGTTATTAGTGTTCTCTAAGCTAAATCATATGGAATACTCCATGGACTTCATATCTACATCCCAACTAAGCAAGATGCAAGATACTAATAGAGATGGTTTTTAATTTGTCCATCAACAACCAAGTTCAATACTCAATAATTTCTATGGTTTTAAACTTACGTAAACCCTTACTATTTTTATTTACACATGACTTATAAAGGTTTTAAAAGTTACAAGCTATCCTTATTCCACCATAGGAGACATGCTCCACCAATCTATGATTCTTCATACTCAAAGAAATCGAAAGAGATGGAAACTATTATTAAGGAACATTACCTTAACAATCTTTGTGTTCTTGATAAACTTCTAATGAAAAAGCTTCAAGGTAGATGTTTTGGTTGAGTCTAGCTCTTTCTCTCTCTCAAAATATAGGTTGGCAACTTGAAAAACCTTTAAATGACCAACTCTAGCCTTCTATTTATAAGCAAATGAAATGGAGGGCAATTAGGTCAATATTCCCCACCTCCTTACTATTCCATACTTTGTGACCAAGTAAAATACTTGGTGACCAAGTGATTTTCTTGCCTTGCACCCCAAGTGGCCAGCCCACCATACCCATGGGTCATCCCCATGGGTTACTCCATGGGTTTTACCCATTCGGTGACCCACCGGTTCGATCCACGGTTCGGTTTTCTTGGATTGGGCTTAATCATTCTAACATTGGGCTTTATCTTGGGCTTAACCAATTAATTCCTTGGGCTTACATATTCAATTGTTTGGACTAAACATAATCCAAATCTCATGAATTCACCTTAAGTCTTAACCTAATTCCATAATACTAATCGTATTCTACACGTATAATTCACGTATTCTCTCCGTATAATACTCGTACGATAATCGTATTGTACTTCGTATTAATTCATCTTATTATACATAGACACTAAATAGTATCATACTTGTATAACACAAGCTCTAGCAATAACACAATTTCTTCTACGCGTTTCATTTCCTTCTCGGAAATTAATATACTCAACCCTTAGGTTTTAAGTCCGCAGACGAAAACTTCATTTGCCATAAATGGAATATTATTAGATATTTCATCTCATCTTAATATTCTATCATTACGCGTTTCTCAGATTTTCAAAATAATTCCCCAAGCAAAAACAGATGAATAGTGTTTTTACGGAAATTTCTCGGAAAACATTTATTTTCGTCTCAGAAATTCTAAACAATTAATTTTAGCACGTAGCCATATTACTAACCACATTAGCACATTCTAAGTCATAGAACAACCCTCATATAGCTTACTCACAAAATAAATTAATTAAATTTATTTAATTCACATAATCAAATAAAAATTTAATTATCATAAAAATCCGATTTTCTCGGGCGTTACAATACCAATTGAAAGTCGAATAATAATCTAGAAGGGAGGATGAATAAATTATTACCGTTTAAAAAATAATAATAACAGACCTTTTTGAATTTTTAGTTAATTACTTTGTAGTGTTAAAATTAATATACAAGGCAATAAAAATTCAATCACACAATGCACAGAGATTTGTCTGGTTCACAACATACATCTCGAGAATGTTGCTACGTCCAGTCGCAAGCTCCTCTCTAGGACTTCAGATTCTATTACTATTAGTAGTAAATACTCTTTCAACAGGAGGAGAAGCCTTTACAAAGTTTTATAGACAAACTTTTAACTATTCTCAACTAACTATCTTGGACAGCAAGCTCCCAGCTCCCTCCTCAAGGTTAGTTGTACCTCTTTTGAGTTCAATTCTATTATATGATCTGGTCTTGAAACGACAGTCTCTTCCTCACCTCACAAGTACACTAGAGACCCAACTCCCAGCTGACCTCTCTAAGACTCTAGTCTTGGCCAAAAAATTACTCGTCTTTATCACAGGTACATAAAATAAACTAACTATACTCTTTTCCATTTTTACAAAATGTTTGACAAAATTTTACTTCTAAAATAAAAAGATACAATTCAGTACAAATATATATAAAAGTTTAAATAACTTTTATATTACAGGCTTCTCAAATAAGCAGATAGAAGTTAAAGAGCATATATAAAAAGTTCAAAGACTTTTATACTTTGAGAGAATATGCTTCTTTGTAAGCAGATATGTAAATTTATGCTTGGATCAAATAATGCTTCTATGTAAGCAAATATATAAATTTATGCAATGTTATAAAAGTTTAAATAACTTTTATATTTTGTAAATAAAAGTTGCTTCTTGAATAAGCAAATATATGATCTGTAGTTTTGATTTAAATTTCTTTATAAAATAAAGAATGTGTTTCTATGGAAACCAATTTTAAATTTAATTACTAATATAAAAGTTTAAATAAATTTTATAATTATGCTTCTTGTTAGCGAGATAAATTCATAGAAGTTCGAGATATAAAAGTTTAAATTACTTTTATATTATGCAATAAGTATATCATGAATGTTCAAATAATAAGATATCAAGTATGATAAATTAAACAATTTAAGTAACACATGATATAGCAAATAAATTTGTTAAACTCGAAAATATATATAATTATATATTTTATCTATCCTATGAATATTAAATAAAGCCACTTAGAATTTTAATGATCGTTCGAATGATATTCTTATTTAAGGAATACCTCAAAATAGCGGTATCTAAAACTGACCGAATTTAAAGTTCACTGTTAATATTTGTATAAATATTTTCAATAGATCACTTAGAAATTTAATAGTCGTTCGAATGATATTCTTGTTTAAGGAACACCTCTAAATAGTGGTATCTAAAATTGATCTACTTTACAATATTTATATAAATAAATTATATATCTATAAAGAGCCACGTAGAATTTTAAGGACCGTAGTAATGATATTCTTAAGGAATATCTCCAAATAGCGGTACCTAAAACTAGCTTTTTATTGATATAAATAGATAATATATATATATATATATATATATATATATATATATAAATTTCTATTTGTATGTCTATATTTATACACAAGTATGAGATAATAACAAATAAATTAATTCAAGAACTTATCTCAAAATATTTTGACCAATTTTCTCTTCAAAAGGTTAAAACTTTAATTAGAAGAGAGTAAGTTTTTTAGAGAGAGATTATTTAGGCAATAAAAGTATAAGCTTTTCTTGATTTGGAAATTGGCAATTGTAAAATGAAGAAAAGCTTCACTATTTATAGGAATTTTTGGCAAGGAGTATTTTCGGAAATCTAAAAAATGAATTTTGAATTTGATGGCCAGGATTGATTTGTTTAAAAATAGATGGCTTGGATTAAATGGACAATAGGCACATGGAACTGAAAAACTTCTTCCCATGCAATGTTTGTTAAACGTTTACTTCAGTTAATGCTTTTTAAGTTAATGTCCAGCACATTTACAAAGCTTTAAAACAATCTTGCAAAATTACTAGGCCCCGCGATAATTCAACCAAACATAGCAACGGTAGACAGGCTTATAAGCCTTTCTAATTTTGATTTCTTCAAGATTTTAATTAGGGTCCTTTACATAAGTATACAACAAATAGAAAGTAATTACAAGAAAAGTGCATCAACTAAATAATTACAAAAAGAATGTAATTATTACAAAAATAGTACAATTCACATTAATAAGGAAACCTAAAATCAAGGATAACTAATAATTCAAATTCAAATTCAAATCTTGTCTTTAACAACAATTTCAAATCCATGTTTCAAAATTCAAATCAAAATAAGAAAATTAAAATAAAAATTATAAAGGAGCTAATGTTCATCATCATCCTCTCTCTCGCATGCCATTGCCTTTACATCATCATCATTGCCCACACAACAATGAGTTGTTATTCAATTTCTTTTGACGATTTGGTTACCCACAAAAATTGAAATGGTTACCTTTTATACAATTTTGACTAAGAATCGCATCACATTTAAAATAAAATTGGTAATCAAATAAAACTGAATTGGTTACTTTATCAAATGGTTTGGTAACCAACTATATGAAATTTGGTTACCAACTATATCACATCCAAAATAAATTAGTAACCTAATAAACTAAATTGGTTACCTTATCGGAAGGTTTAGTAACCAACTACATAAATTTTGGTTACCAACTGCATCACATTCAAAATATATTAGTAAACTAATAAAACTAAATTGGTTACCTTATCAAATGATTTGGTAACCAACTACATGAAGTTTGATTACCAACTGCATCACATCCAAAATAAATTAGTAACCTAATAAAACTAAATTGGTTACCTTATCGGAAGATTTCGTTACCAGTGAAAATAAAGAATGGACCGGTGGCGGTGGGAGGCGCGGAGGATCGAGGAGAGAGGGAGGCGGGAGGAGGAGGTGGAGGAGAAAGAGGCGGGAAGAGGGGAGGAGAAAGGAGGCGTGAGGAGGGGGATGCGGGAGGAAGGGGAGGCGGGGAGGAGGAGGTGGTGAGGCAAGGAGGGAGGCGGTGGTGGGAGGAGAAAAAGGAGGAGGGGGAGGAGGGGAGGGGGGAGGCGGAGGCGGGAGGCGGGAGGAGGAAGGAGGGGAGGAGGGAGGGGAGGAGGAGGAGGAGGGGAGGAGGAGGAGGGGAGGAGGGGAGGAGGAGGAGGAGGAGGAGGAGGGAGGAGGGGGGAGGAGAGGGAGGGGTGGGGACGGAGTGGTGGGGAGGAGGTGGAGGCGGGAGGAGGGGAGGAGGGGAAGAGGGGAGGAGGGGAGGCGGGAGGCAGGAGGAGGAAGGAGGGTAGGAGGGGAGGCGGGAGGAGGGGGAGGCGGAGGAGGTGGAGGCGGGAGGAGGGGAGGAGGGGAGGAGGGGAGGCGGGAGGCGGGAGGCGGGAGGCGGGGGAGGCGTGAGGGTGGGGAGGAGTTGGACAGGAGGAGGAGGAGGAGGCGGAGGGAGGAGAAGAAGAAGGGAAACAAAAATGGAGTGGGAGAAAATTGTGGGAGAGATGGGGAGAAAATCGTGTGCATAATTAAAGGGATAAGATTACACTCTTTTTGTAATTAAGTATTGCACTAGTATTGTAAATAAATATGGAAGTGTATTAGTTGTGTAAAATTTTTATGAGGACACTATTGTTGTTATTATTTTTAAAAATGTAATAGAATATATAATTGTCCCTTTTAATTACCTTGGGCCCATAAATTTTATTTAATGTATCTGAACCAATGCTAACAAGCTTTTACTTCTGTGTTTCACTTTGCCCAATTTGGATAGCATGAAAAGGAAGGTTAAAGCATTTGGAAGTTTTGTTACAAAAATATATATATATATATATATATATATATATATATAGAACCCATTCATATGAATAGGTTCTTTATATCTTATCTGACAGAACACCTTTTTTGAACCGTTGATAAACTTATTGGAAGGCCGAGATTGAAACATAAATATGCTGGTAGTAATGACTTGTCTGGCTTTTATTTTAATATGAGGACCCCACCATAGTCGACATGTTGTGGGTTTGTTTAACTAAAATGATTTTTTTAATATTAAATAATCTAAAGACAACATGCAGAAGCTTGTATAAAAAAAATCAAACCAAGTGCAACCTCTTAGGCTAAAAAAAAAAAAAAAAAAGAAAAAAAAAAAATTTAAACCGACACAACCTCTTACGGCTTGTATAAAAATCAAATAGTGGCACAAGTTCTTTATTTGCTATTTTTTATAACAATATTTGTTATTTTCTAAAAACAAATATTTTTATAAAAACAAATATTTTTGTAATAACAAATAAAGAATATAAAATATTTTATAAAAAAAATATTTTATAAAATATTTGTTTTTATAAAATATTTTATAAAAACATTTGTTATAAAATATTTGTTATAAAAACATTTGTTATAAAATATTTGTTTTAAAAAAACAAATATTTTATAAAACATTTGTTTTTATAAAATATTTTATAAAAACATTTGTTATAAAATATTTGTTATAAAAACATTTGTTATAAAATATTTGTTATAAAAACATTTGTTATAAAATATTTGTTTTTATAAAATATTTTATAATAACATTTGTTATAAAACATTTGTTATAAAAACATTTGTTATAAATTATTTTTTATAAAAACATTTGTTATAAAAACATTTGTTATAAAATATTTGTTTTTATAAAATATTTTATAATAACATTTGTTTTTATAAAATATTTTATATTCTTTATTTGTTATTATAAAAATATTTGTTTTTATAAAATAACAAATATTGTTATAAAAATAGCAAATAAAGAACTTGTGCCACTATTTGATTTTTTATATAAGTAGTAAGAGAGGTTGTCTTAGGTTTAGATTTTATTTATTTTTATTTTTATTTTTTTAAGCGTAAGAGGTCATGCTTTGGTTTGATTTTTTTTTTATACGTTTTATAATGTTTGCACTTGGCCGATTATTTAATATTAAAATTGCTTTTAGTTAAACAAACCGACAAACATGTTGACTATGGTGGGGTCCTCATATTAAAATAAAAGCTTAAGCATACAAGTTGTTACTATTGCATATATTTATGTTTCAATCTCAAACCTTCCAATAAAGTTTATCAACCATCCAAAAGGAGTGTGTCAGATACCCATCCATAAGAACCTCAATGCTATGGAAGGGCTCTATATATATATATATATATATATATATATATATATATATATATATATTATCTTTGAAAAATTTATGAGAGAAAAATTAAATTTTAGAAATAGGAATTCTCCTCTTTTAGGAAATGTTACTTTCAATTAATTTCTTTTAACACTATATTAAATTATCAAGGTCAATTTAAAAATTAATTTAATTTAAGATGAAAAATATTTCTAGTCAAAATAAATAAGATAATTAAAAATAATTATAGCATATAAAACCTATGGAGAGGATTCTTGCCTAATTTCTAATTTTATTTTTATCATCAAAATATTTCCAATAGTTGGTGACCCAACAAATTCTTTTCTAATCATGATATATCCTTCTTATATTTAAACTTGTTGAGTGAATTAGTTGCTCATCCTTGCTATATCATGACGTTTATTTCAGCCAAACCTGAATCTTCGAAGAAGAAGGATAAAGGAAAAGGAAAAGTCCAAGAATAGAATGTTATGCATGTTTAATTTATTAAGTTATTTTATGTAAATTTATTATGTAAACTGTAACGCCCTGAAATTCGGTCTATCTTCACACCTGGATTCCGTACATCACGGTCCCACTTCTTTCCAAACATACATCATTATATAGTGAAATATAAGAACATACATTCTCAATTCCCAAGTTCTAATATCTTATAACCTCGTTCATTATAAATAATGATAATTACATTATTCTTTACATCTTACACGAGTGACTTTCATCCGCCACTAAGGATACATAACAGTTCATTAAACTAGTCTATAGTTTAATTAAATTATTCTACATTATAAGTCTTCGCTTGATCTTCACACTCATTCATCTAATGAATGGCATTTCTTCTGGATACCAATCAGCTTGATCTTCACGGGATCCTTAAGTTCTTTTACTCGTAAGCTGAATTTTTTTTTCATTTAAAGCAAGTGTCAGCATTCAATTTCTCAGCAAATCATAGCAGTTGAACAAACAACTTCAAGAATTCAAACATTCCTTTAGAACTTCGATAACCGAACAAAGGTTATGAAGCAGCTTGAATAATAGTAATAATTCTGATTCCTATCATTTTAAAACATTAGTCACGTTCATTTTGAAATACTTTCATTCTTCTACCTTTTTCATACATATCCTATCCGGCTAGAATCATTATCACATAATTAACAATAATGGTTCATGTATAAACAAAACATTCTCATATTGAACAGTTCAACCATAGAACAGTTCATCTCACAGAAACACTGAAGTGTTCAAATTATGGCACAAGGCCTCAGACGTTCTAACATCTTATACAAATATCACACATTTACACATAAGTAAAACTTCTTATGTTCATCATCTGAGAAAGTTTAAGAAATTAACATTCATTTCAAATATGAATGAAGTTAGGGAAGTTGCCTTACTCACAGCTACGACTTATAATTTATACTGAACTGCTCATTCCAATTCCTATATAGCACATAAGGAAAATAGCATAAACCAATTAGCCACATATTTGACTTACGCATTGGTTTACTTAACTTTACTTCTTAGGGTTCGCGTTCTTGCAATCTAAGTTTACGCGATTAACTTTCTTTACCGGTTTATGGCTTCATGACATACGAAGATGTCTTACTTATATGATCATCATCTTTGCTGATTTACATTTTTATCTTCTTCTTATAACTCTTCTAGGACTCAGCACACATCGTGTCTCTGCTAGTAGTCCATATGGTACTCTGAGGGGTTTCCCACAAACAACCAACCAATAAGTTCCCGTCTCATCTAAACTGTCTTTCAAAGTGAGTTGGATCGGTTTCCAGTTTCATATATACCTCCACTCTCTAAAGGAATTGTTTAGCCCAGCTCCCATATGTAAACCATCAAAGATTACGATTGTACCACAACCTAAACTCATCTTAACTTATCCGAACCGTTAAGACTATAATGTTCGTTAAGTTGATTTCTCATTCCTTATGGCTTTCTGACAACTAAATGTCAAACCTCAGGATTCATTCTTTATCGTCCAAGTCATAAAATCTTTTGTATACTCAAAACAATTATTCAATATTAATTCTACGCATTCATAGAGTTAAGCATTTTATGTAACTTTATTTATATCTTACAACGTCTGGTTCATTCGACTCGGAATGTCATCCAAGTTATAATCATTACTCCGCTTCTTAACAATATACGTTATTGTCTTTAATTCAATTCCTTCACCATTCATAAGTTTAATCAATATCCTTCATTACCGTTTGTTACGGCTTCTTTGATAATTTCATATCTTACTTACTATCTTCATCAACGTCTAAGTCATACGATCAATGTATACGTAGAACGTTCGCCTGACGCGAATACGATTTACAAGGTTTGTTTTACGTATTCTGCGTTCATGATACTCGACTCTTAAACTCACATTCAACCTTTACCTAAGGTTTCAATCACTTTTATTCGTTATCCTGTACATAAACCCCGTGTTCATTATTCTTTCCTTAATGTCAAAGTCACACCGTTCGTTGTATGCTAAGACCGATCATCCATCCCAACTGCGTTGTATTTATATTCTTTGTCATTTAATCTCGTTCAATCTTTCCATTCAACCTTTAATAAAGGTTTAAATTACTTGTCTAACTGCTAAATTATGTGAACTACACATTCGTTATCTTTCCTTACCCTTCCTCCCAGGAGTTTGAGCAATTAAAAGCTCATCACTGGGCCTTGCCTCAGATCGGCATTGACTGTGGGCCCGGTTCCTTTCTTATCTTTCATGTTGCAATACCACCACTCACGATGATTGATAGCCGGATTAGCATCGCTAAGGCGGCCTCCTAAGGCTTAACTATCTATGCTATGGCCCGATCCTTGAATCTTGAAAAAAATTTCTAAGTGTTGCACTAGTTTGAGACGCTTACTTCACAATCTCATAACTTATTCGTTATAACTTGGAACGAGGTCGTCCCAAAGTTATTCTCTTCCTTATCTTACGTACTTCAACTTCCCTTGGATATAAATTTATTATGAATTCGTTAACATTCTATTCAATTTATCTTAATCTTCATCATTTGTTCGTTTTACGTTATTAACGTCCTTCGTTCGTTCGTCCGTAATTTGATCATCCGAACTCAGAACTCATTCGTTCTTGAGTCCACTACTCACGTTTTCTACATTCTTTTACATTCTTATGAAACCCTACACATTTGTGTTCATTTACATACTTTCTAGTTCTCGTTTGTCTTTTATAAAATTTACGCTATAACTTCGTTATAGCTAAGTATAATCCGTTCTTCGTGAACATTTATATTGTTCCTAACCAAGTAATAAGTAACTAACTTATACGCGATGGTTTTAAACTTGTCCATCAACAACATATTGTACTACGATGGTTTTAAACTTGTCCATCAACAATGTTCTTCGTGTTCTTCGTGTGTTTTTTGTGTTCTTCATTCGTTCTTCATTTTTAATCGATATTTTGATTACAATTTCTCTTTTTCTTGGAATTCGATGCTATAAAATATCGTTCCTTACTTATTTCACCAAATCATTCATATGATTCATTTGGATCGTTCAAATTCATTACGAAACTTATACTTACTTAAGAAATTTATAAACAAAACTTCTAATTATTGTTTCTTCTTCTTCTCATAATTTCAACCATATTAGAATCATTCTTAACATCTTTTACTTCTATTCTCATTATGTTATGTTTTGAACATATGAAACTTAAAGAAAATTTAACTTATAAGTTAGGTTTTTAATACCTTTCTTCTTTATTCTTCTTCCTCTAAACAAAGCCGGCGATTTGCTAGCTTTTTTATTTCACGATCATCTCCGATCCGAGCATCCATGCCCTTTCTCTTCCTTCTTCTTCTTCTCCAAGCTCTCAAGCTTTCTCTCTCTCTCAAAGTGTTGGTTGATTTCAAAGAAATCAACTAACACTTCTCTTTTATAGATTTTCAAACCTAGGGGCAAAATAGTCATTTCGCCACAAAGTTCCTATTCCCACCTCCTTACTAAACCTCATTACTATTCATAAAGCTTCTCCTGGAAGCTTTGTGGTTCCGTCTTTCGGGATTCGTCCCATAGTTTTAAAAACTGCGATTCTTGGAATCTAAATATATTTGGATATTTTATCTTTCCTCTACAATTTAACTTTTACGCATTCTTTAGAACTCCAAAAAACTAAAAAACACTTTTTGATGTTAAGTGTTTTCCTTCATGTTTTCCCCTAACGTAATTAAACGAATGAAAAGTACATAACAATACTTTTCATCATTTTTATTTCATCCGATTTCTGCATATTTTTTGAGAAAAACTTTTGTTGGCTTACTTAACTTTTCACGATATATTATCGAAAAATCTTTCGACAAAATGTCATTTTGACATACCGAACTCTCGAAAAGTCTTAGGTTATTCAAACCCTAACCCTTAGGATTTCGTCGGGTGAATAGTGTATATTTCGTCTTTTTCCTTGAAAATATTTTTGTTCCCGAAATTTTTTTATTTTTGTCTTGAAAATTCTTTCTCATTTAGTCTAGCTCGTAGCCAGAATCCTCCCATTTTATAATCAACCTAGGGTCTAGAACGATTAATAAACACATAGCACATAATATTATTAATAAAAATTCCTTTTATTAATAACTAATTCTTAAAATCTTAAATTCTGAACAATCCGAATTCTCCGGGTTGTTACATAAACCTTTTGAGATTATTAAGGTATGTATTAAGTTAAGGTTGTTAGACCTTAGGATGTAATGTAGAACCTTATTATATAATGAATAATGTATGTTTATTATTCCATAATAGTTATAGAATGTGTATGATGATGAGGGATTGTGAGCACCGAACCCGAGGTTAGAGAACCTGGATTTGGGGGTGTCACAGTCAATAAATTAATAAGTGAGTTAGGCATGTTAAACTTGCATCCATGATATCATGTCTCTAGTTAATAGTGCAAAATATCATGGCATGACACATGTTCCATTTCACCTAACTAAGAGTGAAGATACGGAAAATGATTTCAAAGTTAATCTTTGTCCTTTACTCTTCTATTTTGTCATCTACAAAATCTGAACACTCATATTTTTGCTCAAAGTACCCAAATAGGTTTTCAAACCCGAAAGTTCAAAATTCCCAGAAAACATGACCATTTGTGTATATTTTCAGATTTTGGTTAAATCAATTGGAAAAATTCTACATCTTACACGAGTGACTTTCTTCCGCCACCAAGGATACATAACAGTTCATTAAACTAGTCTATAGTTTAATTAAATTATTCTACATTATAAGTCTTCGCTTGATCTTTACGCTCATTCATCTAATGAATGACACTTCTTCTAGATACCGAATAGCTTGATCTTCACGGGATCCTTAAGTTCTTCTACTCGTACACTAAAAATGTTTTTCATTTAAAGCAAGTGTGAGCATTCAATTTCTCAACAAGTCGTAGCAGTTGAACAAACAACTTCAAGAATTCAAACATTCTTTTAGAACTTCGATAACTAAACAAAGGTTATGAAGCAACTTGAATAATAGGAATAATTCTGATTCCTATCATTTTAAAACATTAGTCACATTCACTTTGAAATACTTTCATTCTTCTACATATTTCATACACATCCTGTCCGGCTAGAATCATTAGCACAGACTTAACAATAACGGTCCATGTATAAACAATACATTCTCATATTGAACAGTTCAACCACAGAATAGTTCATCTCATAGAAACACCGAAGTGTTCAAATTGTGGCATAAGGCCTCATACGTTCTACCACCTTAAACAAATATTACACATTTGCACATAAGTAAAACTTCTCATGTTCATCATCTGAGAAAGTTTAAGAAATTAGCATTCATTTCAAATATGAATGAAGTTAGGAAACTTGCCTTACGTATAGCTACAGCTTACAATTTATGCTGAACTGCTCATTCCAATTCCTATATAGCATATAAGGAAAACAACATGAACCAAATAGCCACATATTTGACTTACGCATTGGTTTACTTAACTTTACTTCTTAGGGTCCGCGTTCTTACAATCTAAGTTTACACGACTAACTTTCTTTACCGGTTTACGGCTTCATGACATACGGAGATGTCTTACTTATACGATCATCATCTTTGATGATTTACATTTTTATCTTCTTCTTTTAACTCTTCTAGGACTCAGCACACATCGTGTCTCTATTAGTAGTCCATATGGTACTCTGAAGGGTTTCCCACAAACAACCAACAAACAAGTTCCCGTCTCATCTACACTGTCTTTCACAATGAGTTGGATCGGTTACCAGTTTCATATATACCTCCACTCTCTGAAGGAATTGTTTAGCCCAGCTCCCATATGTCAACCGTCAAAGATTACGATTGTACCACAACATAAACTCATCTTAACTTATTTGAACCATTATGACTATAATGTTTGTTAAGTTGATTTCTCATTCCTTACGGCTTTCTGGCAACTAAATGCCATACCTCAAGATTCATTGTTTATCGTCCAAGTCATACAATCTTTTGTATAGTCGAAACGATCATTCAATATTAATTCTACGCATTCATAGCGTTTAGCATTTTATGTTACTAAATTCATATCTTACATCATCTGGTTCATTCGACTCAGAACGTCATCCAAGTTATAATCATTACTCGGCTTCTTAACGATATATGTTATTGTCTTTAATTCAATTCCTTCACCATTCATAGGTTTAATCAATATCCTTCATTATCATTTGTTATGGCTTCCTTGATAATTTTGTATCTTACTTACTACCTTCATCAACGTCTAAGTCATACCATCAATGTATACTTAGAACGTTCGCCTAACGTGAATACAATTTACGACGATCATTTTACGTATTCGGAGTTCACGTTACTAGACTCTTAAACTCACATTCAACCTTTACCTAAGGTTTCAATCACTTTTATTTGTTATCCCGTACATGAACCCCATGTTCATTATTCTTTCATTAATGTTGAAGCCATACCGTTCATTGTATGCTAAGACCTATGCGTTTACATTCTTTGTCTTTTAATCTCGTTCAATCTTTCCGTTCAACCTTTACCAAAGGTTTAAATTACTTGTTTAAGTGCTACATTATGTGATCTACACATTCATTATCTTTCCTTACACTTCCCCCAGGATTTTGAGCAATTAAAAGCTCATTACTGGGTCTTGCCCTGCACCGGCTCTGCGGCGCTGGTTCCTTTCTTATCTATTATCTTTGCAGATTGCCACTCACGAAGATTGACAAATTTCGGGTTGGGCTCAAAGGCCGCCTCCCAGGCTTAATCTGGTCTTTTGCGATGCTAGTCCTAGAATCTTGAAACAAATTTCTAAGTGTTGCACTGGTTTGAGACTCTTACTTCATAATCTCATAACTTATTCGTTATAACTCGGAATGAGGTCATTCCAAAGTTATTCTCTTCCTTATCTTACGTACTTCAACTTCCCTTGGACAGAAATTTAGTTTGGATCTGTTAACATTCCATTCAATTTGGCTTAATCTTCATCATTCGTTCGTTTTACGTTATTAATGTAACAACCCGATATTTTCTATACAAATAAATTAGAAATTTTGCGTATAATTTTTTTTATTATTATTAAAATAAATATGGGGAATATGTGCCAAGATAATGTGTGTATGTATTTATGTGATATATTAATTATTACATGAATGATTTTAAATAATTTTATTTTAGAATTATTGATCATTATAAATTATATTCTTATCATAATTAATTTTATAGTAGAAATGTTTTATTAATTATTTTCCATGAAAATATAATCATATATTATTTCTATAATATATGAAATGATTTTATAATTATTATTTTATTATATGAATTTTTGTTTGATTATTAAGTTAATTATTTTTAACTTAATTAATAATGTTAAGTATATATGAGATAAATCGGATATGGAATCCAAACCCTAATTTTTTGGATTTTGATCAAGGCATGAGAATAATAATATAATATTAATTATATTTCAATTTTTCAAATCTTTATAAATATGTCTTTGTATATGTGGACCGAATAAGGGTTGGTCAATTATGGTGTTATGTGACAAACCCTTGTATTACTGTGTGAAACCCTAATTATAAATTTTAGGAACTAAGTTTAATTTATTTTAAACCATAAATGAAAGCTTCGTAACTTAATTATACATTAGGTGAGACAATTAAATAACCTAAGGGTTATGGTAACAAGGAAGGGTTAGTATTTAATATGTATACTAACTTAAGTGGATAATCTTGTTATTTCTAGTGACTAATAATTTTGAACCTATTTCTAGTAAACCTAATTAGGTTATGAGCTAAAGTCACATGTATAAGTAATTAAATTTCATAAGATTAGGAATGGAAACCCTAAATAAACAATTTGGGTAACATATATTAAAATTGTTAGACTATGTTATTGCATGACCCAAAACAATTAAAGGAGAAGCCCAAAAGAAATAAAATGCAAACCAATACTTAGCCCACTTGATTAAGGGTATTTTAGACTTTTGATTAATCAAATTTGTGTATTAAAATAAAAGCAAAATGGAGGAGATAATGGAGCATAGTGACCGGCCATATTAGGCCTTTTAAGGCAACAAAGTTAAGCTAATCAAGTTCCATAAGTAGAAATCTTATACACAAGGACAAGTGTGTCATGCTCCCATTGGTGGAAAGCTTAATTAGCACCTTTAATCACATGATTAGGCTTATTTGGAAGAGATAAGGTGAAACCTTTTATCCAAGGGACAATAAAAGTATGGGGGATAATAGTTTAATCACAACATTCATTTGCTAGATCAATTCATTTCTCCTATTCTTCTTCTTCTTTTCTCCCAAGCTAGCAAACTTCAAAGAGAGAAAAGAGAGAGAGGGTTCGGTTTTTTTAGTGAGGAAGAGGAGTTATTGTTCATGCATCCTAGATTCATAACCTACTTTGGAAGAGCGAGAAGTATAGCAAAGAAAACTAGGTGAGGTTCTCTTCCATTCTTTTTCTTAATCTCCTTCTATTTTCAGTTTTTACCTCGACATGTATGGGGGTTTATGGTCTAATACTCAAAGTACCCTAGTTCTACATGTCTCATGTGTAAGACTAAGTATCTTGTGTATTAGACTATAGATTTAGAGGAAGGAAATGAGCATATGTTCTCCAAGGGGTGAAACTCTTGTTTTTCCTTCACTAAATCTTGTGTAACTCAAGTTTTACAACTTGGATTTGTGATCTGTCGAACGGGGGGTGCTAGTTACGTGAGTTATCTAGTAAACCCAAGTGGTAGAACACAAATCTAGCAAGTATTAAAGCAATGGGTGTGACGACCCCAAAATAGGTCCATTCCATCCAACCCATTATGAGTCGCCAAATACATGGTACAGAAATAACTACAACTTTATTAATACATTTGTCGTGCAAAATACGACAACATATATACTGTGAGTTTAAATACAGATATTGCCATCTAGACAATATCCACACGCAAATAAATCCTCATCATAATTATTGATACATTATTTTTACAAAATGGTGAGGACTACTAAACAACTCTCTCTAGAACCTTCATTCCATACCCCGACTAGTACTCGCTACATTCTCGCCTCCTGAGAAGAAAAATGGAACAAAAAGGAAAAGGGTGAGCTCAACTAGCCCAGTAAAGAATATTATGACTAAGATAATATACAACAAATTATCGTTAGTCTCCAACAGGGAAAAATCTAATAGAATACAATAGACAACCAGTTTTAAATCAACAACTGCAGCGGAAACAACAATTCATTAGAAGAGTTAAGTAGAGTATGCAAACTACTATCTTCTATATATGAATTTAAAAGTTCATCGTCGATATTTTATCCCTGTAACATCAATCAATATATATCTAGAATCAAATATTCATCTTTGCACTACAGGCCAAAGATATTCATCAGTTGGTCATGTTCATCTAAGCACCTGTTCATCTTTGTACTACGGGCCAAAGATATTAATCAGTAGGTTATATTCATCTCAACACCTGTTCATCTTTGCACTACGGGCCAAAGATATTCATCAAGAAATCATTCATCTTTGCACTACAGGCCAACGATATTCAGTAATATCATCATTTAGGACTGAGGATAATGAAAAATATTTTAAAGGAAACGAATCCAGTGAAACAAAAGAACAAATATTAAGGATTCGTATTTTAAACAATCCCAATTCAAAAAATACTTCATAAGTAATCAGAGTGGAGTAAAATTCAAGAATGATCAAAACATGGATACAATCAAAGCTAGTATCCATAATAGATATTTTGGACAAAAAGAAGAAATTTCATTTTTCGGTGAATAGTGCCGTATTCGTGAATAGTACTGTATACGTGAATAGTATCGTATACGTGAATAGTAACTCCGACACCAAAAGATAGAAATTTCACAAATAAACATCTTCACGCTTCGTGAATAGTACTCGTGAATAGTAGCTCGTGGATAGTAACTCATGAATAGTAACCCGTGAATAGTAACTCATGAATAGTAACCCCGACATGAAAAAGTTTCAAATTTGATAAAAATTTCCAACCAATATTTCGGCATAATAATATTGAAGAAATAATATCATTTTCGAATAAAATAACATCCCTTACCTCGAAAGACAAGACTTTAGTTAAAACAGGATATAGGCTATGACTTGAACTTGCATCGTATAGCAATACTCAAAGTATACTCAAAATACTCACAAGAATACGCCGATAATATAGAGAGAAAACTTGTTTTTTGGTGTGATTTTCAATTCTAACCTAAGCACCTATTTATAGGAAAATGCTTTAAGAATTAAAGTAGAAAATTTAAAATAATAATATTATTATTATTTCTACAACTTCCTACATACCAAGAATCTGAATTCAGCTATTAAAACACATGCAAGACCCACACTCAAATCACCAAAAATGTTTTTCATATTAAAAATATTTTAAACTTCCAAAAATCAATTATTTCTGAGCTTCGGAACTTCAATAATTCATAAAAAATTATCCCTTTTGTCAGAAAATTCAAATCTCGCAAATTTTTATAGAAAATTCAATTCTCTACAACTTTGAAGAAGAAAGTTTTTCCAAATTCCAAACAAAAATTGACCGAAATTCATAAACGGGCGATTTTACAGGCTATAATCAAATTTTGGTCAATAATTGTATCCACCAACACACAAAATATGTGTTAAACATTTAATGCCACAAAAATACTCTTCCTCCTCATATACTCATATATCCCACATTCATTATAAAAATATCACCGTTAATATATTATTAAAATAATATATTTAAATGAATTATTTTATTAGAAAAAGATAAAATATTAATTTTCAACAATTGTCATTTTAAAAATTTTCTCCATCTATATCCACATAAAATCAATATTTTCCTCATCATATAAATCAATAATTAATTATTCATAAATAATATTACAGAATCATGAAGATCGGGCAACCGGTAGTTCCTACAGAAAGAGGGGCTTTTCAATAAGGATCTCTCTCATCTGGTAGCGTTAATTAGGTGACCAAACCTCTCCTTGATGAGAACTTTCTACACATTGCCAATAATGTTATCCAATAATATTATTCGGATAATATGAATTATTGCTCCGATAATGGAAAATACTATGTAATGACAATTTATTGAAAAAACGGTAATATAAAATACCAATGCAAAGAATTATTGAATCAATAAAATAAAATCTTTGAATAAGTAATTCTTGTAACAATTATTGAGTAGTGCTTTCACGTAAGAATCAATAATTGGTGCAATACTGTGTGCTCTTGTTCAACAACGCGCGTATTAGTGTGTTTTAACCCACGGGTATTCCAACAAGATAATCTGTAATAACTCACGCCTGTTATTTATAAACAACTTATATTTTGTCGTTTTCTTCATCCAATCGCTTTTTCGTTATGGGGCCCACAAAAGAAATCTAAGGCTGTCAGACGAATATTCCCTCTGACGATCTTAATATTCCACGACCAAACGAATATTCCACAGCGATAATGAATATTTTATAACCACTTGCTTATTTTTGAAATTTTGCGTATTTTACCCATAACTATCCACATTAATCAAATCAACCCTTACTATTTCAAAATAATAAATCTGAGAAAATTAAATTTCATTAATAATAAGTTGGGGTCTTACAACCTCCCTCCTTATGAAATTTCGTCCTCGAAATTGACGACGACGTACACAGTGTTTGAAAAGATGAGAATACCTCGCTTTCATTTCCGTTTCCAACTCCCAAGTCATTTCCTCAATAGCATGGTTTTTCCACAAAACTTTAACTTGTGGTATAACCTCGGTACATAGGATATGTTCTTTCCTCTATAAGATCTTGACAGGTACCTCCTCGTGACGTTAAGTCTTGGCTATCTCGTCGGTTCTTCTAACTCAATGAGCGTAGTTCGGTCAGTCCACATATTTACGTAACATCGATACGTGAAAAATGTTATGAACACGAGTCATACTTGGCGGTAAAACGAGTCTATAGGCCACAGTTCCTATTCGATCGAGAATTTCAAATGGATTAATTAATCAAAGGTTTGAGCTTTCCTCACTTCACCGATTCTCGCTTTTGAAATAACTTCTTGCACCTCCTTCTTCAAATTCATCAGCTCCGGTGTGTAGCTTGAACAGCTTTAACTTTATCGATTAAAGTCGATTATACTCATATATCATCACGTGGGTACCTAGAGTTTTCATCTCCATCTCTATTATTTATAAATTATACGAAATGAGTCTTTGACAATATCGTACTTTCGTACTTATATCACGATCTTCTACTCAACACGTCAGCTACCACGTTCGCTTTTCCAGGATGGCATAGTCAGAACATGTGCTGAAATGGGTCTCCTCTTGAGTTCTTTGAAGCACTTCCCACATTCCTTGCTCCATTCGAATTTTGTATCTCTACGAGTTAGCTGCGTTAATGGAATAGCGATTCGAGAATATCCTTCAACGAATCTCCGATAATAACCAACTAAGTCTAGAAAGCTACGTATTTTGATTACCGACTTAGGTTGTTCTCAAGCCCGTGACTCATATCCCAACCTTGGATAAGACGTTACAATGACACCTATCGCTTTACTATCGCATACGAATATGGTGTCCCCTACGGAGATGCGGCGGTGCATTCCACAAAGGAAGTCACCGGATAAAGGCTCGGTACCAAATTCTATAGTTGAATTTTAACTCAAGTTCAATAAGAGCCATTCGATATGAGATTTTAGAAATGAGTTTTGTCTAGGGTTCAAAGTCGATACAAAATTTAATATCGGGGCTTAGGGAGTAAGCCAAGAAATTCTTCAGAAATACGTCGGGAAAAATTAATAACAACAGAATATTATTCAAATCGACGTGTCTTTATTCAAATCCATAACATGGACTAAGAAAACTTGACATCCGTAATAAACGAATGACTTCATGGCTTGATATGAAAATGTTTGACTATAATGGTTTGATTGCTTGAATTCGAATAACAGGTTGCTTAAGAATATGAAAACTAACAACCTTACGAAATTAATCAATTTCGGCATGATGAGTAGTTAACCTTAAAATCACATCAAAAGCAAATATCTCTATAGAAATAAGGTTAATAGGTAATGTGATAGTGCCAACCTGAATCAAGCAAGATTTCTAAACAACGGATGTAATGAAAGTTTCTCCTAACGAAGTTTCCATAAATAGGTCAAAGTCTAATTTCTCCGTAGTCAAGTTCAAACGTTGAGCGCAAGCAAGAGAGATAAAAGAATAGGTAGAACCGGTATCTAGTAAGGTATAAACTTCGCAAGAATTTATAATTAACTAACCTGCTAACCGTTCGGGTTTCTCGCATTTGAATTTGGCCATGACAAACGCTCTTCTTCCAGAATCGTTGACTTTGACTTTTTTCGGGACATCCTTTTGAGTCACCATTCCATTTGGACTGGGTTTCGATCTGCGCATAATCTCGAAGCGATATGTCTTTCTTTTCCACAATTATAGCATACCTTAAATTGTTGTGGGCGATTTGAGGTGATATGTCCCTCTTTCCGTATTTGTAACATTGACCGGTGGTCTTTCTCCTCCCTTAGAACCGGGATTATTCTGGTGGCACGACGTCATCATATGGTCGTTGTTGAATCTCCTCTTTTAAAATCTCATCCCGACTCGCTTCTATTTTCATGGCCACGATTACCACCAGAGTGGTTACCGCTTTTGTCGTATTCTTCTTTCTCCATTTGGTTATCGTTATTCGATGACTACTATCTTGGTATGATCCTCGGTTATAGACCCTCGGTTGAAGCGTACTTTCGTTATCTCGTTTCTAACAACCGAGCCCTCCATTGACAACATCTGAATAGAGAAAATTTATGAGAAATGAGATACTAACGTATGCGGGTTTCAAACCTCTCGTAAACATCCGCGTCATCATTCCTCATTCTCCACCAAATGAGGTAAACTGGATAACTCCGCGAACTTCGCCTCGTCTTTGGGATACCGTCATGTTATTCTACTCTAGTCTAATAAACTCCACTTCCTTCATATGACGTAATACTTTCAGGAAGTACTTGTCATTGAACTGCTTCTGAAATGTCTCCCATGACATCGAAAATTGGATGGGTACGCTTCTGATTCCCACCAAGATGTCTGCCTCGCCCACGGAACATAAAGGTGGCGAATGGAACCTTCTGTTCTCCGTGCATCCCAAGACATCGAATATCTTGGTAATTTGCTTGACCCATGTTTCCGCCATGATCGGATCTAGCTTTCCCTTAAATTTCGTGGTCCCAACTCTTTGAACTGTTTTGGTTTGTGACAACCCGTGAATTGCTATCATTTCCTCCGTATTTTGAACACGAGTCTCCTTAAATCGATTTTGTATGAATCGCAAAAAGCTTCTAAACATCCCTCGCTCATCATCATCGCTTTCGATTGGTGTTGTTGTTCACCGGAGGTACATTGTCAACACTGTTGCATGTTCTCCTCGTTGGTAAATCTGAGGCATCTCCACGGTCTCATTTACTCCATTGTTAATATTCTCATTCGACATTCTCAACATCGCATCATAAAACAAGGGTTAATTAAGGAAATCAATATATCAAATAATATCCCTATATACTTAACCAACTAACAAATAAGCTTAGGTAGGACACACTAGTGAAGGATTTACTGCTCTCCCTCCTAGTTCTATTCCCGATCTCCGCCGGAGATCATATCCCTAAGCTCGATACCAACTGTGACGACCCCAAAATAGGTCCATTCCATCCAACCCATTATGAGTCGCCAAATACATGGTATAGAAATAACTACAACTTTATTAATACATTTGTCGTGCAAAATACGACAACATATATACTGTGAGTTTAAATACGAGATATTGCCATCTAGACAATATCCACACGCAAATAAATCCTCATCATAATTATTGATACATTATTTTACAAAATGGTGAGGACTACTAAACAACTCTCTCTAGAACCTTCATTCCATACTGCTGACTAGTACTGCTTACATTCTCGCCTCCTAAGAAGAAAAATGGAACAAAAAGGAAAAGGGTGAGCTCAACTAGCCCAATAAAAGAATATTATGACTAAGATAATATACAACAAATTATCGTTAGTCTCCAACAGGAAAAATCTAATAGAATACAATAGACAACCGGTTTTAAATCAACAATCTGCAATGAAACAACAATTCATTAGAAGAGTTAAGTAGAGTATGCAAACTACTATCTTCTATATATGAATTTAAAAGTTCATCGTCGATATTTTATCCTCGTAACATCAATCAATATATATCGGAATCAAATATTCATCTTTACTCTGGTGCCAAAGATATTCATCATTGGTCATGTTCATCTAAGCACTATTCATCTTTGTACTACGGGCCAAAGATATTAATCAAGAGTGAGTCATGTTCATCTCAACACCTATTCATCTTTGCACTACTAACAGGGCGGAGATATTCATCAAGAAATCATTCATCTGCACTCTGGGCCAAGAGATTGATAATATCATCATTTAGGACCGAGGATGATGAAAAATATTTTAAAGGAAACGAATCCAGTGAAACAAAAGAACAAATATTAAGGATTCATATTTTAAACAATCCTAATTCAAAAATACTTCATAAGTAATCAGAGTGGAGTAAAATTCAAGAATGATCAAAACATGGATACAATCAAAGCTAGTATCCATAATAGATATTTTGGACAAAAAGAAGTAATTTCATTTTTCGGTGAATAGTTCCGTATTCGTGAATAGTACCGTATACGTGAATAGTATCGTATACGTGAATAGTAACTCCGACACCAAAAGATAGAAATTTCACAAATAAACATCTTCACGCTTCGTGAATAGTACTTGTGAATAGTAACTCATGAATAGTAACCCGTGAATAGTAACTCATGAATAGTAACCCCGACATGAAAAAGTTTCAAATTTGATAAAAATTTCCAACCAATATTTCGGCATAATGATATTGAAGAAATAATATCATTTTCGAATAAAATAACATCTCTTACCTCGAAAAGACGATTACTTAGTTGAAACAGGATAAAGGCTATGACTTGAACTTGCATCAGTATAGCAATACTCAAAGTATACTCAAAATACTCACAAGAATACGCTCGATAATATAGAGAGAAAACTTGATTTCGGTGTGATTTTCAATTCTAACCTAAAGCACCCTATTTATAGGAAAATGCTTAGAACACCGTGAGTAGAAAATTTAATATAATAATATTATTATTATTTCTACAACTTCCTACGTACTCAAGAATCTGAATTCAGCTATTAAAACACATGCAAGACCCACACTCAAATCACCAAAAACATTTTTCATATTAAAAATATTTTAAACTTCCAAAAATTAATTATTTCGGAGCTTCGAAACTTCAATAATTCATAAAAAATTATCCCTTTAGTCAGAAAACTCAAATCTCGCGAGTTTTTATAGGAAATTCAATTCTCTACAACTTTACAGAAGAAAGTTTTTCCAAATTCCAAATAAAAATTGACTGAAATTCATAAACGGGCGATTTTACAAGCTATAATCAAATTTCGGTCAATAATTGTATCCACCAACACACAAAATATGTGTTAAACATTTAATGCCACAAAAATACTCTTCCTCCTCATATACTCATATATCCCACATTCATTATAAAAATATCACCGTTAATATATTATTAAAATAATATATTTAAATGAATTATTTTATCGAAAAAGATAAAATATTAATTTTCAACAATTGTCATTTTAAAATTTTCTCCATCTATATCCACATAAAATCAATATTTTCCTCATCATATAAATCAATAATTAATTATTCACAAATAATATTACAGAATCACAAGATCGCAACCGGTAGTTCTAGAAAAGAGGGCTTTCAATAAGGATCTCTCCTTCTTGGGGTATGCAATTAGGTGACCAAACCTCTCCTTAGATGAACTTTCTAGACATTGCCAATAATGTTATCCAATAATATTATTGAGATAATATGAATTATTGTCCAGATAATGGAAAATACTATATAATGACAATTTATGAAACAACAAGGTAATATAAAATATCAATGCAAAGAATTATTGAATCAATAAAATAAAATCTTTGAGCAATAATTATTTTAACAATTATTGAGTAGTGCCTTCTTACGTAAGAATCAATAATTGGTGCAATACTGGTGTACTTCGTTCAACAACGCGTATTAGTGTGTTTTAACCACCGGGTATTCCAACAGTATTAACGGTAACAACTACGCCATTATTTATAAATAACTTATATTTGTCGTTTTCTTCATCCAATCGCTTTCCGTTATGGGGCCCACAAAAGACTGCGCCGTCGTACGAATATTCCACGACCAAACGAATATTCCCCGACGATAATGAATATTTTATAACCACTTGCTTATTTTGAGATTTTTGCGTATTTTACCCATAACTATCAACATTAATCAAATCAACCCTTACTATTTCAAAATAATAAATAGAGAAAATTAAATTTCATTAATAATAAGTTGGGGTCTTACAATGGGGGCTGTGTTCCCCAAAACAGTCCACATAGAGTATTTAGGTTTTAAAACCCTAAAAAGCTACTGTTCCCATTTTTCTTAGGACTGTTTCGGACAGTTGAAGCCTTTTAAAAATTTGGGAAAAATCACAGAGGTACCTTGAGAATTTATATACGTGTAGGAAAAAAAATGGACACGTTTCGAGTTACAGGTTGTGCGTAATGGCTATTTTCGTAAAGGACTCCTAAATATTAGCACCCGAATATCTCACAGTGTATACATGGAAAAAATCCGAAAAGTTTACAGTAGGTTCATTTAAGTTATGGGAGTATACCCTGAAAATTTCAGAATTTTCAGAGCAAAACTCGATTTATGAAAAATGAAGCAAGATCCGAGTGTTTTGGGCACTTTAAAATTAGTAAATCACTTTCTAAAATTCAAGAAAAATTTGGAGATCATTGTTGGGTCATATACTATCTAAAACCAGAAAAAAAGAATTTTTTAGAATCAGTTTGGTATTTATCCTAAAAATGATGATGTTATGAATAAAAGGAAATAAATAGTTAAATGATGTCTTAAATAAGAAAAATATTATTTTAATGCTTGAATACTCCTAATATATAATATTATGACCATTTTAGGGCATTTGGTAATTTATAATAAGAAATATAATTTATGACCTTTTATGGATATTAAATAAGTGGTTTTATAAAGGGTGAACAATTAGAATAAATTGTTTATTGATCAAATAAATTATTAAAATGTTATTATGATATTAATAATATTAGAATATGATATTATTAAGTAAATAAAAATATTAAGATTAAAGCTTCATTAAAATATTATTAAATGATTAATAATATTAGATTAAAGTATTAATCTTGGATTAATATATTATTAAAAGATTATTAATATTAAAATAAAGTATTATTGGATTATTAAAATATTATTAAGTAAATAATAATATTGAGATTAAATAAAATTAGTAAATGAATAAAATATTATTAAATGATTAATAATATTAGTAAATAAATAAAATATTAATACTATTGGTGAATGAATACAAGTATTATAAGTAAGATATTATTAAAGTAATAATATTAATGCATGATTAAAATATTATTAAGAGGATTAATAATATTAGTAAAGTATTAAAATATTATTAAGATGTTAATAATATTAGTAAGCAAATAAAAGTATTATTAGTGAACTAATAATAATAAGAGGTGAATTAAAAATATTTTAAGTTATACTTAATGACTTTTAACATTTTTAAAAATAGTACATTAATATTTTAATATTAATGGTAATTATTTAAAATGATTTTAAATATTTTAAAAATCATTTAAGGGTAATATAAATGTTTTAAAAATATTTTGAGTTATTATAAATAACTTTAATATTTTGGCAATGGTTTCATTAATGAGTTTAATAATAATTAAATGATAATAGAATTATTTGATATTTGAATCATTTAATAATGATTTCGGTGTTTGAAAATTCGTGATAAATTAATAAATATTTATTGAGTCATTTAGAATAATATGACTGATATTTACAGATATTGAGTTACAGAATAGAGTCGTAAACTCGATAATTACCCGATAAAGTTCGCTTGTACAATCGACATATTTTAAATTGATCTGGACTTAGATATTTTGACTGTATTAGTGTTTGTTTGTGATACAATGACTGTTGAACATGTGTGATAATGTGATTAGTATGACGCCCCCAAAATAGGTATACATAACCCATCTTGAATCGCCAAATGCATGGTACAAAATTCAAATACAACTTAAATATACAACTGTCGTGTAAAATACGACAAAACATAAATTGAGAGTTAAAATAAGAATATTGTCTTCTAGACAATATCCACTCTCAATGGAGTCCTCATAGACAATATACAAACTCAAATTTAGTTCTCATTACATTTATTATCATACTATTTAACAGAATAGTGAGGACTATTAATGCTATCATCTGGACCGTCACTCTGTTCCCCGACTCGTCCCCGTTATATTCTCATTTCTTGAAGAGAACAGTGAAGGAAAGGATGAGCTCAACTAGCCCAGTAAGAAATATTATGACTAAGATAATGCAGAATAAATTATCATTAGTCTTCAACAATGTTAAACTGATAACATACATTAGACATCAAGTTTAACTGCAGCGGAACAAATAATCCATTAAAAGAGTCAAGTAGAGAATAAAATCTACTATCTTTTATGATTTAAAAAGTTTTTCATCACTTTTATCATTTGAGACTCGACAATAAATAATCCACATCATCAAATCATCCATGCACTACAGGCCAAGGATATTATTTAGTATCACAACCACGAATTATCCATACACTACGGGCCAAAGATAATCGTGTTTTCATCAACGGTCCTGATCATGCCCTAAAATAATTCATCTTTGCTCCCTTGGCCGAAGAGAATCCATAGCCATAATTATACCAAAAACTGTTCATCAATGCACTACGAGCCAATGAGGACTTTTTCCACATCATTTGTAACATTACGGTCATGATTATACCGAATAATCCCTAGTCATAATCATACCAAGTCCATCTATGCACTAGAGGCCACAGATGACTTTCAACAAAATATAAACATGAGGATGATGATAATGATATAAGAATTCAATAAAGCAAGTTCAAGAATTAAATTATCCAGGAACTAATAACGTCCAAATTGTCAACATGATACTTCTTTGTAGAGTAAAATTCAAGAATAATATTCATGCAACAAAAATAATTTGGATAGAAAAGAATCAATTTTTCGTCGTGAATAGTACCCCATGAATAGTACTTCAAGAATAGTATCTCGTGAATAGTAACCCATGAATAGTAACTCATATCAGAAAATACCAAATAAAATGATATTTCATGACGAGTATAGAAGTCAAAACTTTAACCAACTGAGTATAATAAAGAATGGAATAACAAAAGAAATCACCATGTATGCGGTACTTCGCATAGACAGGTTATTCCAACAGAATAATAAATAACGGAACCAGGTCAGGCATAATACGCACCGACAGGATATTCCAATAGAATTATAAAGAATGGAATAACAATAGAAATCACCATGCATGCGGTACTTCACTTAGACAGATTATTCCAACAAAATTATAAACAATGGAACCTGTGTCCGGCGCGAAAGCGCATGCATTGACGAGGATATTCTAATGAGAATAATAAAGGCGGAACCAGTCCAAACAGTAAAACGCAGCATAGACAAGATATTTTAACAGAATAATAAAGATGGAACTAGGTCCGGCATAAAACGCACAGACAGGATATTCTAACAGAATAATAAAGAATGGAATAACAATAGAATTTCACCATGTATGCGGTACTTCGCATAGACAGGTTATTCCAGCAGAATAATAAATAATGGAATAACAGAAGAATTTCACCAAGTATAGGGTAGACCGCGTATACAGGTTATTCCAACAGAATAATAAAGAATGGAATAACAGAAGTTCTCTTCATGAATATGAAAAAAATAATACCCCTTACCTCAAAAGAAGACTGGATACTGGAATAGTGAGGGAGCAGACTTCTCTTCTTCTTTCTCTCTATAATTTTTCTCTATAATAATGGCTCTAAAGCTTTAGTGAATTGGTGAGAAATGAAGGAAGAATGAGCTTCTATTTATAGAAAAATATAGTTTCGATAATTGCACGTTTTGGGGCTCGAAAAATTACAGTACAATACCTCTAACTTTTCTTTCATTTTTAATTTAGTCCTGCAAGTATTATCAATCTTGCACCAACTCCCCTAATAGTAAATCATGTGAATCAATAGTAAAATCATGTGACTCAATAGTTATAAACATGTAAAAAAATTAATTACAATATAGTACCTCCATCTTTAACTTAGTCATGCAAGTATTATCAATCTTGCACCAACTCCCCTAATAGTAAATGAATGTGACTCAATAGTACACACATGTGAACAAGTAGTTATATAAGCATGTGAATAAGTAGCAATTAATTGCTCATTTATCCGATAAATTACCCTATTTATCAATATAACCCCTAGACATCAATTATCATCGAAATAGATATCGATCTCAACTAACACCAATAATCCCAACACAATGGAACTATCAAATTCATCTTTAATCAACACGAACTTATTCGTCATTAATATTATAACTCACAATATTTAACAACCAGGTCGTTCCCAAGAAAGAGAGGGCTTTCTAATAAGGATTTCTCCCTATTGGCGCACAATTAGGTGACCAAACCTCTCCTTGGCAGAACTTCTAGACATTGTAAATATTGCAATTTAATAATATGAATAACTTTGTCGTCTCAATTATTAATTTAATAATATATCATATAATGCAGAGGATATTGTGACAATAATAGAATCAATAATATGAGAGATATGATGCAACAATTACTATAGCAATAATTGAGTATAACTGAGTGACTTCTCACGTAAGCATCAATAATCAATACCGTGTGCTACTATGCAACCACGCGTATTATTGTACTTTTACTATCGAGTAGTTCGACAGTATTAACGGTAAAACTTCCGTCGTTATTTTCATAAAAATATTTTTCTCGTTTTCTCAAAACGACAATAATTCCGTTGTGGGTCCACTAATGATTGTGTCCTCATACGAATATTCCCCGACATAAAGAATATTCCCCGACCAATCGAATATAATATAACAACTTGCATACTTTGTAAAATTTATAAATATTACCCACAACTATAACATTATATTAAATCCACACCATAATATTCAAAAAAAAATCGAGAAATTTAAATCTTTATTTATAAAATTTGGGATTTTACAATCTCCCCTCCTTATGAAATTTCGCCCTCAAAATTTATGTACGTACCTAGTATGCCGAACAGATGAGGACACTTTGTCCGATTCTAACTCTTGAGGTATAACCTTTAAGCGTAGAATATATTCCAGGATTTTTAACTGGTACATCTTCATACGTTAAATTATTCATTATCTTGTCCGGTTCTAAATCAATAATGTGGTTCGGGTCATCCACATATTTGCATAACATCGATACGTGAAAAACGTTATGAACACGCGACATTCTTGGCGGTAAAACGAGTCTATAAGCCATAGTCCCTACTTAATCGAGGATTTCAAATGGATCAATTAAATCGAGGGTTGAGATTTCCTCTCTTCATCGATTCTTGCTTCTAGAATAACACCCTCTTGAACCTTCTTCTTCACATTCATCAACTTCGGGTGTGTAACTTGAGCGGCTTTAACTTTATCGATTAAAGTCGATTCTACTTGTATATTCGTTATCTTCACGTGGGTTCGTATATTCGCACTCGTAAACACATACGATCTTCTACTCAACGCGTCAGCTACCATGTTCGCTTTTCCACAATGGTATTGAATGGTACGATCGTAATCTTCAACAGCACGAGCCAACATCTTTGACGCATAATACGTTCATTTTAGGTGAAGAAATACTTGAGGGTTTTAGAAATAGGTTTTATACTGGGGTCAATACAAAATTCGATTTCACGCTCTAGGGGTAGGGTAAGAAGTCTTCAAGAATACGTCAGGAAATTTATTAACGATAGAAATATCTTTCAAAACTGTGACCCTCATCCAAGACTTGGATAGCACGTCACATTGATACCTATCAACTTGCCACCGTTTTTCACGACGTCCCTTACGGATAGTCTGGTTTCGGTGCATTCCACACAAGGAAGTCAACAACGAAAGGATCGGGGCTCTTTACTTATGGCTTGATATAACAGTGATTGACTTTAGTGGTTTGGTTGCTTGAATTTGCATAACTGGTTGGTTAGGAATATGAAAGCTAACAACCTTACTAAAATAATCGATTTTATCATGATGAGTAGTTAGCCAATCAATCCCTAAAATCACATCAAAGGCAAGTATTTTAAAAGAGATAAGATCGACAGGTAACGTGAAAGTGTCGTTTTGAATCAAACAAGATTTATAAATAGTGGAGGTAACGAAGGTTTCTCCCAACGGAGTTTCAACAGATAAATCAAAGTCTAATTTCTCCGGAGTCAAATTTAAACATTGAACGCAAGCAAGAGAGATAAAATAATGGGTAGAACCGGTATCTAATAAGGCATAGACTTCGCAAGAGTTTATGATTAACTTACCCGTGATAATTTTTATTCAGGTTCCTCATCACGAAAAAAAAACGCTCTCTCTTAAACTACCGGCTTTGGCTTGTCTGGGACATCCTTTGGCATCACCATCCCAGCTGGACTTGACTTCACCATACGACAAAATCGAGCTAGGTGACCTTATCTTCCGCAATTAAAACACGCTTTGGATTGCTGAGTACAGTTTGGACGGATGTGTCCCTCCTGTCCGCATTTGAAATATACAACCGGTGGTCGTTCTTCTTCTTTTGAAACGGGTGCTGGTGCTACTATCTTTCCATCATTATTGAACCTCCACTTCTTGAAATTTCTACTCCTATTATCCAGGCCATGATTACCACCGAAGTGGTTACCATTCTTGGCATGATAATTTCCCCCTAGATGGTTATCATTGTCCCGATGATCGTTGCCACCGGTACGATTATTATCGTGTTGTTGGCCGTTGCCTTTTGATTGTGCTGACTCATTATTGTGCTCCAATAACTGAGCCCTATTCATAACATCTGAATATAAACAAAGTTTGTGAGAAATGAGGTATTGACGTATATTGGGTTTTAAACCTCTTAGAAACATTCACGCCATTCGCTCCTCATTATTGACCAAATGGGATGCAAACCGAGACAACTCGGCAAACTTAGCATCGTACTACGACACGGTCATATTATTTTTGCTCCAGCTTGATGAACTCCACCTCCTTCATGTGATGAATACTTTTGGGAAAGTACTTGTCGTTGAACAGCTCTTGGAACTTCTCCCAAGACATCTTGAGTGCGTCAGTCTGGGTGCATTTTACAGATTCCCACTAGTAATCTGCCTCTTCACGCAACATAAAGGTGGCAAAGGGAACCTTTTTCTCCTCTGAGCATCCCAAGACATCAAATATCTTGGTGATCTGCTTTAACCACATCTCCGCCTTACGTGGTTCTCATTTTTCCAAAAACTCCGGTGGTCCCAGCTCCTTGAACTGGTTAGCGGTGACCGACCGTGGGTTGCCATTATTTCCACCTATATTTTGAACAGGAGTCTCTCTTACCTGTTGTTGCATGAATTGCATAAAGCCTCTGAACATTCCATCGTTCATCATTTGGTAAGTGTTGTTGTTTTCCTGAGGATTATTGCCTTCCTGATGCACATTATCCTGATTATTGATATGTGGAGACTCAACGGTCTCCTGCGCTCCATTGCTATTCTCAATATTCTCGGATGTTATTTTCAAATACTGCCACAAAACAAGGGTTAATTAACATATCACATATTATCCCTATACTTTGACCGACCAATTAAATACCAAATAAACTTAGGTAGGTCATACTAGCGAAGGAATTCCCCGTCTCTCCCCTCCTAGTTCTTATCTCACATCTCAGCCAGGGATCATATCCCTAAGCTTTGATACCAACTGTGACGCCCCCAAAATAGGTATACATCACCCATCTTGAGTCGCAAAATACATGGTACAAAATTTAAATACAACTTAAATATACAACTGTCGTGTAAAATACGACAAAACATAAATTGAGAGTTTAAACAAAAATATTGTCTTCTAGACAATATCCACTCTCAATGGAGTCCTCATAGACAGTATACAAACACAAATTCAGTCCTCATTACATTTATTATCACACTATTTAACAGAATAGTGAGGACTAGTAATGTTATCATCTGGACCGTCACTCTATTCCCTGACTCATCCCCGCTATATTCTCATTTCCTGAAGAGAACAGTGAAGGAAAGGATGAGCTCAACTAGCCGAGTAAGAAATATTATGACTAAGATAATGCAGAATAAATTATCATTAGTCTTCAACAATGTTAAACTGATAAAATACAGTAGACATCAAGTTTAACTGTAGCGGAACAAACAATCCATTAAAAGAGTCAAGTAGAGAATAAAATCTACTATCTTTTATGATTTAAAAGTTTTCATCACTTTTATTCTTTGAGACAACTTAATAAATAATCCACATCATCAAATCATCCCTGCACTATAGGCCAAGTATATTATTTAGTATCACGACCACGAATTATCCATGCACTACGGGCCAAAGATAATCGTGTTTTCATCAACGGTCCTGATCATGCCATAAAACAATTCATCTTTGCTCCCTTGGCTGAAGAGAAAACCATAGCCATAATCATACAAAAAACTGTCCATCAATGCACTACGGGCCAATGAGGACTTTTTCCACATCATTAGTAACATTACGGTCATGATTATACCGAATAATCCCTAGTCATAATCATACCAAGTCCATCTATGCACTACAGGCCACAAATGACTTTCAACAAAATATAAACATGAGGATGATGACAATGATATAAGAATTCAATAAAACAAGTTCAAGAATTAAATTATCCTGGAACTAATAACGTCCAAATTGTCAACATGATACTTCTTTGTAGAGTAAAATTCAAGAATAATATTCATGCACCAAAAATAATTTCGACAGAAAAGAATCAATTTTTCGTCGTGAATAGTACTTTAAGAATAGTATCTCATGAATAGTAACTCGTAACAGAAAATACCAAATAAAATCATATTTCATGACAAGTATAGAAGTCAAAACTTTAACCAACTGAGTATAATAAAGAATGGAATAACAAAAGAAATCACCATGCATGCGGTACTTCGCATAGACAGGTTATTCCAATAGAATAATAAATAACGGAACCAGGTCAGGCATAATACACACCGACAGGATATTCCAACAGAATAATAAAGAATTGAATAACAATAGAAATCACCATGCATGCGGTACTTCGCATAGACAGATTATTCCAACAGAATAATAAATAACGGAACCAGGTCCGGCGTAAAACGTACAGACAGGATATTCCAACAGAATAATAAATACGGAACTAGGTCTAGCGTAAAACGCACATACAGGATATTCCAACAGAATAATAAAGACGGAACCAGGTCCGGCGTAAATGCATGGAAAGGATATTCCAACAGAATAATAAAGAATGGAATAACAACAGAATTTCACCATGTATGCGGTACTTCGCAGAGACAGGTTATTCTAGCATAATAATAAATAATGGAATAACAGAATAATTTCACCAAGTATAGGGTAGCCTGCGTATACAGGTTATTCCAACAGAATAATAAAGAATGGAATAACAGAAGTTCTCTTCATGAATATGAAAAAAAAAAATACCCCTTACCTCAAAAGAAGACTGGATACTGGAATAGTGAGGGAGCAGACTTCTCTTCTTCTTTCTCTCTATAATTTCACTCTATAATAATGGCTCTAAAGCTTTAGTGAATTGGTGAGAAATGAAGGAAGAATGAGCTTCTATTTATAGAAAAATATAGTTTCGATAATTGCACGTTTTGGGGCTCAAAAAATTACAGTACAATACCTCCAACTTTTCTTTCATTTTTAATTTAGTCCTGCAAGTATTATCAATCTTGCACCAACTCCCCTAATAGTAAATCATGTGAATCAATAGTAAAATCATCTGACTCAATAGTAAATCATGTGACTCAATAGTTCTAAACATGTGAAAAAATTAATTACAATATAGTACCTCCATCTATACCTCCATCTTTAACTTAGTCATGCAAGTATTATCAATCTTGCACCAACTCTCCTAATAGTAAATGAATGTGACTTAATAGTACACACATGTGAACAAATAGTTATATAAGCATGTGAATAAGTAGCAATTAATTGCTCATTTATCCTATAAATTACCAGATTTATCAATATAACCCCAGACATCAATTATCTTCAGAATAGATATCAATCTCAACTAACACCAATAATCCCAACACAATGGAACTATCAAATTCATCTTTAATCAACACGAACTTATTCATCATTAATATTATAACTCACAATATTTAACAACCAGGTCGTTCCCATGAAAGAGGGGGCTTTCCAATAAGGATTTCTCCCTATTGGCGCGCAATTAGGTGACCAAACCTCTCCCTGGTAGAACTTCTAGACATTGTAAATATTGCAATTTAATAATATGAATAACTTTGTCGTCTCAATTTTTTGATTTATAAATATATCATATAATGTAGAGGATACTATAAAAATAATAGAATCAATAATATGAGAGATATGATGCAACAATTACTATAGCAATAATTGAGTATAACTGAGTGACTTCTCACGTAAACATCAATAATCAATCTGGTGTGCTACTCTTATGCGCCCACGCGTATTATTTGTACTTTTACTACTGAAAGTAGTTCAAGCAAAGATTAACGGTAAAACTTTCACCGTTATTTTCATAAAAATATTTTTGTCGTTTTCTCAATACAACAATAATTCTGTTGTGGGGTCCACCAATGATTGTGCCGTCGTACGAATATTCCCCAACACAAAGAATATTCCACGACCAATCGAATATAATATAACAACTTGCATACTTTGTAAAATTTATAAATATTACCCACAACTATAACATTATATTAAATCCACACCATAATATTCAAAAAAAATTCGAGAAATTTAAATCTTTATTCGTAAAATTTGGGATTTTACAATTAGGTTATGTGCTGACTGCAAAATGCAGTACTATATGTTATAGTATATTGTTCTAATCGAACGAATGATCTGATTAATGATAGGTCGTGATATAAAAGATAAAACTAAGTTGCGTATTGTAAGGAGCGCATCAGGCAAGTATCCTACCTTTGCATTTTCTTTATGCAATGGACATGAGTAAGAATGTTTCAGAATTATATTATTACTGTACAGATTATTAACCCTATATTATATACACTAATTGATTTTTAACATGTTAGTATATGGTAATTCAGATATATATTCTGTTTCTTAATTTCTATAAATGGTTATACAAGTGTCCCCACTTGGATAATCATTGCATTTAACCACATGTTGATATACCTTTGTTAATTACCCGTATATATATATATGTTGAATTATAGATTATTGTTAAAAAAGATAAAATCTTATTATTATCCAATCGAATTGCCTTGGTTTGGAACCCCAACAAGTATGAACATCCCTTACACGGGAAAACTTTTATGCACCCAAGGTGGACAGAGTGAACGATAACATCGTTCTTGCATGTAGTATTGATAAATACAGGGTACAACGGGCTGATCACCCCCGTTCCCGTAAGTTATGAAGGTTTACAGATGAAGTTCTGTTTAACCTTTTCAAAATTAAAATAATGTTCATAGTATGTCCCCTTAACCCTATTTATAGTCAGTACGTAGTTTCAGAAATTTGAAAGAGGGTTTTTATGTTATTATTATCGGTTCAGATTACTTCACAACTATTGATTTGTTGTAAAAGGGTAGTATAAAGAAAATATTTAAATTCTTTCAGCTTATATATATAATTGTTATTACTTGTTGGGCACTCAAATGCTCATCCTTGCTTAATTTAAATGTTTTCAGCTAAGTGTGAACAATCTGAAGGCTCTGCTAGAAACAAGGGAAAAGGGAAAGGTTGCTGAAAGATTTAAATGTTATCTTATGTAATAGTTTAATGTTATTAAGATAACCTTATATATTTTTTATTATGTATTGTAAGGAATGATTAGAGGTTACGTACTTAGGAGCTAGACTCTAATAATTATGTAAATTAAGTTTAATATTTATATTATTGTTATTATTATTAGTATTATTCCGCTCATAGAAATGGTATTGTGAAGCACTGCATTCGGGTTTCAAGAACCTAAATTTCAGGGCTTTACAGGTTGGTATCAGAGCTATAAAGCATGAATTTGCGAAGAGCCCCGAGCCTCTCGCTGGTGACTTCCTTGTGTGGAATGCATCGAAGCCAGACTCTCCGTAGGGGCCTTGGAGATTCGATCGGTGGCAAGTCGATAGGTACCCTTGTAAGGTGCTATGGTTGGAAGCACCATAAAAGTTACAGGTTGGTATCAGAGCTTTAGGGTTAAAAACCTTAGGTGGGATAGACCTTAGGCTATAACCTTAGAACAGAGGGAAACGTTAAAAATATAAATAACTCATATAGAGTTTATAAAGAGATGAATTGAATAAATTCATTGTCAAACAAAATGAAAGATAACTTATATAAAACTATTATTTGTTGTATGTATATACTATATGCTAATAAGGATTATTTATGTGTGTAGATGTCTGGTGGAAAAGGCTTAATATATGCTTATAGCATGAAGAAGGATCAAATCCATACCCCCGAGCTAATATCGAAGCCAATAGTTGAAATAGAGGCTCACAATGATAACAACTCAAACGAAGTGGTTATTGTAGAAAACGTAATACCAGATCCAGAGATGGTGGAGCTGATAGATAGTGATTCGGACACTAAAGTTGAAGCTGACAAAGCATCAACAGAGGTGCAGGATCTGAGGAACAAGGTTTCTTCCCTGGAAAAGCTGCAGGAAATAGAAAAGCTGTTAAGTAGTCAACTGCGTTACGTGTTAATAGAAACAATGGAAGAACAAGATAAGCTTAAAATCGAAATTGATCAGGTGGGAGCCACAAGTAACACATCGTGTGCAGCTCCGAGCAAGAAGGGGAAAAGAAAGATAGAAGACGATGACTTAGGAAAATCCAATAAGAACAAAGGGAAAAGAATATGTTACCTTTGTGGCTATGAGGAACATACCACTCTGTATTGTCCTGATGATTGGGTAATATACCCATGAATTGGATATATTTGGGCTTAATTTATTGTATTCTCAAAGCATTTAGATTTGTTTTTACTGTGTTTAGTTGTTTTATTGGAGATTCGGGAGCTATAAGAACACTTGGGGAATTTTGAGTTGAAAAAGGGCATAATAGCCACTTTCTGCTCCCTAGCGCCGGGGCGCTCAACATAGTACTAATCCCAGCGTCATGGCGCTAGGTCGGGATTTTAGTAGACCATGCTGGCGCGTTTGACTAGACGTTGACTTGCACTAAAGGCTTTAAAGAGGTGGTTATGTGACAAAGTTGATTTGGAGAAGGATTGGGGCACAAGATGGGAAATATATAAGGTTTATTTAATCTACACAATTGGAGGCTGATCAAGGACCTAAGGGAGATTTTGAAGATTTTTCTTGGAGTTCTTCTTCTTTTTAATTCTTTTAATTTGTGTAATTCATTAAGGATGATTTTTGAAAGATTGTTGGTTTTAATTTCCGTTATGAACTAATTTTTTTAATTAAGATTCCAATTGAACCTTTTATGATTATGAATTAATTATTTGATTTATTCCAATTATTTATGTTGAAGTGAATTGTTCATCTTGCTTTGTGTTGATTGATTAATTATCGCCAATAATTACCTTGTTACTCTAGAAGGAATCAAAAGGAATTCTAGGGTTAGAACTGGGCATGGTGACATGTGACTTAGTTATTTGCACAGTGAATAATTAGGTTTGTGAATAGAATGGAAATATATGTTCGCTGCATGTAACACATAAGGAATTGGGATTGAAAAGGGTTTAATTCAATTGTTTTGCATAGGAATATAGCAAGAATAATCTGGGTTAAATAGAAGGCAATTGATCACTTGGAAAAGGACTTTTGGCACTTGAGAATTCCTGTTAACAATTCAGTAGACATAATAATTGGGATAATTGGATAATTGATTTATAGTTCATAATTTGTGATATTGGAGTCTTAATCCTTATTTATTTGAATTCAAGTAAAGATGCCACCGGTGTTGGAATTAAAAAGTTCAAACCCTCGATAGAAGAGCCACCGGTGTTGGAATTAAAACCACTACCATCTCATCTGCAGTATGCTTATCTGGGAAAAGACGCTACCCTACCAGTTATTATTTTGATGGAGTTAACTGACACGCAAAAGGAGAAACTGCTACAGGTCTTGCGAGAGTTCAAAACAACAATTGTGTGGTCTGTAGCGGATATTCGGGGAATTAGTCCATCTTATTATATACACAAGATTTTAATGGAAGAGGGGGCAAAACCAACCATTGAGATGCAAAGAAGGCTAAACCCCATTATGAAGGATGTGGTAAAAAAGGATATCATAAAATGGTTGGTTGCCGGCATTATTTACCCAATCTCGGATAGTTCATGGGTGAATCCAGTATAGTGCGTACCAAAGAAAGGGGGCATGACAGTGGTGAAGAATGAAGCTAATGAGCTCATCCCTACTAGAACTGTTACAGGATGGAGAGTATGCATGGACTACCGCAAGCTGAATAAAGCCACACGCAAGGATCACTTCCCCTTGCCGTTCATTGATCAAATGTTGGATAGGCTCGCGGGATATCAGTTCTATTGTCTCTTGGATGGATATTCTGGGTATAATCAAATTGCCATAACACCGGAGGATCAAGAGAAAACTACATTCACATGCCCCTACGGTACGTTTGCATTCCGGCGTATGTCTTTTAGGTTACGTAATGCACCGACAACCTTTTAACGGTGCATGATGGCGATATTCTCCGATATGGTCTAACAAAATTTGGAGGTATTTATGGATGACTTTTCTGTGTTCGGCGATAGCTTTGATCTGTGTTTGAAAAATCTGATTTTAGTGTTGAAACGATGCGTGGAAACTAACCTAGTTCTTAACTGGGAAAAATGTCACCTTATGGTGAAAGAAGGGATTATTTTGGGACATCAGGATTCTAAAGCAGGGTTAAAGGTGGACAAAGCGAAGATTGAGGCAATTGAGAAATTACCCCCTCTATCATCTGTGAAGGGAATCTGGAGCTTCTTGGGACATGCGGGTTTCTATAGATGCTTCATTAATGATTTCTCCAAAATTTCATAACCCTTATGTTCCCTGTTGGAGAAAGACGTGCCTTTCAAGATGGATCAGTCATGTATCGAGGCATTTGAGGTCTTAAAGAAGAAGTTGGTCTCTGCTCCAATTATTGTGGCGCTTGGATTGGTCTTTCTGAATTCGAATTGATGTGTGACCTTAACGACTACTGTTGTTGGAGCGATGTTGGGACAACGTCACGACAAGATTTTTCACACCATCTACTACTCCAGCAAGACGTTGACAGATGCTCAATTGAACTACACAACCACCGAGAAAGAATTACTTGCGGTTGTGTTTGCCTTCGATAAATTCATAGCATATCTCATTGGGACCAAGGTAATTGTCTACACGGATCATTCTGCCATCAAATATCTGATTGAGAAGAAGGAAGCTAAACCACAGTTAATACGGTGGGTGTTACTGCTGCAAGAGTTTGATTCAGAGATTCGGGATAGAAAAGGTACAGAAAATCAGGTGGCGGATCATCTTTCTCGGTTGGAAAATACAGAGGTACAAAAGAAAGACAACGTCATGATCAATGAGAAATTTTTGGATGAAAAACTTCTTCGAGTAACCCCAATATTACCATGGTACGCAGATTACGTGAATTACGTAGTTGCTAAGGTATTACCACCAGATTTGAACTCACAGCAACGTAAGAAGTTCCTCCACGATGTTAAGCAGTACTATTGGGATGAACCATTTCTATTTAAGGCTTGTGCGAATTTAATGATTAGACGTTGTGTGCCACATGAAGAGATAGACAGCATACTAGGCCATTGTCATTCATCGGATTACGGAGGCCATTATTCCGGTGATCGAACAGTGGCCAAGGTGTTATAATCAGGATTTTTCTGGCCTTCTCTATTCAAGGATGTGTTCTCTATGTAATGAAGTTTGATCAATGCCAACGCGTAGGTAATATCTCCAAGTGCAATGAAATGCCACTCAACTCAATTTTGGAGGTAGAACTGTTCGACGTATGGGGAATCAACTTTATGGGACCCTTCCCATCCTCTTTCAATAATCGGTACATTCTGTTGGCAGTAGATTATGTGTCCAAATGGGTAGAAGCCGCAGCTTTACCCACGAATGATGCCAATGTTGTCCTCCAATTTTTAAAGAAAAACATCTTCACATGGTTTAGGACGCCGAGGGCGATAATAAGTGATGAGGGAACTCATTTCTGTAATAAGCAGTTCACAAAATTGCTTGTAAAGTATGGGGTTCGTCATAAAATTGCAGCTGCGTATCATCCCCAAACCAATGGTCAAGCGGAGGTCTCGAATAGGGAGGTCAAGCGAATTTTAGAAAAGGTGGTCAATCCGTCACGAAAAGATTGGTTATTGCGTCTTGACGATGCTCTATGGGCATATCGAACAACATATAAGAATCCGATCACCATGTCACCCTATCGAATGGTTTATGGAAAGGCGTGTCATCTCCAAGTTGAACTAGAACATAGTGCACACTAGGCCATTCAGAAACTTAATTTTGATCTTCAAGTAGCTGGTGAGAAAAGGTTACTCCAATTAAATGAGATAGACGAATTTCGGTTCAATGCCTATGAAAACGCAAAACTCTACAAGGAGAAAGTCAAAGCCTGGCATGATAAGAAAATTCTTGATCGGACATTCGAACCGGGCCAGCAAGTTCTGCTTTTCAACTCTCGACTGCGTTTATTTCCTGGGAAATTGAAATCCCGGTGGTCCGGACCATTCGTGATTATATCTGTCACTCCACATGGAAACATTTAGGTCAAAGAACCGAATTCAAAATGAAAATTTAAGGTAAACGGGCAACGACTTAAACATTACTGGAGTGGGCCTATCGAACGTCAATCCACAGTCATGTACCTCTCTGAACCAGTGGACAATTAAGCAACACTACAAAGTCCGGCTGACGACTATAAAGCAAGCGCTACAGAGAGGCAACCCAGGAGTTTTATTATAGCATTCAATTTCAGTTAATTAGTAGTTTCAGTAGTTGCATTACTTATATTTCATTTGAAGATATGTAACTAATTTATGTCATCACTTACTAGTGCAGGACCAGCTCAAAAATTGATGTACTTATGTTCACTGTGACACCACAACGCTTCGGCGCCCAAATTAAACTCATTTTATGCGCTTACGGCGCTTAGCACTTCTGCCTCGTCAGCATCGCCCATCGGTCACCGACGCTTTCCTTCTATGCAAACACAGCGCCTCGGCGCTAGCACTCGACATCAAACCACCCATCATCAACACCCGACTTCGCATGACTACTTGTTCATAACGCTTCGTACATTGGCTCAACCATCGAGACCACGAAGGTTAGCGCCCGGGTCGCTTATAAGACAAGTCACGGCGCCCTACAACAAGTACCAACTCAGAATCCTATTTTAGTGCAACCACTCGGCTTCTAAGTGAAATCCTTCCAACTCCCTCACGTTTCTACTACTACACCCACCAACGTTTAGATGGTAACTTCTTTGCAACTTCTATATATATCGTACTATATAAAACTAGTGCACATCTCCATTCAGAACTTCAATTACCGAAGCACTATTCATCTATTATCACCAGTTCACAGGTATGTACCGAATTACATTAAAATTTGTGTGGATCCACATCTTTTATTTGCAAGGATGGTAAATTATCTGACAAATTGATTTCCCTTCTATTCATCTATCGTGCAAATTTTCAATCTTTCGATTTTCAAATTCGCATATGGCATATATGTGAACCATCGGTTGATGGGGTTCCACTTTTGATTGAGAGTTCATGACTACATGATAAGTGCATGCGAAAGGTTTTGAATGGATAGGGAATTAGTGGTGGTTTAAAGCAATTTATCAGTTGCCTATTAGGTGTTTGATAATTTGCCCGAGTCAATGATCATGTTCAAATTCGCACATGTCACCATATCCATGCACGGTATTTATGGACCATCTTGTCACCGCAATATTTTAAATCTACTGTCGCACATATTCATTACTATTGTGGGAAGAATTATACTGTCTTGATGCATACACAGGAACATATTGCTTTGCATGACACAACTTTTGAGCAAATTGTGTGTTTCTTTTGACAATTGTAGAAGTTGAATAAGATATGCGTCTAGGCGGTACAATAGCGAACTTTCATGAGACGATGTGTCATGCCACACCCCCAACTATTTACACAATGTACACATATATTTGAAGTTTGGGGGTAGTGTCATGTATACATTATCCAACATACAATTTTGTCCAATGCTAATACTTGCATGCCATTACTTGCAGAATTTTCTACATGGCTTCAAAGCGTCAACGCGGCGAAGGTTCCGGTTCTGCCTCGGCTCCACCAAAATTTGATAATCGAAGGTTTGTCTCCGCCGAGGCACATGAGCGATACAACAAGATGGCTACTCACTCTCTCATCCCTGAACGAGGTTTAAGGCCCGATCATTCCAAAGACGGGGACATAACGGTTATGATAGCTAAGAGGAATTGGTTCACACTCACCGAGCAGTCTGATCCAGCAGTGATTGCAGTTGTAAAAGAGTTTTACGCCAACGTGCCCGAGCATTACCATTATGGGGTCTTTGTGAGGGGCAAAACAGTTGAAATTGGCGAAGAAGACATTAACGGGTGCTATCAACTGCCAGTAGAGGGCCTGAATGATGAGTATGCTAGACTCATGAGTGATGGGCCGTACTATGAAAAGATAATTCGTGAGCTTTGTCAACCGGGCACCACATGGACCGTGCATAAGCGTGGCATCATGACTTTCCCGCTGTCTCACCTCAGTTAATATGGAAAGGCATGGTATGCCTTTGTTTGCGCCAAACTCATGCCATGCACACATGTGAGCCACATCACCAAAGAAAGGGTTGTGGTGCTATATTCAATTATACAAGGCCTAAAGATTGATGTCGGCCACCTTATTTAGCAGTCCATTCTCTAAGCGTCGCGTCACGGAACCACAGGAGGTTTACCCCATCCGTCTTTAATTTGCGTTTTATGTGCCAAGTTTGGGGTCAAATGGAAATCAGATGAAATGATTCAAACACCTATGCCAGTATTGGACCATAAGTTGATCAGTAGGTATAAAGTGTGGACAGGTGAGGCAAACCACCCTAGGGGATTGGGTTTCATAATTCCCCAAGTTGAAGCTTCTCAAGCTCCACCACCTCAAGCTCCACCTACTTATGGCCCTTCTTCCGCAGCTCACCGTGGTGTGGTTCCTAAAGCGGTCCAGCGCGAAATAGACGGATGATTTTACAATATTGAATCTCAGAATGTCTGTCTTTCAGAACGTCAAGATGTCATCTACAAATATATGGTCGACCAATTTACTTAAAATGCCATTCACGCCCAACTGTACCCGAGCGTTACTCTTAGCCAGTTCCCTACTGCTCCAATTCTGCCTGTGTTTCCCCCTTCTGATCAAGAGATGAGTGAGGATTAGGATGCTCCACCCGAGGAATAAGCTCGGCAGGGAAGTCCTCTATCTTATATTGTTTTATCTTTCGCATGAGGACATTGCTCTAGATAATTTTGGGGGTAGTTAATTTTTACTTTGCATTATTAGATTGTTAATGGTTTTAATTTGGATCTTTATTATTGTGATTAAGTGTTGCATTTTAGAATTGGATGTTAATTCCAGCCTTTGATAGTACGTATGTTTGGGGCCAATGATGAAATTAAAATGTGCATGAACAAGTCTAGTAAGGATTGTTACGCTGGTGATATGATTTTCTTGACATGATTTAAATCTTTATCTGTTTGACACTAATATTATAAGGATAACACGTTTTGAAAAATGATCATGTTGGCTATGATAGTTTAAATGGATAAATAATATAGTTCTAAAGGATGAATGCTAGTGAAATGAAGGAACAATTTAAATAGTTAGTGAAGACTGAATTTAGCTATAAACTCAAGTTTGGGGGAAAAATATTTGGAGTATATAAGCTATCCAAAAAAAAAAAAACACCGTGGCGTGCTTGTCTAGTTTTGTGGCCTTTGTTACTTGAGTAAGTAAGCCCGAGGGGATTATCTCTACACCTAGCGCCCTAAGGTCTTAATGGCTTGGGAGTCGTTGGTCCAAAGCTCGTTAAGGTAACACTGAAAAGCCTAAGGGAATAAGACAATGTATAGTCATGAGAAAAAAAATGATGAAAAAAAATATGATAGAGCGGGAAAGTGCAAAAAGCCCCCGTATAAAAAAGAAGAAGCATAAGTATTCCTTTTTGACCCCTGGACTTTGGTGATTGTTTAATTTTAGTTGAATCAAGTTTATTTGATGAGTTCTCGAGTTTAAACTGTATGATGCCTACTAAGAAATTTATTATCTTTCATATTTTGCTTTTCATTGGTTAGCATGGTTATTAAACACACACTCACGGTATTAGTAATAACAGATTTAGATTCATTGATTGTTGGGATATTATTAAACTGCAGTAACATGATGTATTATCATGTTTTTGTGATTTTTCTGAGGCCTAATGAATATATTTGTGCTATTGGATTGCTAGAGTTAAGAACATATAGATAAATTGCATATTGTATTGTTGTTTAAGTTATTTTTTGTGTCTTGTGTTTTGTTGCTTGAGGACAAGCAATGATTTAAGTTTGGGGGTATTTGATGATTGGGTAATATACCCATGAATTGGATATATTTGGGCTTAATTTATTGTATTCTCAAAGCATTTAGATTTGTTTTTTCTGTGTTTAGTTGTTTTATTGTAGATTCGGGAGCTGTAAGAACACTTGGGAAATTTTGAGTTGAAAAAGAGCATAATAGCCACTTTCTACTCCTTAGCGGCGGGGCGCTCAACATAGTACTAATCCCAGTGCTGGGGCGCTGGGTCAGGATTTCAGTTGACCATGCTGGCTCGTTTGACTGGATGTTGACTTGCACTAAAGGCTTTAAAGAGGTGGTCATGTGACAAAGTTGATTTGGAGAAGGATTGGGGCACAAGATGGGAAGTATATAAGGTTTATTTACATTAAATTAGGGAATCTACACAATTAGAGGCAGATCAAGGAGCTAAGGGAGATTTTGAAGATTTTTCTTGGAGTTCTTCTTCTTCTTTATTCTTTTAATTTGTGTAATTCATTAAGGATGATTTTTCAAAGATTGCTGGTTTTAATTTCCGTTATGAACTAATTTCTTTAATTAAGATTCCAATTGAACCTTTTATGATTATGAATTAATTATTTGATTTATTCCAATTATTTATGTTGAAGTGAATTGTTCATCTTGGTTTGTGCTGATTGATTAATTATCTGGCCAATAATTACCTTGTTACTCTAGAAGGAATTGAAAGAGGAATTCTAGGGTTAGAACTGGGCATGGTGACATGTGACTTAGTTATTTGCACAATGAATAATTAGGTTTGTGAATAGAATGAAAATATCTGTTCGCCGCATGTAACACATGAGGAATTGGGATTGAAAATAGTTTAATTCAATTGTTTTGCATAGGAATATAGCAAGATTAATCTGGGTTAAATAGAAGGTAATTTATCACTTGAAAAAGGACTTTTGGCACTTGAGAATTCCTGTTAACAATTCAGTAGACATAATAATTGGGATAATTGGATAATTGATTTATAGTTCATAATTGGGGATATTGGAGTCTTAATCCTTATTTATCTGAATTCAATTAAATTTTAGTTTTGTTTATTTGCTTTATTTGAGAATAATTTCTTGTAATTATTTTAATTTAGTTTTCTTAAGTTGAAAAATCACATTTTATGGTTGTTTAAATAAAATTGGATTGATACAGTACTAGTAGTTGGAATTTGTTAATTAGAATTCTCTGTGGGATCGACACTCTATCTTATCACTCTATTACTTGTTGACTGTGTATACTTGCACATTTGCTTTGATTGTGAAATCAACCAACATGTCCCGAATATAAATCAGGAGCATGTTTTATCTGTGGGATAGAAGGTCATCAAGCGAAAGGTTTTCCAAGAAAAAGGCGTAGTGAATAGGTACTATAGGTTCTGTTGTATAGGTCTGTTTAATGTTAAGTAAGTCTGTGTAATGTAATGTTCCCAACTTTTTGTATTAGTCAAGGCTGTAAATCCTGACTTTTGTAGTCACAAAGGAATGAATGATGTTTAAAGCAGTATGTGTTATGCTATGTAAAGTATTCGCTAAATGAATATGAATCTAAGTTTGAGTATGAAATGAGTTAATATACTAAACTTATATGATAAGATTTAGAATGTAAAGAATAATATATGGTTTTACCTAACCAGATAATGCCGCCAAGACGTCAAACTCGAAACCAAAGGCGTAAGAATCATCAATAACGTTGAGGACAACAACAAGCGGAATCCGATCAAAACACTTTGCAAACATGGTAGCACAAGCTATGAAACAAGGAATGCCAGTCGTAGGGAACCAGCCAGACAACCAACTAGCCAACTTTACAGATTTTAAGGCTGTGGGACCGCCTGAATTCAAAGGGACAATTGACCCTGTTGAAGCACAGACTTGGGTTAAAGAGATTGAAAAAGAATTTGTGGTAGCTAGGGTAGCAGAGGGGAAAAAGACCGCTTTTGCCACCTACATGATGAAGGGTGAGGCAAATTTTTGGTGGGAAGCGAATCAGGCGAGGGCAGGAGAGGGTGTTGTTACTTGGGATAGGTTTAAGACACTGGTCTTCGAGAACTATTTTTTATCTAGTATGTAAGACCCCGAAATTTTTTTAAATAAAAAGGAATTTCCTTTATTTATTATTTTGAAATAGTAAGGGTGGATTTGATTAATGTGGTAAAATGCGCAAATATTTCAAATAAGCAAGTGGTTATAAAATACTCATTGTTGTCGGAGAATATTCGTTTAGTCGTGGAATATTCTTGTTGTCGGGGAATATTCGTACGATGGCGCAGTCTTTTGTGGGCCCCATAACGGAAAGCGATTGGATGAAGAAAACGACAAATATAAGTTGTTTTTAAATAACGTCGTAGTTGTTATCGTTAATACTGTTGGAATACCCGGTGGTTAAAACACACTAATACGCGTTGTTGAATAGTAGCACACGACATTGCACCAATTATTGATTCTTACGTATGAAGGCACTACTCAATAATTGTTACAGTAATTACTGTTCAGTATTTTATTTTATTGATTCAATAATTGCTGTATTGATATTTTATATTACTGTTGTTTCAATAAATTGTCATTACACAGTATTTTCCATTATCGAAGCAATAATTCATATTATCTCGAATAATATTATTAGATAACATTATTGGCAATGTCTAGAAAGTTCGCTCTAAGGAGAGGTTTGGTCACCTAATTGCGGCGCCAAGAAGGAGAAATTCTTATTCGAAAGCCCTCTTTCTGGAACTACACGGTTGCCAAGATCTTTGTGATTCTGTAATATTATTTGTGAATAATTAATTATTGATTTATATGATGAGGAAAATATTGATTTTATGTGGATATAGATGGAGAAAATTTTATTGTGACAATTGTTGAAAATTAATATTTTATCTTTTTGAGATAAAATAATTCATTTAAATATATTATTTTAATAATATATTAACGGTGATATTTTTATAATGAATGTGGGATATATGAGTATATGAGGAGGAAGAGTATTTTGTGGCATTAAATGTTTAACACATGTTTTTTGTGTGTTGGTGGACCCATTTCTTGATCGAAAATTGATTATGAATCGTAAAATCGATTGTTTGTGGATTTTGGTCAATTTCTCATTTGGAATTTGGAAAACTTTCTTTTGAAAAGTTGTAGAGAATTGAATTTCCTATAAAAAGTCGCGAGATTGAATTTTCTGATAATAGAACTATTTATTGTGAATTATTGAAGTTTGAATATCGGGTGTGAATTGATTTTTGGAGTTTAAATTATTTTTGTTAGAAAAACGTTTTTTGTATTTTTTGGACATCATTAACATGTGTGGCTGGTGTTTTTACCAAAAGGTGGGCTAAGGAAAATTTGTATAATTATATTAATATTATATTCAATTTTTCGCTTTGGTGTTCTAAGCAATTTCTATAAATAGGGTGCTTGGGTTAGAATTGAAAATCACACCGTAACCGAAGTTTCTCTCTCTATATTATCGAGTGTATTCTTGTGAGTATTTTGAGTATACTTTGAGTATTGCTATACGGTGCAAGTTCAAGTCATAGCCTATATCCTGTTTCAACTAAATCTTGTCTTTCGAGGTAAGAGATGTTATTTTATTCGAAAATGATATTATTTCTTCAATATCATTATGCCGAAATATTAGTTGGAACTTTTTATCAAATTTGGAACTTTTTCATGTCGGGGTTACTATTCACGAGTTACTATTCACGAGTTACTATTTATGAGTTACTATTCACGAGTTCTATTCACGAAGCGTGATGATGTTTTTTGTGAAATTTCTATCTTTTGGTGTCGGAGTTACTATTCACGATACCAAGACTATTCACGATATCTGGCACTATTCACGAATACGGCACTATTCATAGAAAAATGAAATTTCTTCTTTTGTCCAAAATATCTATTATGGATACTAGCTTTGATTGTATCCATGTTTTGATCATTCTTGAATTTTACTCCACTCTGATTACTTATGAAGTATTTTTGAACTTGGATTGTTTAAAATACGAATCCTTAATATTTGTTCTTTTGTTTCACTGGATTCGTTTCCTTTAAAATATTTTTCATCATCCTCAGTCCTAAATGATGATATTACTGAATATCTTTGGCCTGTAGTGCAAAGATGAATGATTTTTTTGATGAATATCTTTGGCCCGTAGTGCAAAGATGAACAGGTGTTGAGATGAACATGACCGACTGATTAATATCTTTGGCCCGTAGTGCAAAGATGAACAGGTGTTTAGATGAACATGACCAACTGATGAATATCTTTGGCTGTCAGAGCAAAGATGAATATTTGATTCAGATATATATTGATTGATGTTACGAGGATAAAATATCGACGATGAACTTTTAAATTCATATATAGAAGATAGTAGTTTGCATTCTCTACTTAACTCTTCTAATGAATTGTTGTTTCCGCTGCAGATTGTTGATTTAAAACTGGTTGTCTATTGTATTCTATTAGATTTTTTCCTGTTGGAGACTAACGATAATTTGTTGTATATTATCTTAGTCATAATATTCTTTACTGGGCTAGTTGAGCTCACCCTTTTCCTTTTTGTTCCATTTTTCTTCTCAGGAGGCGAGAATGTAGCGAGTACTAGTCGGGGTATGGAATGAAGGTTCTAGAGAGAGTTGTTTAGTAGTCCTCACCATTTTTTTAAAATAATGTATCAATAATTATGATGGGGATTTATTTGCGTGTGGATATTGTCTAGATGGCAATATCTATATTTAAACTCATAGTTTATATGTTGTAATAATAAAGTTGTAGTCATTTCTGTACCATGTATTTGGCGACTCAGAATGGGTTGGATGGAATGGACCTATTTTGGGGGCGTCACAGTTGGTATCAGAACTTAGGGATATGATCTCTGGCGGAGATCGAGGAATAGAACTAGGAGGGGAGAGACGAGTAAATCCTTTGCTAGTGTGTCCTACCTAAGCTTATTTGTTGGTTGGTCATAATATAGGGGTATTATGTGATTTGTTAATTTATTTAATTAACCCTTGTTTTATGATAGTTTTAAGAATGGCACGAGAGCGTTAACAATGGAGTGAATGAGATCGTGGAGACACCTCTAATCGTCAACCAGGATAATGTGATGTCAGGCGAAGAAGGAATTAGAGATATCCATGTGGTGAGTGAAGAATTGATAGTTACACCCGAGATAGTCGCAGAGGTAACAGCTGAGAGTGAGGAAGAAGAGGAAGAAGAGGTACCTGAAGAGAGTTTATTAGAGGTATTTTATGATCAAAATGTAGAATTGCAAAATCATGTTCATGAGTTAGAAGAGCAGGCTGAAGAATTGCAGGCAGTCATGGAGCAAAAGGATGCAACGATTCAAGCTTGTGTTACCCGATATGTGATGCTTGAACAGAAGCACTCTTTGGCAGAGTGTAAGATGATAAAGTTGGAATCTGAGCTGAAAGAAGAAATAACTGAACGAGTGAGAATGAGTGATGCATGGGTAAAAGCCGCATGACGCGTTGATATTATGGAAAGAGATGTCCAATCTAAAAGAGAAGATTTAACAACAACGACGGAAGCGTCGTTGCAAAGACATCAAAGACCAACAACAAATTCTGGGGAAGAGAACGATCGCCGATTAGATGCTACTGAGATGCGAGAGGAGGGACATATAAGGTCAAACTGCTCAAAGCCTTCCAAGGTATGTTTTAGTTGTGGAAAAGATGATCACATATCTCGATTTTGTCCTATAGCGAAATCAAGTCCGGTTGGGACGTTGGCACCAGAGGCGGACATGAGAAAAGTCAAAGTCAACGATTCTTTGGAAGAGCATTTTCATGACTTCTCAAAAGCGAGTAACCCGACGAAGTTAGCACGGGTTAGTTAATTATAAATTCTTGCGAAGTTTATACTTTACTAGATCTGGGTTCTACCCATTCTTTTATCTCTCTTGCTTGCGCTCAACGCGTTTGAACTTGACTACGGAGAAATTAGACTTTGACCTATTTATAGAGACTCGATTAGGAGAAACTTTCATTACATCCGTTGTTTAGAAATCTTGTTTGATCCAAGTTGGCACCATCACATTACCTCGTTGACCTTATTTATTTAAAGATACTTGCTTTTGATGTGATTTTAGGGATTGATTGGTTAACTACTCATCACGCCAAATTGATTGCTTTTTGTAAGGTTGTTAGTTTTCATATTCCTAAGCAACTTTGTTATTCAATTCAAGCAATCAAACCATTGTAGTCAAACATTTTCATATCAAGCCATGAAGTCATTCGTTTATTATGGATGTCAAGTTTTCTTAGTCCATGTTATGGATTTGAATAAAGACACGTCGATTTAAATAATATTCTGTTGTTATTGATTTTTTTCCGACGTATTTCTGAAGAATTTCTTGGCTTACTCCCAAAGCCCGATATTAAATTTTGTATCGACTTTGAACCCAAAGACAAAACTCATTTCTAAAATCTCATATCGAATGGCTCTATTGAACTTCAGGAGTTAAAATTCAACTATAGAATTTGGTACCGAGCCTTTATCCGGTGACTTCCTTTGTGGAATACAAGAAGCCGAGACTCTCTGTAGGGGACACCATATTCGATGCGATAGTAAACCGATAGGTGTCATTGTAACGTGATATCCAAGGTTGGGATATGAGTGCGATTGAGAACAACCTAAGTCGGTAATCGAAATACGTAGCTTTCTAGGCTTAGTTGGTTATTATCGGAGATTCGTTGAAGGATATTCTTGAATCGCTATTCCATTAACGCAGCTGACTCGTAGAGATACAAAATTCGAATGGAGCAAGGAATGTGGGAAGAGCTTCGAAGAACTCAAGAGGAGACTCATTTCAGCACATGTTCTGACCATGCCATCTTGGAAAAGCGAACGTGGTAGCTGACGTGTTGAGTAGAAGATCGTATACAAGTACGAGTACGATATTGTCAAAGACTAATTTCGTATAATTTACAAATAATAGAGATGGAGATGAAAACTCTAGGTACCCACGTGATGATATATGAGTATAATCGACTTTAATCGATAAAGTTAAAAGTCATTCAAGCTACACACCAGAGCTGATGAATTTGAAGAAGGAGGTACAAGAAGTTGTTAATTCAAAAGCGAGAATCGGTGAGGTGAGGAAAGCTCAAACCTTTGATTTATTAATCCATTTGAAATTCTCGATCGAATAGGAACTATGGCCTATAGACTCGTTTTACCGCCAAGTATGACGCGTGTTCATAACGTTTTTCACGTATCGATGTTACATAAATATGTGGACGACCCAAACCACGTCATTGAGTTAGAACCAGACGAGATAGCCGAAGACTTAACGTACGAGGAGGTACCTGTCAAGATCTTGGATAGGAAAGAACATGTCCTATGTACCGAGGTTATACCACAAGTTAAAGTTTTGTGGAGAAACCATGATATTGAGAAAATGACCTGGGAGTTGGAAATGGAAATGAAAGCGAGGTATTCTCATCTTTTCGAAACACCAGGTACGTACGTCAATTTCGAGATCGAAATTTCATAAGGAGGGGAGGTTGTAAGACCCCGAAATTTTTTTAAATGAAAAGGAATTTCCTTTATTTATTATTTTGAAATAGTAAGGGTGGATTTGATTAATGTGGTAAAATGCGCAAATATTTCAAATAAGCAAGTGGTTATAAAATACTCATTGTTGTCGGAGAATATTCGTTTAGTCGTGGAATATTCTTGTTGTCGGGGAATATTCGTACGACGACGCAGTCTTTTGTGGGCCCCATAACGAAAAGCGATTGGATGAAGAAAATGACAAATATAAGTTGTTTTTAAATAACGGCGTAGTTGTTATCGTTAATACTGTTGGAATACCCGGTGGTTAAAACACACTAATACGCGTTGTTGAACAGTAGCACACGGTATTGCACCAATTATTGATTCTTACGTAAGAAGGCACTACTCAATAATTGTTACAGTAATTACTGTTCAGTATTTTATTTTATTGATTCAATAATTGCTGTATTGATATTTTATATTACTGTTGTTTCAATAAATTGTCATTACACAGTATTTTCCATTATCGAAGCAATAATTCATATTATCTGAATAATATTATTAGATAACATTATTGGCAATGTCTAGAAAGTTCTGTCTAAGGAGAGGTTTGGTCACCTAATTGCAAGGCGCCAAGAAGGAGAAATTCTTATCGAAAGCCCTCTCTTTCTCGAACTAGCGTCACAAGATCTTGTGATTCTGTAATATTATTTGTGAATAATTAATTATTGATTTATATGATGAGGAAAATATTGATTTTATGTGGATATAGATGGAGAAAATTTTAATGTGACAATTGTTGAAAATTAATATTTTATCTTTTTTACGATAAAATAATTCATTTAAATATATTATTTTAATAATATATTAACGGTGATATTTTTATAATGAATGTGGGATATATGAGTATATGAGGAGGAAGAGTATTTTGTGGCATTAAATGTTTAACACATGTTTTGTGTGTTGGTGGACCCATTTCTTACCGAAAATTGATTATAGATCGTAAAATCTAATTGTTTGTGGATTTTGGTCAATTTACATTTGGAATTTGGAAAAACTTTCTTTTGAAAAGTTGTAGAGAATTGAATTTCCTATAAAAAGTCGCCAGATTCGAATTTTTCGATAAAAGAGCTATTTATTGTGAATTATTGAAGTTTTTGAATATCGGGTGTGAATTGATTTTGGAGTTTAAATTATTTTTGTTAGAAAATGTTTTTGTATTTTTTGGACATCATTAACATGTGTGGCTGGTGTTTTTGACCAAAAAGGTGGGCTAAGGAAAATTTGTATAATTATATTAATATTATATTCAATTTTCTGCTTTGGTGTTCTAAGCAATTTCCTATAAATAGGGTGCTTAGGTTAGAATTGAAAAATCACACCAGAAACTGAAATTTTCTCTCTCTCTATATTATCGAAAGTGTATTCTTGTGAGTATTTTGAGTATACTTTGAGTATTGCTATCTGGTGCAAGTTCAAGTCATAGCTATATATCCTGTTTCAACTAAAATCTTGTCTTTTCGAGGTAAGGATGTTATTTTATTCGAAAATGATATTATTTCTTCAATATCATTATCTTAGAAATATTAGTTGGAACTTTTTATCAAATTTGGAACTTTTTCATGCTTCGGGTTACTATTCACGAGTTACTATTCACAAGTTACTATTCACGAGTACTATTCACTTAAACGTGATGATGTTTTTTTGTGAAATTTCTATCTTTTGGTGTCTGAGTTACTATTCACGATACGGACTATTCACGATATATCGACATTATTCACGAATACGGCAAGACTATTCATAGAAAAATGAAATTTCTTCTTTTTGTCCAAAATATCTATTCGGATACTAGCTTTGATTGTATCCATGTTTTGATCATTCTTGAATTTTACTCCACTACGATTACTTATGAAGTATTTTGAACTTGGATTGTTTAAAATACGAATCCTTAATATTGTTCTTTTGTTTCTTTGGATTCGTTTCCTTTAAAATATTTGTCATCATCCTCACCCTAAATGATGATATTCTTGAATATCTTTGGCCTGTAGTGCAAAAGATGAATGATTTTTTTGATGAATATCTTTGGCCCGTAATGCAAAGATGAACAGGTGTTGAGATAAACATGACCGACTGATTAATATCTTTGGCCCGTAGTGCAAAGATGAACAGGTGTTTAGATGAACATGACCAACTGATGAATATCTTTGGCTGTGTAGTGAAAAGATGAATATTTGATTCCGGATATATATTGATTGATGTTACGAGGATAAAATATTGACGATGAACTTTTAAATTCATATATAGAAGATAGTAGTTTGCATTCTCTACTTAACTCTTCTAATGAATTGTTGTTTCATTGCAGATTGTTGATTTAAAACTAGTTGTCTATTGTATTCTATTAGATTTTTCCCCTGTTGGAGACTAATGATAATTTGTTGTATATTATCTTAGTCATAATATTCTTTTCTCGGGCTAGTTGAGCTCACCCTTTTCCTTTTTGTTCCATTTTTCTTCTCTCGGGGAGGCGAGAATGTAGCGAGTACTAGTCGGGGTATGGAATGAAGGTTCTAGAGAGAGTTGTTTAGTAGTCCTCACCATTTTTGTAAAATAATGTATCAATAATTATGATGGGGATTTATTTGCGTGTGGATATTGTCTAGATGGCAATATCTGTATTTAAACTCATAGTTTATATGTTGTAATAATAAAGTTGTAGTCATTTCTGTACCATGTATTTGGTGACTCAGAATGGGTTGGATGGAATGGACCTATTTTGGGGGCGTCACATAGTATACAGGCTAGGATGGAGGTAAAATTTTTAGAGTTGAAGCAGGAGGATATGAAGGTGTCCGAATATGCCGCAAAATTCAATGAGTTGGCTAGGTTTGCTCCGCATCAAGTTGATACGGAGGCTAGGAAAGCTAGAAGGTTTGAGCTGGAATTAAAACCCTGGCTCTATAACAAGGTGGCGGTGTTGCAGAACCCTACATTTGCAGCACTCATGGAGAAGGCTATTATTGCTGAGGAGGGGAGTGAGGCCATGAGCCTCTACAACTAGGAGAAAAAGAACAAGAGTAAGGTCGAAGGAACTGGGAAGGTGGAAGTTAATAGTGGGAGAAGCGGTGGTAGCAAAGAAAAGGAAGGAAGCAATTTTGGAAGTGTGCGCAGTAAAAACAGGAAGGAGTTAAGAAGCAAGTTGTGTAAAGGTGGAAGCGTGGAAAGAACCACTCACGGAGAGAATATTTGAAGGGAAGTTCAGTGTGCTACAAGTGCTGGCAGGAGGGCCATATCTCTACCAACTTCCCCAATCCTAGGATAAACACTGGGTGTTTTCTGTGTGGATCGACTAAGCACAAGGTGAAGGATTGTTCGAAGAGGAGGATGGAGGCAGGGAGTATGAATACTGGCAAGGGCAGTGGAACTCTGGCAATCACGGAACCAACGTCATCCAGCAAGCCGACGAAATCAACAGCAAGGGTCTACAACATGACGGTCCAGGATACCATAGCAGCTGGTGGTGCAATTCCAAATATTATTCGTATAACTTTTATTTTCTTATACATGATTTTCATATATATAGTAAATTATTTTATAAAGAAATTTTGAAGAAGGAATTTGAGTTCTTTTAGAAATAAAATTTTCGTTTAATCAGATAGACAAGCTTTACGTGGATAGGTTAAAGATCAGTACGATCATTTATGATCAAGATCTACTTGTAATGATTGTATATGCTACGTACACTTGTATGTGTAGGTTTTAAAACGGTGATTCCAGGGACGAAATCTTTATAAGGGAGGGTGAATGTAACAACCCGATATTTTCTATACAAATAAATTAGAAATTTTGCGTATAATTTTTTTTTTATATTAAAATAAATATGGGGAATATGTGCCAAGATAATGTGTGTATGTATTTATGTGATATATTTATTACATGAATGATTTTAAATAATTTTATTTTAGAATTATTGATCATTATAAATTATATTCTTATCATAATTAATTTTATAGTAGAAATATTTTATTAATTATTTTCCATGACAATATAATCATATATTATTTATATAATATATGAAATGATTTTTAAATTATTATAATAATTATTTTATTATATGAATTTTGTTCGATTATTAAGTTAATTATTTTAACTTGATTAATAATGTTAAGTATGACAGATAAATCAGATATGGAATCCAAACCCTAATTTTTTTGGATTTTGATCAAGGCATGAGAATAATAATATAATATTAATTATATTTTGATTTTCAATCTATATAAATATCTTGTATATATGTGTACCGATAAAGGTTGGTCAATTATGGTGTTATGTGACAGACCCTTGTATTACTGTTTGAAACCCTAATTACAAATTTTAGGACTTAAGTTTAATTTATTTTAAACCCTAAATGAAAGCTTTGTAACCTAATTATACATTAGGTGAGACAATTAAATAACCTAAGGGTTATGGTAATAAGGAAGGGTTAGTATTTAATATGTATACTAACTTAAGTGGATAATCTTGTTATTTCTAGTGACTAATAATTTTGAACCTATTTCTAGTAAACCTAATTAGGTTATGAGCTAAAGTCACATGTATAAGTAATTAAATTTCGTAAGTTTAGGAATGGAAACCCTAAATAAACAATTTGGGTAACATATATTAAAATTGCTAGACTATGTTATTGCATGACCCAAAACAATTAAAGGAGAAGTCCAAAAGAAATAAAATGCAAACCAATACTTAGCCCACTTGATTAAGGGTATTTTAGACTTTTGATTAATCAAATTTGTGTATTAAAATAAAAGCAAAATGGAGGAGATAATGGAGCATAGTGACCTGCCATATTAGGCCTTTTAAGGCAACAAAGTTAAGCTAATCAAGTTCCATAAGTAGAAATCTTACACACAAAGACAAGTATGTCATGCTCCCATTGGTGGAAAGCTTAATTTAGCATATTTAATCACATGATTAGGCTTAATTGGAAGAGATAAGGTGAAACCTTTTATCCAAGGGACAATAAAAGTATGGGGGATAATAGTTTAATCACAACATTCATTTGCTAGATCAATTCATTTCTCCTATTCTTCTTCTTCTTCTTCTTCTTTTCTCCCAAGCTAGCAAACTTCAAAGATAGAAAAGAGAGAGAGGGTTCGGTTTTTCTAGTGAGGAAGGGGAGTTATTGTTCATGCATCCTAGATTTATAACCTACTTTGGACGAGCAAGAAGGATAGCAAAGAAAACTAGGTGAGGTTCTCTTCAATTCTTTTTCTTAATCTCCTTCTATTTTCAGTTTTTACCTCAACATGTATGGGGGTTATGGTCTAATACTCAAAGTACCCTAGTTCTACATGTCTCATGTGTAGGACTAAGTATCTTGTGTATTATTAGACTATAGATTTAGAGGAAGGAAATGAGCATATGTTCTCCAAGGGGCGAAACTCTTGTTTTTCCTCCACTAAATCTTGTGTAACTTAAGTTTTACAACTTGGATTTGTGATCCGTCGAAGGGGGACACCTGAATATCTCACAGTGTATACATGGGAAAAATCCAAAAAGTTTACAGTAGGTTCATATAAGTTATGGGAGTATACCCTGAAAATTTTAGAATTTTCGGAGCAAAAGTCGATTTATGAAAAATGAAGCAAGATCCGAGTGTTTTAGAATTGGGGATCATTGTTGCGTCATATACTGTCCAAACCCAGAAAAGAAGAATTTTTGGAATCAGTTTGGTATTTTTCCTAAACATGATGAAGTTATGAATAAAAGGAAATAAATAGTTAAATGATGTCTTAAATAAAAAAAAATATGATTTTAATGCTTGAATACTCCTAATATATAATATTATGACTATTTTATGGCATTTTGGTAATTTATAATAAGAAATATAATTTATGACCTTTTATGGATATTAAATAAGTGGTTTTATAAAGGGTGAACAATTAGAATAAATTGTTTATTGATCAAATAAATTATTAAAATGTTATTATGATATTAATAATATTAGAATATGATATTATTAAGTAAATAAAAATATTAAGATTAAAGCTTCATTAAAATATTATTAAATAATTAATAATATTAGATTAAAGTATTAATCTTAGATTAATATATTATTAAAAGATTAATAATATTAAATTAAAGTATTATTGGATGATTAAAATATTATTAAGTAAATAATAATATTCGAGATTAAATAAAATTAGTAAAGGAATAAAATATTATTAAATGATTAATAATATTAGTAAATGAATAAAATATTAATACTATTGGTAAATGAATAAAAGTATTATAAGTAAGATATTATTAAAGTAATAATATTAATGCATGATTAAAATATTATTAAGATGATTAATAATATTAGTAAAGTATTAAAATATTATTAAGATGTTAATAATATTAGTAAGCGAATAAAAGTATTATTAGTGAACTAATAATACTAAGAGGTGAATTAAAATATTTTATGTTATACTTAATGACTTTTAACATTTTAAGAAATAGTATATTAATATTTTAATATTAATGGTAATTATTTAAAAAATTTAAAATATTTTAAAAATCATTTAAGGGTAATATAAATGTTTTCAAAATATTATGAGTTATTATAAATAACTTTAATATTTTGGCAATGGTTTCATTAATAGTTTAATAATAATTAAATGATAATAGAATTATTTGATATTTGAATCATTTAATAATGATTTGATTGTTTGAAAATTCGTGATAAATTAATAAATGTTTATTGAGTCATTTAAAATAATATAGTGATATTTACGAGATATTGAGTTCTGAGAATAGAGTCGTAGACTCGATAATTACTCGATAAAGTTGTAAGATTAATCAAGCATATTTCGTAAATTGATCTGAACTTAGATATTTTGACTGTATTAGTGTTTGTTTATGATGCAATGACTGTTGAACATGTGTGATAATGTGATTAAGTTATGTGCTGACTGCGAAATACAATACTACATGTTATAGTATATTGTTCTAATCGAACGAATGATTTGATTAATAATAGGTCATGATATAAAAGATAAAACTATGTTGCGTATTGTAAGCAACGCATCAGGCAAGTATCCTACCTTTGTATTTTCTTTATGCAATAGACATGAGTAAGAATATTTCAGAATTATATTATTCTGTACATATTATTAACCCTATATTATATACGCTCATTGATTTTCAATATGTTAGTATATGGTAATTCAGATATATATTTTGTTCGTTAATTTCTATAAATGGTTATACAAGTGTCCCCACTTGGATAATCATTGCATTTAACCACATGTTGATACACCTTTATTAATTACCCGTATATATATATATGTTGAATTATAGATTATTGTTGAACAAGATAAAACCTTATTATTATCCAATCGAATTGCCTTGGTTTGGAACTCCGACAAAGTATGAACATCCCTTACACGGGAAAACTTTTATACACCTAAGGTGGACAGAGTGAACGATAACATCCTTCTTTCATGTAGTATTGATCAATACAGGGTACAATGGGCTAATCACCCCCGTACCCGTAAGTTATGACGGTTTATAGATGAAGTTTTGTTTAACCTTTACAAAAATGAAAATAATGTTCATAGTATGTCCCCTTAACCTTATTTATAGTCAGTACGTAGTTTCAAAAATTTGAAAGAGGGTTGTTATGCTATTATTACCGGTTCAGATTACTTCGCAACTATTGATTTGTTGTAGAAGGGTAGTATAAAGAAAACATTTAAATTCTTTCAACTTATATATATAATTATTATTACTTGCTGGGCACTCAAATGCTCATCCTTGCTTAATTTAAATGTTTTCAGCTAAGTGTGAACAACCTGAAGGCTTTGCTAGAAACAAGGAAAAAGGGAAAGGTTGCTGAATGATTTCAATGTTATCTTATGTAATAGTTTAATATTATTAAGACAACATTATATATTTATTATCATGTATTGTAAGGAATGATTAGAGGTTACGTACTTGGGAGCTAGACTCTGATAATTATGTAAATTAAGTTTAATATTTATATTATTGTTATTATTATTTGTATTATTCCACTCATAGAAATGGTATCGTGAAGCACTGAATTCGGGATTCAAGTACCTGAGTTTGGGGGCTTTACAATTAACGTTCGTCATTCGTTCGTCCCTAATTCGATCATCCGAACTCAGAACTCGTTCGTTCTTAAGTCCACTACTCACGTTTCTACGTTCTTTTACATTCTTATGAAACCCTACATATTTGGGTTCATTTACATAATTTTTACTTCTTGTTTGTCTTTTACAAAATTTTTGCCATAACTTCGTTATAGCTAAGTTTAATCCGTTCTTCATGAACGTTTCTATTGTTCCTAACCAAGAAATAAGCAACTAACTTATACGCGATGGTTTTAAACTTGTCCATCAATATAAATTATACTACGTTGGTTTTAAACTTGTCCATCAACAACGTTCTTCCTGTTCTTCGCGTGTTCTTTGCGTTCTTCATTCGTTCTTCATTTTTAATCGATATTTTGATTACAGTTTTATTTTTTCTTGGAATTCGGTGTTATAAAACACCGTTCCTTACTTATTTCACCAAATTGTTCGTATGATTCATTCGGATCATTCAAATTAATTACGAAACTTATACTTACTTAATAAATTTATAAACTAAACTTCTAATTCTTATTTCGTTTTCTTCTCATAATTTCAACCATATAAAAATCATTCTTAACATCTTTTACTTCTATTTTCATTAATTTATGTTTTGAACCTATGAAACTTAAAGAAAAATTATCTTATAAGTTAGGTTTTCAATACCTTTCTTTCTATTCTTCTTCCTTTAGACAAAGTCGAGGATTTGCTAGCTTTTCTATTTCACGATCATCTCCGATCCGAGCATCCATGCTCTTTCTCTTCCGTCTTCTTCTTCTCCAAGCTCTTAAGCTTTCTCTCTCTCTCAAAGTGTTGGTTGATTTCAAAGAAATCAACTAACACTACTCTTTTATAGATTTTCAAAGCTAAGGGAAAAATAGTCATTTTGCCCCCAAAGCTACTATTCCCACCTCCTTACTATTCACGAAGCTTCTGTTCCGTCTTTCGGGATTCGTCTGATAGTTTTAAAAACTGCGATTCTCAGAATCTAAATATATTTGGATATTTCGTCTTTCCTCTACAGTTTAACTTTTACGCATTCTTCAAAACTCCGAAAAACTAAAAAACACTTTTTGATGTTAAGCATTTTTCTTCACTTTTTCCCCTAACGTAATTAAACGAATGAAAAGTACATAATAATACTTTTCGTCATTTTTATTTCATCCGATTTATTCACGTTTTTTGAGAAAAAGTTTTATCGACTTACTTAACTTTTCACGATATATTATTGACAAAATATCATTTCGACATACCAAACTCACGGAAAGTCTTAGGTTATTTGAACCCTAACCCTTAGGATTTTGTCGGGTGAATATTGCCTATTTCGTCTTTTTCCTAGGAAATATTTTTGTTCCCGAAAATTTTTTACTTTAGTCTTGAAAATTCTTACTCATTCAGTCTAGCTCGTAGCCAGAATCCTCCCATTTTATACTCATCCTAGGGTCTAGAACAATTAATAAACACATAACACATAATATTATTAATAAAAAGTCCTTTTATTAATAACTAATTCTTAAAATCTTAAATTCTGAACAATTCGGATTCTCCGGGTTGTTACATAAATCTTTTGAGATTATTAAGGTATGTATTAAGTTAAGGTTGTTAGACCTTGGGATGTAATGTAGAACCTTATTATATAATAAACAATGTATGTTTATTATTCTGCAATAGTTTACAGAATGTGTATGATGATGAGGGATCGTGAGCACCGAACCCGAGGTTAGAGAACCCGGATTTGGGGGCGTCATAGTAAATAAATTAATAAGTGAGTTAGGCATGTTAAACTTGCATCCATGATATCATGTCTCTAGTTAACAGTGCAAAATATCATGGCATGACACGTGTTCCATTTCACCCAACTAAGAGGGAAGATACGAAAAATGATTTCAAAGTTAATCTCTATCATTTACTCTTCTATTTTGTCATCTACAAAATTTGAACACTCATATTTTTGCTCAAAGTACCCAAATAGTTTTTCAAACCCTAGAGTTCAAAATTCTCAGAAAACTTTACCATTTGTGTATATTTTCAGATTCTGGTTAAATCAAATGGCAAAATTCTACATCGTAATCAGTATTCTGCTTTTCTCTTTTATCAGATTGTTGCTCAAAATAAGAAGATCAAAGATATTATGAAGCTTGTTGACAAAGTCAGGTTCTCCAAATGTTTGAACTCTAACACCAAGATCTACTCAGATCTCATCAAAGAATTATATCTAAATGTTGAGTTCAAGAATAATGAAATAACAACTAAAGTCAAAGGAGTTACACCTCAGATGGGAGCTGCAGAAAGCAACGTTTGTTTGGGTTTCGAGAACAAAGGTCTCACATCTCTAGACACAGTTGATTTAAACGAAGGAATGAAACTAATAGGTCATGAGAAGAATCCACAGTTAAAAGGTCTAAAGAAAAAGGAATTTCCACAAGAGTATGAGTTCCTTGCTGAAATCGTGGGCAAGTGTGTAAGACCCCAACTTTTATGAATAAAGATTTAATTTTCTCAAAATATTTTATTTAATATTATGGTGTGGATTTGATATAATGTTATAGTTGTGAATAATATTTACAAATTTTTCAAAGTAAGCAAGTTGTCATAAAATATTCGATTGGTTGGGGAATATTCCTTTTATCAGGGAATATTCTTACGATGACACAATCATTCGTGGGCCCTATAACGGAATTACTGTCGAAGTTAGAAAACAACAGAAATAACTTTTTATAATATAACGGCGAAAGTTTTACCATTAATTGTTGAAATACACGGTGGTAAAAGTATAGTAATACGTGTGGTTGCATAGTAGCACACGGTATTGATTATTGTTGATTACGTGAGAAGTCACTCAGTTATACTCAATTATTGCTACACTAATTGTTGCATAGTATCTCAAGTTATTGATTCAATTATTATAACAATATTTATATTATTAAATCAATAATTGAGACGACAAAGTTATTCATATTATTATTTTCATTATTGATGATGTCTAGAAAGTTCTGTCAAGGAAAGGGGTTTGGTCACCTAATTGCGCGTCAATAGGGAGAAATCCTTATCGGAAAGCCCCCTATTTCCTGGGAATGATCTGATTGTTAATATTGTGAGTTATAATATTAATGATGAATGTTATTAAAAATGTGTTTTGTGAAGCCAAGTGAGTTTAGATAAATAGAGAGGATTTTTATGAAGTATTTGTTGTAAATTTGGCTTGTTATTTGGAACCCCCACTTACCCATTTTTCAAAATTTTCGGTAGGGATTACTTTTATTTTATATATATATTATAAAAAGTTTTGTTTTTTATGAAAAATAGAATATATTATATTTTATTATACATAGTGTTTGCATAGTACTTGCATAGTATTTGCATAGTAAATCATGTGATTATCAAAAATTTTAATTGACTATTACTGTGCGTCCGTGATTTTTTTCCTTACTGTGCATCTAAATAGTATCATTCCATTCTCCTATAAATAGGATGCTCAATTTAGAAATGAAAATCACACTAGAATTAGAGAATTCTTCTTCTATAATATTAAGCGTATTTCTTTAGAATTTAAGGAAGCTTTGAATGTAGAAAATAGTGCAAGTTTTCTTCACGAATATCTCTGCTATACCAGTCAGAATTGATCTCTTTTCAAGGTAAATGTTATTATTTATTTCATATTCACTTACAATATTATTTTTCGTATTCGTAAGAAATTTGATTTTCGTTCAATATTCGTAAGGAATATTATTTTCGTTCAATATTCGTAAGGAATAATATCTTCGTTCAATATTCGTAGCAATACTATTTTCGTTCCACAGTTGTAAGGGATATTATTTTTGTTCAATATTCATAAGAAATAATAATTTCTTCCATACTCTATAGTATATAAGTAATATTATTTCGTTTCAAATTCTGAATTCTACACTCATGTTGATAAGTTTTGCTTCCATACTCCTTGAAATTAGTAGAATATCCTTGAAATTTGCGCTTCATTTAGTATTATTGTTTCACAAGGATATTTTTCTGAACATTCTTGTTAAATTTTAAGCTTTTCATTCTGGAGTACTATTCATGGGTACTATTCATACGTACGACACTATTCATACGTATGGTACTATTCATACGTACGATACTATTAACAAAGTACTATTCACAGATTATTATTCACGAAATACTATTCATGGGGTACTATTCACTCGGGTAATATTCATCCGGGGTACTATTCATGACAAAAATTAATTTCTTTTTTCTCCAAATTAATTTCGAAATATTATTCTTGAATTTTACTACACAAAGCGGTATCACGTTGACAATTTAGACATTTTTAAACTCTCGATAAATTTAAAGTCTTTAATATTTATCCTTGATCTCGTTTGATTGAATTTTTATATCATTGTCATCATCCTTTTGTTTATATTGTGATAAAAGTCATCTTCAGCCCGTATTGCATAGATGGACTGTTGATTTGTATGATTATAACTATGTATCGGTATAATCATGACCTATAATATTACAAATGATGTGGTAAAAGTCCTCATTAGCCCGTGTGCATTGATGGACAGTTGTTGGTATGATCATGACTATGGGTTCTCTTCGGCTAAGGGTGCAAAGATGAATTGTTGTTTGACATGATCATGACCATTGGTGATAACACGAATATCCTTGGCCCGTAGTGCATGTATAATTCATGGATGTGATACTAATGAATATCCTTGGCCCGTAGTGCATGGATATCCTCATTAGCCCGTGTGCATTGATGGACAGTTGTTGGTATGATCATGACCATGGGTTCTCTTCGGCTAAGGGTGCAAAGATGAATTATTGTTTGACATGATCATGACCATTGGTGATAACACGAATATCCTTGGCCCGTAGTGCATGGATAATTCGTGGATGTGATACTAATGAATATCCTTGGCCCGTAGTGCATGGATAATTCAATGATGTGGATTATTTATTAAGTTGAGTCTCAACGATAAAATTGATGATAAACTTTTAAATCATAGAAGATAGTAGATATCATACTCTACTTGAGTCTTCTAATGGATTATTATTTTCGCTACAATTGTTGATCTAAAACTTCTTGTCTATTCTATTCTATCAGTTGTTATATTGTTGAAGGCTAACGATAATTTATTATGCATTATCTTAGTCATAATATTATTTACTGGGCTACTTGAGCTCACCCTTTTCTTTCATTGTTCTCTTCAGGAAATAAGAATATAGCTGGGACTAGTTAGGGAATGGAGTGATGGTCCAAGATGGTTGCTATAGTAGTCCTCACTATTCTATAAAAATAGTGTGATAATAATTGTAATGAGGACTTATTTTGAGTTTGGATATTATCTAAGAGACAATATTTGTATTAAAACTCACAGCTTATGTTTTGTCGTATTCTGCACGACACTTAACAGTTGAGTAAATTAAGTTTGTATTTGAATTTTGTACCATATATTTGGCTACTCAGAATGGAGGATGTATACCTATTTTGGGGGCATCACAGTTGGTATCAAAGCTTAGGGATATAATCCCTGACTGAGATTTTATGTTAGAACTAGGAGGGGAGAGATGGGTAAATCCTTCGCTAGTATGACCTACTTAAGCTTATGTGTTATTTAATTGGTCGTTCATGTAACGACCGTTAAATTTATACAACTCAATTATCGACTTCGGTCGTTAATAACACGTCTAACTTCTTATTTTAAATCATTATTCAATGTTAAACTTAATAAAATACGGAATAATTTAAACTTTTCTATCTTATTTTACTTTAATTCCCTGAATCAAAACCTTTATCATCTACATTTTTTTTATTCAAATTTATTTTATGAATTGCTTCATCAGAGTTATTATAAACTAAAACTTACAACAAGGTTCAATTCCCTTTATACATCGGTTAAAATTAAACTTTACAACTCAACATCTGTTAAACATCATACATTATCAAATACATCATCTGGAATCTTATTCATGGTTCAAAAACAATAACAACTTAGCCAAAGTATATAAATCTTTGAGTATCATATCTGATTCATGTCATTCAAGTAGCACATAACTTTACCTTGAATCTTTAACCTACAAAAGTTGTTATTTACAAGGTTGATCTTGACAGCTCAGCAAAATTTAACAGTTTTCATGCATCAAATAGCACATAATAACATGCTCAATATACATCTCATAAACATTGGACTAACATAACATACATGTTGTAGTTCATATAACAAGTATAAAGATTAATTTCTTTACTCAGTCTTCATTCATTACTCAATCAACATACTCATAAGTTGACTTTAACATTTCATACTTTCAATATATATATAACACATCATGCTTTTTGCAATAAAGATTTAAAACAGTTAATCATCAAGTTTCACATAGCAAATAGGAACTGAAAGACTTGCCTTGATCGTTGTTTACCAATAACAGTTTAACAGCTTACAGCTATCTGCACTTCACGTGCCCTACATAATTATATAATCATACACATCAACTATTAGTCACATAGAAACGCATGGTAGTTGTAATAAAAACTTTACTCTACATCCCATAACCCTTCTTATTAATTAATACACAATGTTCAATTTGATTGTGTTAACTTTCAACTTATATCTCACTATATTTCTTCTTAGGTCACACCCGAAGTTCATTCAAGTGTTTAATTCTAGATAGGACTACATATTGGTTCATATCTTATAATATTCATTTCAGTTGACTTAAAACACTTTTTACGTTCATTAACATTTGTTATGACGTTTTGACGTTCATTCGTCACACGCTCGATTTGTCTCTCTTGTGTATGCTTAGTATGCTTATACAACTTATCTAATAGATCATTTATTAATATTAAGCATCATTATATTTACTAACATTCATGTTTTATAACTTAGAACAACATCTTTTATCATCAGAAGCACTACACTTGCATATGTGCATGCCCGACGCCCTCCGATTGTCCCCGAAAACACAACAGTCCTAACGATGACCATTGTGACCCTTGTTTCTGACCTCAAATCAAAAAACCTAAAGAATGAAAGTTGTAGGTATATTCGATCTCATTACGGATCATTATGAATTGCCTCAATCAGAGTTCGTACGAAAACGTTATGACTATTTTACTAAAACCGGTCAAAACAGTCACAGCTAACACACTTTGGGCGCAGCTGTGCCCAATTAAGCATTAGACACAAGATGCAAGGCTTAGACTCAAGAAATTGCACCCCAAATGACTTAGGGCACAAATACGATAATACTGCAGAGCGTAAAGCGGGACTCTAAGTTCACTGTTCTTGCGATTTTTGACCCTTTTCTCCTACTAATCTTCATAACTTGAGTTATACACATCCAAATTAGTCCATTTTTGATTATATGGATTCATAATTCATAGAACTACATCATACTAGAATTATAACAATTTATAGGAACATAAACTAGCCTAAATCTTGACACAAAACTCATGTTCATACTAAACTTTCATGTTTTAACATGTTTAGCGAATTCATTCACTACGAATTTGTTTCTTAACCAAATTGATTCATTCAACTTGCATTCTTTTCATTTCTTATCATAATAACATATTCTAGGCTCAATTTAGAGTTTAGTTCACAAACTAACTACCGATATTTTGTACTTTCACAAGCCATATACATAACCATATACACTGTAAATGATTTTCTTTTTTTTTTGAACATAATTAGCACACTAATTCCTTGTCTAGATGCTAATTCTAACATCACAAATACACATAAACTCAATAATTCAGTTTGTATAACTATAATTCATCAAACATGCAATTTACAGAAAATTTTGAAAGTGAAGAACATGAACTCTTTTTATAAATATACAACTTAAAGTTGAGAGGTTATACCTTCAATTTCTTGGAGATAATCCATGAAAAACACAGTGAATTTCTTTGGAATCACAGAAATTCTCTCTCAAGTTTTCTCAAACTCTCTCAAACTTCTATGTAAACTCTCTCTTCTCTCTTCTTCTTATGCTTAGGCTAAACCCTTTTCACGTAACATAAAACCAACGCACAAAATAAACTAAACCCAAACATCTAAAACTGAAGTTTTATTAAATATAATAATGATATATCAGTTATAAAATTTAATATATTTTATTTATATTTTTATTATTTAAAAATCAAATTCAAATTCAAAAGCTATAAGGCTTTGTTTGGAAAAACACTTTTAAAATAAAGACTTAATACTTTTAAGCCTTGTTTGGTAAATCCATTTAAACTACTTTAATTTATTTTAATAAATCATTTTTACTATAGTTTATATCACATATTATTTATTTGAATTTCCATATCCAATCTTAGTTAAATAAACTAATTACAACATATTAATACATTTCCCACTTAACCAATTACCACAAAATTATAATCTCATTATAATTTTATTTAACAAATTATCATATCACTTTAATTATTAAATTAGGGCGCAATATATCAACTCATGTAATCTTTAACAACTCTCTAACTATTAAATTAAATTAGAGTATTATCTAATAAATTTAATTCACAAATATCTACTAACAACAACCACATAAATAAAATATTTATTTAATTTAATAAATATTTTAAATTACAAATAAAATCCTGGATTGTTACAATTCAGAATATAGGGATAATATGTGGCATGTCAATTAACCCATTTTTTGTGACAGTGTTTAAAAATGACATTTGAAAATGTCGAGATAAGCAATGAAGCACATGAGACTGTTGAATCACCAACGATCAATAACCAGGATAATGTGCATCAGGAACGTAATAATCCTCCTATAAACAACAACACCGACCAAATGAAGAACGATGGTACGTTTAGGAGCTTTCTAGAATTTATGCAAAACTAAACGAGAGAGACTCCTGTTTATAATGTAGGTGGAAACACTGGCAACTCACGGCTGGTCACTGCTAAGCAGTTCAAGGAGCTGGGACCGCCAGAGTTTTTGGGAAAGCTAGATCCACTTAAGGCAGAGGCATAAATTAAGCAAATCACCAAGATATTTGATGTCTTGGGATGCTCAAAAGAGCAAAAGGTTCCCTTCGCCACCTTTATGTTACGTGAACAGGTAAATTACTGGTGGAAATCTGTAAAACGTACTCATCTTTTCGCACTAAAGATGTCTTGGGAGAAGGTCCAAGAATTTTTCAATGACAAGTACTTTCCCGAAAGTATTCGTCACATGAAGGAGGTTGAATTCATCAAGCTGGAGCGAAACAATATGATTGTGTCGCAGTACGAGGCTAAGTTTGCCGAGTTTTCCTGGTTTGCATCCCATTTGGTTGATAATGAGGAGCGAATGACGCGAATGTTTCTGCGAGGTTTGAAACCCAAAATATGTCAATACCTCATTTCTCACAAACTTTATTTATATTCAGATGTTGTGAATAGGGCTCAGTTATTAGAACGTGATTATGAGTCAGCTAAACCAAAAGGCTACGACCAACAATACGATAATAATCGTACCGGTGGCAACGACTATCGGAACAACGATAACCATCGTGGAGGAAATTATCATGCCAGAAATGGTAACCACTTCGGTGGTAATCATGGCTAAGATAATAGGAAAGGTGAACTAAGTGGGAACAACTTTAAGAAGAGAAGATTCAACAATGATGGAAAGACGTCAGCACCAACACCCATTGTCAAGGAAGGAGAACGACCACTAGTTGTATGTTACAAATGAAGACAGGATGGACACATCCGTCCAAACTGTACGCAGCAACCCAAAATGTGTTTCAATTATGGAAGAGAAGGTCACCTAGCTCGATTTTTATCGTGTAGTGAAGTCAAGTCCAGCTGGGATGGTGACGCCAAAGGATGTCCCAGACAAGTCAAAGTTGGTAGTTTAAGTGAAAGCGTTTGTCGAGGAACCCGAATGAAGTTATCACGGGTAAGTTAATCATAAACTCTTGCGAAGTCTATACCTTATTCGATTCTGGTTCTACCCACTATTTTATTTTACCTAATTGTGCTCAACGTTTAAACTCGACTCCGGAGAAAATAGACTTTGACTTATCTATTTAAAATCAATTAGGAGAAACTTTCATTACATCCAATGCTTATAAATATTGTTTGATTCAAATCGGCACCCTCACATTACCTGTCGATCTCATCTCTTTGAAAATACTTGCATTTGATGTGATTTTAGGAATCGACTAGTTAACTACTCATCGTGCTAAAATTTATTGTTTTCGTAAGGTTGTTAGTTTTCATATTCCTAACCAACCTGTTATGCGAATTCAAGCAACCAAACCACTAAAGTCAATCACCGTCACATCAAGCCATAAGTAAAGAGCCCCAAGCCTTTATCTAATGACTTCCTTGTGTGGAATGCACCGAAGCCAGACTTTTTGTAGGGGACGCCGTGAATAACGGTGGCAAGTTGATAGGTATCAGTGTGAGGTGCTATCCAAGTCTTAGATGAGAGTCATCGTTTTGAATGATATTTCTATTTTTATAAATTTCCTGACATATTCCCTTAAGAACTTCTTAGCCTACCCGCAGCGCGTAAAATCGAATTTTGTATCGACCTTGAACCCGATACAAAACCCTCAAATATTTCTTAACCTAGAACGAACGTAACATGTGCCAAAGACATTGGCTCAAGCTGTTGAAAGATTACGATAATACCATTCAAATACCATCCTCGAAAAAGCGAACGTAGTAGCTGACGCATTGAGTAGAAGATTCTATGCGTTTATGAGTGCGATGTTGTTAACATAAAGCCCCATTTCGTACGACTTACAAAAGATGGAGATAGAGTTAAAGACTCCAAGAACCTACATGAAGACAGGGAATATACGATTAAAACTGACTTTAATCGATAAAGTTAAAGCCGTTCAAGCTACAGACTCAGAGCTGACGAATGTGAAGAAGAAGGTGCAAGAAGGCGTTATTCTAGAAGCAAGAATCGATGAAGAGATGAAATCTCAACACTCGATTTTATTTGTCTATTTTAAATCCTCGATCGAGTAGGAACTGTGGCCTATGGACTCGCTTTACCGCCAAGCATGTCGCGTGTTCATAACATTTTTCATGTATCAATGTTACGTAAATATATGGATGACCTAAACCATATTATTGAATTAGAGCCAGATGAAATAGCGAAAGATTTAACGTATGAAGAGGTACTTGTTAAAATCTTGGATAAGAAGAAACATATTCTACGCTCAAAGGTTATACCTCAAGAGTTATAATACGAAATGAAAACAAGGTATCCTCACCTCTTCGACATACCAGATGCATACCCCAATTTCGAGGACGAAATTTCATAAGAATGGGAGGTTGTAAGATCCCAACTTTTATGACTAAAGATTTAATTTTCTCAAAATATTTTTTTTAATATTATGGTGTGAATTTGATATAATGTTATAGTTATGGGTAATATTTATAAATTTTACAAAGTAAGCAAGTTGTCATAAAATATTCGATTGGTCGATGAATATTCGTTTTATCAAGGAATATTCGTACGATGGCACAATCATTAGTGGACCCCACAACGGAATTACTATCGGAGTAAGAAAACAACAGAAATAACTTTTTATAAAATAACGGCGAATGTTTTACCGTTAACTATTGAAATACCCGGTGGTAAAAGTACAGTAATACGCGTGGTTGCATAGTAGCACACGGTATTGATTATTGATGCTTACGTGAGAAGTCACTCAGTTATACTCTACAGTAATTGCTACATAGTATCTCACGTTATTAATTCAATTATTGTCACAATATTTTATATTATTAAATCAATAATTGAGACAAAAAATTTATTCATATTATTATTTACATTATTGACGATGTCTAGAAAGTTCTGTCGAGGAAAGGGGTTTAGTCACCTAATTGCGTGCCAATAGGGAGAAATCCTTATCAGAAAACCCCCTCTTTCCTGGGAATAATCTGGTTGTTAATATTATGAGTTATAATATTAATGATGAATGTTATTAAAAATGTGTTTTTTGAAGCCAATTGAGTTGAGATAAATAGAGGGGATTTTTATTAAGTATTTTTTGTAAATTTGGCTTGTTATTTGGACTCCCACTTACCCATTTTTCAAAACTGTCAGTATAAGTTTTTTCAGTTTTGTTTTATATATATATATATATATATATATATATATATATATATATATATATCCCCGTTCAGAAGAATTCCGCTTAAAGAGCATTATTTCTTAAAAAGCATTACTTTTTAAAAGGCTCCGTGTTTTTCATTCTCCCTCCTCATTATCCAAATCTCAGCTCCTAACCATCGATTGCTGTAAAAAATTGAAGCCCGGAGTTCCAAATCTTCCCTTGATCCAAACATCGAAGCCTAGTGCTCTCAGTCGTCTAATGGTACTTACTTCTTTCTCTATTTGAATATTCAAAAAACTTCTCCAAATCTGATGAGCAACGAAGTTGGAACAGAAATAGAAGCTTTGTGATCAGAAGAACATCGAAGCCCTATAATCTTCAAATTTGGAGAGCCCAATGTTCGGTACCCTTGATCCCCAAAGTTCATAACCCTTGATAATCTGAACCTTCACAAATTAGAGAATCCCTTAGTTCGATCAGAGTAATGCCCTCAAAGCCTTTTATTGAATTCTTCATTTCTATTTTTTTTAAAATTTAGGTTTTTTTGTTGTTAATAGAACCCTTAATTTGAAATTTGTTACTTGTAGACACTCGAAATTTTCTGCACGCTTGTTACTAACATTGTAGGAGGGCAGATTCGTCTTTCGAAGATAACCCTGGAAGACAGCTGACATCCATTCCGGATACTACCGGAAGTTCAGTTCCAACCCAAAACACAAACCAGGAACATCATTCCAAACCCCGAAACACACACCGGGAGTGTCATTTCCAATCTTGGAGATAACCCCGAGGTATGCAGATCAAAAGACCAGCAACAACACCGGAGAGGACAGTTCTATCTTGACGATAACACCCCGACATTCAGTTCCGGTCCCAGAACCAACACTGGGAGTAGCGATTCCATCCTTGGTGATATCCCCGAGGGATGCCATTGCAGTTCAGGTGATAACTCCGAAAATGCTTGTTTCAAACACATGTGATCGGCTTCAAGTTCCGACCTCCTATCGAGGCACTCATACCTCAGACCCAGAGCTAACAACGGGCAGACAGGCACACCCACAGATGACAGTGAGTCATATAAACAAGCAGTCCAATCTCAGATGTAACCCTAAGCAACGTCTGCTTTCCGCTCAAACCGGCGATAACCCCGGTGAGGAGTCAAAATGTCGTCTTACCGCCTCAACGTTTTCTCTCACAAGATGATATCGTGGCATACAAACAAGTAGTCCAATCTCAGATGTAACCCTGAGGAACATCTACTTTCAACTCAAACCGGCGATAACCTCGGCGAAGAGTCAAACATCATCTTGTCTCTTCAACACCTGCGCGTCATCTCAACACTTCATACTTACATACATCCAACAATGTCCCACAAGAACTGAGGAGTTACAATCCCGAGTGACTATTACGCGTGGCAGTACTTTGGATAGAATTTGAAGCTTGAAGACCATGGGCATAGACCCCTCTTCCTGACTTCGTACAACCTCTAATCCATGTCATTGCGTAACTCTCGACATAAGCGGTCCAAAGAAGGTCAGATATACCTCGTTCGAATGCTTGGATTGAAGTTCTGCAAGTTTGAGCAGACATTACAGTGCATGAGTACACGTACTTCGAGATGACAGGACCCGCGAGGCTCGGATGCACCACGACCAGCCGCAGGTACAACTGTAGCTGCCGTAGGTGTACCTGCGGCCATCCGTCTATAAATATGAGCCTTGGGGTTAGCCATTTGAAGAGGAGAAAGAGAGGAAAAGGCGAGGAAGCCCTGTCCATTTTACTATGTATACACATCTTTTGAGTGTTTCCTCATCTTTAAACACTTGTTAGCTCACATATAGTTATCATTTATCCGGTGGGAGCTGAGTGTTTATCCATTTAAAGTCATAGAAGTCTAGTTTGGCAGCCCACTGTAAGCCTTCTCCCATTTTATAAAGTCTTCTTCTCATATTAGCACACACTGTTATACACATTGAGAGTCGTGTTGTGTGCGTTTGCCTGGACTTCGGTCCGTGGTTTTCATTTCTGTCTGTATATATATACTTATATATGTATATATTTCATATATGGACTAACATTATCAAGTTATGCCTCGATTGAGCCTAGACTTCGGTCTGGAGCGTTTATTGCTTTTATATATATATATATATATACTTATATGTATAATTGTTATTAGACATATCTGATGAGCCTGGATTTTACATAGGAGCATTTACTTGCTTTTTATATATATATATATATATATATATATATATATATATATATATATATATATATATATATCATTGTTATCGGACATATCGATGAGCCTAGATTTATATCCGGTGCATTTATCGCTTATATATATATATACTTATATATATAATTATTGTCGGACATATCCAGGTAGTGCGGATTTACATCCGATCGTTTTTTTGCTTTATATACATATATATATATATATATATATATATATATATATATATATATATATATATATATATATATACACGTTTATATCAGGCCTGGAGTTTAATTCGTGGCCATTTACAGCTTTACTTACATTTCGTCTTGCCTGAAGTTTACTTCGTGTCAGTTGATCGCTTTTACAGCTTTATTTACATTTCGTCCTGCTTGGAGTTTACTTCGTGGTGGTTGATCATGTCCATATATATATATATATATATATATATATATATATATATATATATATTTCTGACTTTATATATATATATAATCGCTTATCGGTGGTATTGCGAAGATCATGTGAGCTTAGGAATCATGTGATCACAGATTTAGTCTACTGAATCTAGATTCGGTTCCCATGATGGACATTTTTCAGCTGTAAGCAGCTTGTACATTATTTTACAATGTCTGAATTTCCTTGGATGGCTGTCATACCCATGAGGAGTTCGTCACTGCTGTATATTATTTTCTCGAGAATGCTTCGCATCTTGAAAATAAAAGCAAACAAGTCGAACATTAATAATAAAATGGAAGTATCAAAGGCCTCAATTACTATTGAGCACATGGTTTGAAAAAACCTCTTTTACAAAACGTCATTGCTATATCTTATTTAAAACTGAATTTTTCTATAAATTCAAACCCTATGTATATAGGTGTGAACGAGGTACAACACTACTTCCAAATAATTGCACATTGATCTACACACACACATATTCATATAATAGTTTCTTTGAAAAGTGGCGATCACCGTGGTAACACGGATGTCGGGGGGGTGCCTAACACCTTCCCTCCGCATAATTAAACCCCTGGACCCAAATGAATCTCGGTTTCACAGACCCATTTAGCAGTGTCACATCACTGGGTCAATGTGCAAACCTTTTCGGTTGCATTGGTGCAACCAGTTAAATACACCAACTGGCGACTCTTAAAATCAAATCGTCGACATTATACATGTCGGACCTTTTTCACTTATTTTTTCAAACAAATCTCACATTAATATGAGAACACCGAAGAACAAGTAACAAAAAGGGACACTCAGAAATCCCGACGTCTACAGGTGGCGACTCTGCTGGGGACTCCAGTAAGAGGGCTTAAGCCGCTATTACAAACTTTTCAAAATTGTTATATGCTTGTGTGTGAATGTTGCATTTACATTTCTGATGAATGTGTACGAATGTATTTTTATTTACTGCACTGCTAAATATCTATCTGTGATATTAGTGCTTCACACATGTCATCATTTTGCATAAACGGTGAGACACGTTGTATGTGAATGTATGTTGTGTGGTTCCTCCATCAGGAGGCTATCCTGTCGGTGTTTGATTACTGGACTCGTAGGGAGAATAATTCCAACGAGGCTCAGGAAAGGCACCACCCAGATTCGCTCCAGTTGAAAGACCAGATTAACTTCCCGTCAAGTAGATTGCGATGATCTGGGAACCTTCATGTCAAAAAGCCGCCAGAGAAACCCTATGATAGGTCAACCTCTGATGAACCAAACGCGGGGGAAAGTCTCTTCATGCTTTCCATTTTTCAATTACTTGTAAAAGAATTTACTTATAATTTTATTCCATGTTCATCCATATGTAATGGAAAATATGAAGAATATCTGTGCATACATGACATGTTATCAATTAACAATCGGTTTTGCAGGACAAAATTCTTAAAACGAACATGTTATGATAACATTTATATTACCCTAAGACTAAACTACATAAGTCTTTTTGTAGGGAAGCAATTGGGCCTGTTACCCGCTCAAAATCCAAAAAGGCCACGAGCCTACAACCAATCATGTCTTCTTCCAAACAGTCTAGTCCTGTTTTCCGAGAAGAATTTGACGGATTGAGTAAACAAATCACAGACTTGGTTATTCTACTGAAAGAATTGCACTAGTCTACTCAGGGTACGTAGATACCTATGCATACAGAATCCTCTACACAAGGAGGAGTTCAAGGTCTAGTAAAAACAATTCCAGAACCTTAGTTGGATACGACCAACAAAGACCCTGAAAGCACCCATCTCAAAAGAGATCCAGACACCAGTGATATCAGGAAGAAGGTCCTTCAAATGGAGGAAAATATTCGTGTTCTCAAAGGGATTGGAACACATGGTAGTGTTTCATATGCAGACCTTTGCATATTTCCTGGGGTTCATTATCCAGAGAAATTCAAGACCCCTGATTTTGAGAAATATGACGGATTAGGGGATCCTTATACACATTTAAAGGTGTTCATTGGAGAACTCGGATCTTATGCGGAAAATGAAAAGCTCAGAATGCAGCTATTTCAGAAAAGTCTGACTGGAGAAGCCCGTTCATGGTATACCAGTTAGACAACTCAAAGATCCATAGTTGGGAAGAGCTAGCTCACGCCTTCCTCACTCAATATAGTTTTCAATCTCAGATGGCTCCTGACCAGTATCAAATCACCAAGGTCAAGAAACAGTCTAATGAGTCTTTTAGAGAGTACGCTCAAAGGTGGAGGCGCCTTGCTGCTCAAGTTATTCCTTCCATGACAGAATCAGAAATGGTCATGACTTTTATAGATGTATAGGAAGCTCCTTTCTATGAAAGAGTTCTAGCTGGTATTGGCAAACCATTCTTTGAAATGATTAAGGACATCCAGTCTTAAACCATTCTACCTAGCCGCTCTTAAAGCTGTTGCTGAGTACATCCAGTCCGGATCTTATGGAAACAACCCCCGGAGGGTCTATAAAAAGAAAGAGGAGGATGTTTCCTTGATACTACAAGGGAAAAAAGGAAATCATAGCATGCCTATGTAGAGGATAAACTACTCCCCTTTTCCAACACAATCTTCAAACCCTCCATTGCCTAAAAGTGGAGAAGTAAAGCGACCTCGAACGTTCACACCCTTATGGGACTCGCTCGAGAATATTCTTGCTCTTCTGACTGCTCAGAAGAAAATTACACATCTTCTTTAACCATCCAACCCTAATGGGAGGGGTTTTAATGCTACTCGGAAGTGTGCTTATCATGCCGGAGCACCTGGACATGATACTCAAGATTGTTGGGCCTTGAAACACAAGATTCAAGATCTAATAAACAACGGTGAGATCGTTGTCACCAAACCAGATCAACCTCATGTGCAAGACAACCCTCTTCCTCAACACAAAGAAGAAGAGGTCAACATGATCAGTTGGAGCACTGGACAAGGTTCCAATTCTAATGGCGAATCATCCCAACCCATTAAAGACAGTGTTGACAGATGGGATTATGCAAAGTTCCAGTTTACCATGGAACCAAAGATGAAAGCTCTTTGCAAACAAATTGAGCAATTGGCAGAACTGGTGACCCACCAGCATCAAGTCACACGCCAATTAATCAGGCAGGAACATGCCTATCTCCTTCCTTTTGTTATGAATGCTTCCTCACCACCTTTAGAAAGCGAAGCTATGGAGGATAAGGTTGCGAAGAGAGCAAATGCTAAAGCCCGTCGTGATTTTGCCAATAAGAGGGAATTTACCTATTTGGGCTAATCTATGGAGGAGATACTACAGATGTTGATCAACGAAGGAAGAATTACCTTCCTTCTCCCTCTAATCAATCCCCGTTCAAGACGGTTTAATTCTGATGAAGTGTGTCAATATCATTCACATTCTCGCGGTCACATCACAGAAGAATGTTGGGCACTCCGCCATCTCATTCAGAATCTTATTGATAGCGGTGTCCTACAAATAGCAGATGATTACACTGTGCAACTCAAGGGTGGGAATGCATGTTCTACCAAATGGAAGGGATCAATAGCAGTTATATCTGAAGTGGATGATGAGACTGTCAAAGTATTTCCCATACAACCAATTCAACTCCAAGGAGTTGACAATCCTTTGAAAGTGGTCGCACCAGAGCCAATTTTTTTATCTTTCAGACCACAATATCATGTTGTCAGCTTACACAAAGTTCCATGGAATTATGGAGAAGCTGAAGGATCCACGTCTCATACTACTGCTACAGTGTCGAAGGAAAATCCACTGTATCTCTCTCAACGGGTTATTAAACCTACTTGCGAAGCAAAGGGGAAGTTTCCCATGGAGAAGATTGAAAAATTCCTCCACATTATGGGCCACAATGAAGCCAAAGTGATTTTAAGCTTGCGAGAAGCTCCACACCAGATTTCAATACTGGACTTGGTTTTCTCTTCTGAGGATCAGCGGAAGATCTTACTGAAGGTTTTGGAAGAAGCCTACTTGCCAAAATTAGTGGATGTGGAAAAATTTCCAACATTTGGTTAATCACATTTTTAACAACAATGTGATATCCTTCACTGATGACGACATACCTCCCGAAGGGACCGGTCATTGCAAGCCTTTGTATATTATAGTTTTGTCTTCCGGGTATATGCTAGCTGGAGTTTTGATAGATGGAGGCTCATCTCTAAATATATGTCCTTATGACACCTTGGTGAAGATGAATATCAATCTTAAGCGGATCCAAAGCAGCCATACGGTCATCAGAGCTTTTGATGAATCCCGACGAAATTCTGTTGGAAAGATTGAATTGCCAATTGAGATTGGTCCAAATACATTCAATGTATCCTTCCACGTCCTCAAGATAGATTCAAGATACAACCTGTTATTGGGGAGACCATGGATACACATGGCTGGAGACGTTCCCTCCACACTACATCAATAACTCAAATACATTGTCAACAACAGTCTAGTTACTGTCAATGCTGAGCCAGAATGTCCTGAACAAGGAACCCTACCAATTATCAGCTTCAATTCAGAAGTTGAACCAGCCAGTTTTTATACTCTGGAAGTGAGTAACGCACAATACGATTCTATTGGAGCGCCACTTCCCGTACCCAAGATTTTTGCCGAGGTTATATCGGCCACTCAAGAAATGATGTTAATGGGTCATCAACCTGGACAAAGGCTTGGCAAAGATAAGCAGGGTATTAAGCACCCTATCCAAATGTCCAGTCAAATTGGAACAACCGGGCTAGGATATTTTGTCGGTTCCAGACACAGGAATCCTCATAAGCACAAGCAGGTTCCTCAAGCTTCCGCCGCACGGCGATTTTCTACACCTTTACCTCATGAGTTGATGAAATCTCCAGTAAATGTTCCAGCCCATGCTGTGGCTATGCTGTTTCCAAAACAAGTGCCAATCAAAGCAAAAGAGGTGCTGATTCCTGATCCTGAGGTGGAAGAAAAGGAACGAAAACGTAAACATGACCTTGCCTTGATGATGGCGGGCATACGCGTCATTGTTCATGATGAACATATAAACAGATACACCCCAGACGATGATTTCCCAGATGTCATGGTTATCATTCGGGAAAAGGATGACAATGACGATCCTTCCATCACTGCAGTCCTTCTAGACTTTGCCCTCGATAATTGGAGCAGCACTCCATGCATTGGTCGACGAGGGTAAAATGGTCAGAAAATCCCTCTGCCCTGTAGATAACTTTATTGCTTGCTTTCCTTTACAGTACTAGCAGTTATTTTATCAAGTACATGTTAACACTTTTGTATAATCGAACAATTGCATATATTAAGTGAAAGCATATTTTTTTTCAGGACTCTGAATTTAGATGTGCCTGTACTTGCTGATGAGGTTCCTTCTCTCCACAAAGGCTGTAACTTTGATGCAAAGTTTGACTCAGACTTGGTGGACATACAAGAGGACATTAAGACACCTCAAGAGATTAAGGAATGGGTTGCAGACAAACCAAAACCTAATCTTGATCAAACCATTTCTTTTAATCTTTGAACCTTAGACAACCCTAGGTTAATCCAGATTGGTTCAGACCTTACCACAAATCAACGGAATGAAATGGTTGCACAGTTAACCCAATTCTAGGATGTGTTTGCATGGTCTCATGAAGACATGGTGGGCTTGTCCATTGATTTTGTTCTTCATCGCCTTCCCATTAAAGAACGATTCAATCCAGTTAGGCAAAAGCTCAGGCGATTGAAACCTGAGTGGAGTTTAAAGGTTAAAGAAGAAATTGTGAAACAATTTCAAGCTGGCATTATCATGGTGTCTACATATCCGGAGTGGATATCCAACATTGTTCCCGTGCCTAAACCAGGGGGAAATGTGCGGGTCTGCGTGGATTATCGGGATTTGAACAAAGCTTGCCTTAAAGATAGCTTTCCCGTGCCCTTTATCCACATTCTTATTGACAATAATTCTCAATACGGCATGTACTCTTTTGCTGATTGCTTTGCGAGGTACCATCAAATTATGGTCGCTGAGGAAGATCGTGAGAAAATTGCTTTCATCACGCCTTGGGGAACTTTTTGCTACAGATGGTTGTCATTTGGCCTCATCAATGTCGGGGCAACCTATCAGTGAGCTATGATGGCTCTTTTACATGATTTAATGCATAAAGAGATAGAGATCTACGTGGATGACATCATTGTCAAATCCCGAAAGGAGGAAGACGACTTAGACCATCTCAGAAAACTTTTCAACAGGTTGCGTAAGTACAACTTGAAGTTGAATCCCGCCAAGTGCGCCTTTGGTGTTAAGTTAAGCAAGTTGCTAGGTTTCCTAGTCAGCCACAAAGGGATTGAGCTAGATCCTACCAAAATCCAGGCCATCAAGGAAAAGCCAATTCCTCAGATAGAGAAGGAAATATGGGTATTCTTGGGAAGAATCAACTTCATTAGTAGGTTCATTTCTCAACTCACAGCATCCTGCGAGCCAATCTTCAAGTTGTTAAGGAAGAACTCCTCCATAAAATGGAATGATGAGTGTCAGAAAGCCTTCCTCACAATCAAAGAGCAACTGATTAACGCTCCTATTTTAGTACCTCCCAAGGATGATGTTCCCCTGTTCATGTACCTGTCCATAAATGACAATGCCATGGGCTGTATGCTGGGGCAAAAAGACAATAGAGGCCAAGAACGAGCTATCTATTACCTCAACAAAAGATTCAGCATCAGTGAACACAAGTACACTCTGATCGAGAAGACTTGTTGTGCTTTAGCATGGGCTTCCATGAGGTTACAATGTTACTTCCATGGTCACACAACCCATCTCATATCCCGAGTAGATCCTCTCAAGTATGTGTTCAGTAAGCCCATACTGAATTGTCGACAGTCCAGATGGCAGTTGATCCTACAGCAATTTGACATCGTCTACGTGACGCAAAAGTCTGTTAAAGGTCAAGGAATTGCAGATCAACTGGCCGCTGCACCTGCAGGGGACTACAAACCCTTGGAAACATACTTTCCCGACGAAGGGGTAATGACCATTTAGCTATAACATCAGTACGATACATGCCATACGCGGAGAATGTATTTTGATGGAGCTGTTAACACAGAAGGAGTAGTTTTAATATCCGGTACGGGGGAGCAATATCCCATCGCCGTCAAATTGCAGTTTGTCAGCACCAACAACACAACTGAGTATGAAGGCTGTATCATGGGCCTAAAACTTGCTCGTTCAATGGGCATCAGGCGGTTAACTGTCTTTGGGGATTCCGAATTGGTAATCAAGCAATCTACAGTAATCTATCAAACCAAAGAATTACATTTGCTTTCTTACCATCGACAAGTTTTACAGATGGCTTTGGAGTTTGAAGAAATATCCTTTCTACACCTTCCTCGTAATAGGAATGATTTTGCAGATGCATTAGCTGTAAGACCCCAACTTTTATAAATAAAGATGAATTTTTTATAAATATTATTTTTGAATATTATGGAATAAATTTGATATAATGTTATAGTTGTGGGTAATATTTATAAATTTTGCAAAGTAAGCAAGTTGTTATAAAATATTCATTTGGTCGGGGAATATTCTTTTTGTCGGGGAATATTCGTAACGACGACTCAATCATTGGTGGACCCCACAAAGAAGTATTGTTGTAGTTAGAAAACGACAAATTATCTTTCTATAAAAATAACGGCAGAGGTGTTAATTAAAAGCATTGAACTACCCCATTAGTAAAAAGTACGATGTCTGGCGTAGTTGTATAGTAGCACACGATATTGATGCTTACGTGAGAAGTCACTCACCACGCTCAATTATTGCTACTGATAATCACGCATCATATCTCTTATATTATTGATTCAATTATTGTCACAGTATCATTTGTATAATATGTTATAGTATTAAATCCATAATTGAGACGACAAGTTATAAATGATTAAATAATTGTTGAAAGATTAAATATGTGTTGATTAAAAATAAAATGATTTGTGGTAATATTTATTCAATCCTTGATGTATATAAAGAGTCTGTTATGAGACGTTTGTGGTAAGTTTGATTATTTTATGGGAGGGCCCATATGTCATCATCTAAGAGTCTCTTCGTCAATAATAATTACCTTCGTCAATAGTAATTACCTTTGTGAATAGTAATTACCCTCGTCAATAGTAATTACCTTTACCAGACGTCAAACCACTTGTCGTTTCATATTACAGGCGTCGAACCACTTGTCGTTTCACATTACAGGCGTCGAACCACTTGTCGTTTCACATTACAGGCGTCAAACCACTTTTCTTTTCACATCACCAGTCGTCAATCCACTTGCCTTTTCACATGATAGGTGCTAAGCTAGAAATATTTATAAATAGAGGCCTAGTGCTTCATTATTTTTCACGAATTCATTCAAGCTATAGAGAGAGAAAGTATAGAGAGAATAAGAGATAAAGAAGAAGAGTATTTTGTTACTACACTCTATAAAGATTCAATCTCCTACTAAAAGTAAGGGTGTTATTCTTTCTTATTCATGAAGAAGAGAATTGTTATTCCATTGCTTATTATTACTGTTGGAATAACTTTGTATCGTGGTTTACCCTATACTTGGTGACATTCTTCTATTATTACATTGGAACATCCATGTCGTGTGTTTTACAGGACTGGTTAAAATCTTTATTATTATTCTATTGGAACATCCTATTCGTGTGTTTTTACAGGACTGGTTAAAATCTTTTTTTTTATTCTATTAGAACATCATATACGTGTGTTGTACATCGGACTGGTTATGTCTTTATTATTGTCTGCATTGGAACATCACATCATGTGTTTTCTTTTGGACTGGTTCCATTCTTTATTATTACATTGGAATATCACATCATATGCTTTTCTGTGGGACTGGATTAAGATTATTTATTATTACATTGGAATAACCCCGCTGTCGCGGTCTATCGCATGCATGGTGATTCCTTTTGTTATTCCATTCTTTATTATACCCGGTTGGTTAAAACTTTGACTTCTATACTCCATGAAATTAGTGGAATATCCTTGATATTTGCGCTTCATCCGATATCCTTTCATGGAAATATTCTTCTCAAATATTCTTGAATTTTACTCTACAAGCGATATCATGTTGACAGTTTGGATGTTATTGGTTCCTAGATAAATTAATTCTTGAACTTGTTTTATTGAATTCTTATATCATTGTCATCATCCTCATGTTTATATTATGTTGAAAGTCATCGTGTATTTTGTAGTGCATAGATGGACTTGGTATGATTATGACGAGAGACTATTCGGTGTAATCATGGTACCGTAATATTACAAATGATGTGGTAAAAATCCTCGATGGCCCGTAGTGCATTGATGGACGATTGTTGGCATGATCATGACCATTAATGAATACACAAATATTCTTGGCCGTAGTGCATGAATAATTATGATCGTGATACTAAAGAATATCCTTGGTCGTAGTGTAGGGGTGATTCGATGATGTGGAATATTTATTAAAGCTGAGTCTCAGCTATAACAGTGATGAAAAACCTTTTAAATCATAAAAGATAATAGATTTTATTTTCTACTTGAATCTTTTAATGGATTCTTTGGTTCATTGAAGTTAAACTTGATGTTCATTATATTTTATCGGTTTAACAACATTTGTAGGCTAATGATAATTTATTCTGCATTATCATAGTCATAATATTTCTTACTGAGCTAGTTGAGCTCACCTTTTCTTTCACTGTTCTCTTCAAGAAATGAGAATATAGCTGGGACGAGTCGGGGAACGGAGTAATGATCCATAGGATAGCGTTAGTAGTCTTCACTATTCTGTGAAATAGTGTGATAATAATTGTAATGAGGACTCCTTTTGAGTTTGTATAATCTCTAGTACACAATATTTGTATTCAAACTCACAGTTTATGTCGTATTGTACACGACAGTTATATTAGTAAGTTGTATTTAAATTTTGTACCATGTATCTGACTGCCCAAGATGGGTGATGTATACCTAATTTTGGGGGTGTCACAGTTGGTATCAGAGCTTAGGGATATGATCCCTAGCTAAGATGTGAGAATAGTACTAGGAGGGGAGAGATGGGGAATACCTTCGCTAGTATGACCTACCTAGGTTTATGTGCTATTTTATTGGTCGGTCATAATATAGGGATAATATGTTACATGTCAATTAACCTTTTGTTTTGTGGCGAGATCTGAAAATGACATCGAGAATGTTGAGAATAGCAATGGAGCATGAGCGATCGTTTATTCACCACATATCAATAATCGAGGATAATGTGCATCATCGAAGGCGACAATCCTCATACAAACAACAACACCGACCAAATGATGAATTATCAAATGTTCAGAGGCTTTATGCAATTCATGCAACAATGAAAGTAGAGCGACTCTATCCAAAACGTGGGTGGAAACACGGAAAACTCTCGGCGGTCACCGCTAAACAATTCAAGGAGCTGGGACCACCGGGAGTTTAAGGGAGAGCCAAAACCACTTACGGCGGAAGTATGGTTAAAGCAGATTACCAAGATATTTGATGTCTTGGGATGCTCCGAGGAGCAAAAGGTTCCCCTGCCGCCTTTTATGTTTAGCGGAGAGGCGATTACTAGTGGGAATTCCAAAACGTACTCAACTTCTTGTCTTGAAGATATCTTGGGAGAAGTTCCAGAGTCACATTCAATGACAAATACTTTCACGAAAGTATTCGCCCACATGAAGGAGGTGGAGTTTATCAAGTTGGAACAAAACAATATGGCCGTGTCGCATGATACGAGGCAAAATTTGCGGAGTTATCATGGGTTTTCGTCCCCACTTGGTGGATAATGAAGAGAGAATGGCGCGAATGTTATTAAGAGGTTTGAAGCGGGAGATACGTCAACATCTTATTTCTCATAAAGCGTGTTTGTATTCAGATGTTGTAAATAGGGCTCGATTAGTGGAGCTTGATAACGAGTCAATATAACTAAAAGAGAGCGGTGGCAAAATTATAATACCAAATGAGAGTAGTCATCGAGCGGTGACAACAAGCGTGGAGGGAATCAACGGGCGAGATATGGTAACCACTTTGGTGGTAATCAGGGCCATAACAATAAGAATGGACATTTCAAGAAAAGGAGATTCAACAATGATGGAAAGATGTCAGCACCACCACCCGTTGTTAAGGAAGGAGAAAGACCACCTATCATATGCTTCAAATGCGGAGGAGAGGGACACATCGATCAAAGCTGCGCCGCCGTAGTCAAAGCATGTTATAATTGTGGAAGAGAATGTCACTTAGCTCGATTTTATGCGTTTCAGAAGACAAATTCAGCTAGGATGGAGGACAAAAAGGTCAGTCCCGGAAAAGTCAAAGCCGGTAGTGCAAGGAGAGGCGTTTGTTGTGACCTCCCAGAGAGCAAGGAACCCGAATGAGGTCATCACGGGTAAGCTTATCATAAACTCTAATGAAGACTATACTTTATTTGATCTGGGTTCTACCTATTCTTTTATTTCTTCTACTTGCGCTCATCGATTAAATTTGACTCCGGAGAAATTAGACTTTGACTTATCTGTGGAAACTCAGTTGGGAGAAACCTTCATTACATCCACTGTTTATAAGTCTTGTTTGGTTCAAATCGGTACCCTCACATTACCTGTCGATCTTATTTCATTAAAAATACTTGCATTTGGCGTGATTCTAGGGATTGATTGGTTAACTACTTATCATGCAAAAATTGATTATTTTCGTAAGGTTGTTAGCTTTCATATTCCTAACCAACCTATTATGCGAATTCAAGCGACCAAACCATTAAAATCAATCACGGTCATCTTAAGCCATAAAGCTATTCGTTTATTGAAAAACGGATGTCAAGCTTTCTTAGCTCATGTCACAGATTTAAACATAAATACGTCAGTTTTGAACCTTATTTCTATTGTTAATAAATTTCCTGACGAATTCCCCGAAGAACTTCCTGGCCTACCCCCAGAGCGTGAAATTTAATTTTGTATCGACCTTGAACCCGGTACAAAACCTATTTCCAAAGCCCCATATCGAATGGCTCCTATTGAACTTCAGGAGTTAAAGACCCAACTGCAGGAATTGTTAGACATTGGCTTTATTCATCCTAGTACTTCTCCTTGGGGTGCTCCTATTCTATTCGTGAAGAAGAAAGATGGGAGTATGCGACTTTGTATTGATTATCGGGAGTTGAATCATGTCACCATCAAAAATAGGTATCCATTGCCACGTATTGATGACCTGTTTGACCAGTTGCAAGGAGCCAAATTTTTTTCAAAGATTGATCTTCATTCCTAATATCACTAATTGAAGATTAGAAGCACCGACATTCAAAGCGGCTTCCGGAACTTCGATGACGGGCATTATGAATTCCTAGTCATGTCCTTTGGATTGACTAATGCTCCTCTTTGCCTTCATGGATATGATGAACCAAAGTATTCAAGGAATATTTGGATCACTTTGTGGTCGTCTTTATTGATGACATCCTTATTTATTCCAAAAGCCGTGAAGATCATGATAAACACTTGAGGCTGACACTCCAAAAGCTTCGTAAATATAAGCTTTATGCCAAGTTGAAGAAATGCGAGTTTCGGCTTGAAGAAGTAGCATTCCTTGGGCACATGGTATCAAGTCATGGAATATCATTGACCCAAAGAAAGATTGAAGCTATTCAAAGTGGGAACAACCTAAATCGATGAATAGAAAGCACGTAGCTTTCTCGGTTTAATTTGGTTATTATCGGAAATTCGTGGAAGGATTTTCTCGAATCGCTACTCCATTGACTCAAATTTGACTCGGAAAGATACAAAGTTCGGTTGGAGCGAGGAATGTGAGAAGAGTTTTCAAGAACTCAAGAGGAGACTTATTTCAAAGACTGTTACATGATACCATCTGCTCGGAGGATTTGTCATCTCTGATGATGCTTGAGCAAAGGGTTGGGATGTGTTCTCATGCAACATGGAAAAGTTATAGCCTATGCCTCACGACAACTCAAAGAATATGAGAGGAATTATTCTACTCATGATCTAGAGTTGGCAGCTGTTATCTTTGCACTTAAAATTTGGAGGCATTACTTGTATGGGGAGAAAGTAGAGATCTTTCTGGATCATAAAAGCCTCAAATATTTCTTCACTCAAAAGGAACTCAACATGCGACAACGACGTTGGCTTGATCTGTTGAAAGATTATGATCATACCATCAATACCATCACGGAAAAGCGAGCGTGGTGGTGACGCATTGAGTAGAAGATCATATGCAAAGCACGAGTGCAATATTGTCAATAAAGGCCCATTTTGTGTGACTTGCAAAGGATGGAGATAGAGTTAAAGACTCGAGGGACGAATGTGATGATAGCGAGTATACTGAGTAGAACCGACTTTAATCGATAAAGTTAAAGTCGCTCAAGCTACGGACACGGAGAGTCGATGCGTATGAGGAAGAAAGTGTAAGAAGGTGCTATGTCGGAGCAAGAATCGATGAAGAAGGAATACTTTGAGTTAACTCCGGACTTTGTGTTCCTAACGACCACGATTTAAAGTATAATATCATGATGGAGGCGCACAACACACCATTTGCAATCCATCTCGAGAGTACCAAAATGTATCATGATATTAGTAAATACATTTTGGTGGAGCAATATGAAGAGAGAAATAGTCTTTGTTTATCTCAAGGTGTCTAACTTGTCAACGCGAGTTAAAGCGGAGCATCAAGTACCAAAAGTTCCATTGTAACCACTTGAAATTCCGAATGGAAGTGGGAGCACATTACCATGGATTTCGTTCTGGGGTCTTCCTAAGGTTTCTCAAGGCATAGATGCGATTTGGGTCATTCTTGATAGATTGACCAAGTTCCGCTCATTTCTTCTGAATTACGAGAAACTTATACACTTGAACGTCTTGCTCGTATGTACATAAAGCGAGATTGTAAGGCGCATGGTATGCGGTATCCATAGTCTCCGATCGAGACCCAAGATTCACTTCACGATTTTGGGTTAGTTTGCAAAAAGCTATGGGCACAGACTTACGATTTAGCTTCGGCGATATCATCCTTAGGCAGACGGGACGATCGGAGAGGACTATTCAAACTCTTGAAGATCTATTAAGACTCTGTGTCTTTGATTTCAAGGAAGTTGGGACAAGTTCTTACCATTGGTGGAGTTTTCCTACAACAACAGTTATCAAGCAAGTATTGGCATGGCTCCATTCGAAGCGTTGTATGGAAGAAAGTGTCGTTCTCCAGTATGCTGGGATGAGGTGGGTGAAAAGCGTTGTTGGGACCGGAGTTGGTACGTATGACTACGGAAAAGATTCAAACGATCCGACAACGATAAAAAACCTCACAAAATCGATAAAAGAGTTATCTTGATCTTCATCGAAAGGACGTGGAATTCGATATAGGAGATCATGTGTTGTTAAGAGTTGCTCCATGGAAAGGAGTTACAAGATTTAGAAAGAGAGGAAAACTCAATCCTCGATTCATCGGTCCATTTTTAATCCTCGGTCGAGTAGGAACTGTGACCTATAGACTCGCTTTACCACCAAGTATGTCTCGTGTTCATAACGTTTTTCACATATCCATGTTACGTAAATATGTGAAAGACCCGAACCACGTTATTGAGTTAGAACCAGACGAAATAGCAGAAGATTTGACGTATGAAGAGGTTCATGTTCAAATCTTGGATAAGAAGGAACATATTCTACGCTCCAAGGTTATACCTCAAGTCAAAGTTTTGTGGAGGAACCACGATGTTGAGGAAATGACTTGGGAGTTAGAATCTGAAATAAAATCAAGGTATCCTTACCTCTTCGACATACCAGGTACGTACCCTAATTTCGAGGGCAAAATTTCATAAGAAGGGGAGGTTGTAAGACCCCAACTTTTATAAATAAAGATGAATTTTCTATAAATATTATTTTTGAATATTATGGAATAAATTTGATATAATGTTATAGTTGTGGGTAATATTTATAAATTTTGCAAAGTAAGCAAGTTGTTATAAAATATTCGTTTGGTCGGGGAATATTCTTTTTGTCGGGGAATATTCATAATGACGGCTCAATCATTAGTGGACCCCATATACTTGAAGTATTGTCGTAGTTAGAAAGCGACAAAATTATCTTTCAATAAAAATAACGGCGGAGTGTACCGTTAAAATTGTTGAACTACCCGGTAGTAAAAGAAATGCGATGTCTGGCGTGGTTGTATAGTAGCACACGATATTGATGCTTACGTGAGAAGTCACTTTCCTATGCTCGATTATTACTACGAGAATTAACGTGCATCATATCTCTTATATTATTGATTCAATTATTGTCACGCGATATCATTTGTATAATATGTTATAGTATTAAATCAATAATTGAGACGACAAGTTATAAATGATTAAATAATTGTTGAAAGATTAAATATGTGTTGATTAAAATAAAATGATTTGTGGTAATATTTATTCAATCCTTGATGTATATAAAGAGTACATTATGAGGCGTTTGTGGTAAGTTTGATTATTTTACTAAATATATGTCATCATCTAAGAGTCTCTTCGTCAATAGTAATTACCTTCGTCAATAGTAATTACCTTTGTGAATAGTAATTACCTTCGTCAATAATAATTACCTTTATCAGACGTCAAACCACTTGTCGTTTCATATTACAGGCGTCGAACCACTTGTCATTTCACATTACAGGCGTCGAACCACTTGTCGTTTCACATTCTGAGCGTTAAACCACTTTTCTTTTCACATCACCGATCAATCAAGCCACTTGCCTTTTCACATGGCGGTCTTTAAACTAGAAATCTTCTATAAATAGAGGCCTGGTGCTTCATTATTTTTCACGAATTCATTCAAGCTATAGAGATAGAAAGTATAGAGAGTATAAGAGAGAATGAAGAAGAATATTTTGTTACTACACTACTGCAGTATTCAATCTCCTACTAAAAGTAAGGGGTGTTAATCTTTCTTATTCATGAAGAGAACTGTTGTTATTCTATTGCTTATTATTCTGTTGGAATAACCTGTATACGTGGTTTACCCTATACTTGGTGACATTCTTCTATTATTCTGTTAGAACATCCTGTCTGTGTGTTTAACACCGGACCTGGTTCCATCTTTATTATTATTCTATTGGAACATCACATGCGTGTGTTTTACAGGACTGGTTCCGTCTTTATTATTATTACATTGGAACATCACATGCGTGTGTTTTACACGGACCTTGTTAAAATCTTTATTATTATTACATTGGAACATCCATGCATGTGTTTTCTGTTTGGACTGGTTCCATTCTTTATTATCTTGTTGGAATATCACGTGCATGCGCTTTTTTACTATGGGACACGAATTCCGTTATTTATTATTACATTGGAATAACCTACATGCATGCGGTCTATCGCATGCATGGTGATTCCTTTTGTTATTCCATTCTTTATTATACCCGGTTGGTTAAAACTTTAACTTTATACTCCATGAAATTAGTTGAATATCCTTGATATTTGCGCTTCATCCGATATCCTTTCATGGAAATATTCTTCTCGATATTCTTGAATTTTACTCTACAAAGCGATATCATGTTGTTGAGTTTGGATGTTATTAGTTCCTAGATAAATTAATTCTTGAACTTGTTTTATTGAATTCTTATATCATTGTCATCATCCTCATGTTTATATTATGTTGAAAGTCATACGTGGCTTTAGTGCATAGATGGACTTGGTATGATTATGACCGGAGACTATTGATTGTAATCATGGACCAGTAATGTTACAAATGATGTGGTAAAATCCTCGATGGCCCGTAGTGCATTGATGGATAGTTGTTGGCATGATCATGACCATTAATGAATACACAAATATTCTTGGCCCGTAGTGCATGAATAATTGTGGTCGTGATACTAAAGAATATCCTTGGCCGTAGTGTAGGGGTGATTCGATGATGTGGAATATTTATTAAAGCTGAGTCTCAGCTATAACAGTGATGAAAAACCTTTTAAATCATAAAAGATAATAGATTTTATTTTCTACTTGAATCTTTTAATGGATTGCTGGTTCCGCTGAAGTTAAACTTGATGTTCATTATATTTTATCAGTTTAACACTGTTGTAGGCTAATGATAATTTATTCTGCATTATCATAGTCATAATATTTCTTACTGAGCTAGTTGAGCTCACCTTTTCTTTCACTGTTCTCTTCAAGAAATGAGAATATAGCTGGGACGAGTCGGGGAATGGAGTAATGGTCCATAGGATAGCGTTAGTAGTCCTCACTATTCTGTGAAATAGTGTGATAATAATTGTAATGAGGACTCCTTTTGAGTTTGTATAATCTCTAGTACACAATATTTGTATTCAAACTCACAGTTTATGTCGTATTGTACACGACAGTTATATTAGTAAGTTGTATTTAAATTCTGTACCATGTATCTGACTACCCAAGATGGGTGATGTATACCTAATTTTGGGGGCGTCACATTAGCAATGTTGGCCTCCTTGGTTTACATACTTGACAAGGAAAACATGCCAAGCATCACGTTTACTTTGAAAAAAGCCCCATTCTATGGGAATTACGTTGGAGAAGTATCGGATGAGCTACCTCCCATCCACAACCCTTGGTATCAGCACATCAAGGAGTATCTACGAGATGGATCTACACCCGCTGAGGCTAGCCTAACTGAGAAGAGGCGGATTCATCGACTTGTTATGAAATTCTACCTAAGCGGAGATGCACTCTATAAAAGAGATGCAGGATTAGGTCTCCTCAGATGTCTGGATAAAGACCAAGCTCAGAGACTCATGGATGAGATCCATGGTGGAGTATGTGGCCCTCACATGAGCGGACCCTACTTGTCAAGAAGATCCTCGAGCAGGGCATTATTGGCTTACACTCAAAGATGACCGTGATGATCACGTCAAGAGGTCTATCAATGCCAGATTCATGGGAATGCTATCCACGCCCTCAAGGGAACTCCTGATATGAGTTCTCCATGGCCCTTCTCAATGTGGGGAATGGGCGTGATTGGGCCCATCGAGCCCAAAGCCGATGAATGGACATCGATTTATATTCACCATGATCGATTACTTCACCAAATGGGTAGAAGCGACATCCTTCCCGGGGTTACTAAAGAAGTCATCATTCCTTTCATCAAAAATAATGTAAATGCGATCGATATGGACAACGAGGAGGTCATTGTGTCGAACAATGCTAAGAACCTCAACAACAAAATGATGGAGGAGTTATGCGAGAAAATTCGACATCAAACACCTCAACTCCGTCATCTCTGGTCAAAGATGAATGGTGTTGTTGAAGCGACTAATAAAAACATCAAAAAGATCATGCAAAAAATGTCCGCCAATCCAAAAGGATGGCCTGACCTCTTGCCTCTGACTTTATTAGCCTACAGAACTTCTATGCGTGCTTCCACTGAGGCAATCCCCTACTCATTAGTCTATGGGATGGAAGCAGTGCTCCCCATAGAGGTGGAAATGGAATCCCTCAGAGTATTGATGGATGCTCAGTTGGGTGAAGACCAATGGGTACAAGACAGGTATCACCAATTATCTCTAATAGACGAAAGGCGATCCGCGGCTATCTTCCATGGTCAGTTATATTAGCAAAGGATCGCACGATCCTACAACAAAAAAGTCCGACTAAGTCAATTCAAACAACATGACTTGGTTTTGAAGAAGATCATTGACAACCAAGATCAATCTAAGGGAAAATTCGCTCCTAACTGGGAAGGCCCATTTGTTGTCAAGGAGGTATTGATAGGAGGTGCTCTTAGATTGCAGGAAATGGATGGCGATGAATTTCCACAACTTATCAACTCGAACAGCGTGAAACGGTAATATGTCTGAAGTTACCATCAAACAAACATCCTGGTTTTGATCATCAAATCACCAGTCATTCCAGTTTTGAACCCTCTCCATTTTGCATACTCTTATGCCCCTCAGGGAAACATACACTTCAAACCAGCAGCCTGATATACTTCATTTCAAACCTTTCATATAATTTCAGTTATCTTGAAGACGGGATTGAACCTTTCACACTTGCAGTTTATCCTGAAGACGAGATTAAACTTTTCCACACTTGCAGTTTATCCCGAAGACGGGATTAAACTTTTCTACACCTGCAGTTTTTCCTGAAGACAGGATTAAACTTTTCTACGCTTGCAGTTTGTCCTGAGGACGGGATCAAACTTTTTCCACACCTGCAGTTTATCCCCATTATGGGATCAAACTTTCTTTCTCCCATGATATAGCTGCATATGGGATTCACGCTTTTTCTTCAGCTGCGATTCATCCTGAGGGGCAAACTACGTCGACCTAATCTCCCTGATACCCGGGGGTATGTAGGCAACCATATTCTATATGGCCCAGTCGCAATAAAGAAAAACAACAAAAACATTTCTACCCTTTCTCTACAAAAACAACGAAAACATTTCTACACCTATCTGCCTTTCACATTCAGCGTTAAGCCTCTTACACCAGGTTCTAACTATGCAGACTTGATTTCCTCTTCAATAGGAGTACGTACGTAGCCATTCATGGTTCAGTCTAACCCCTACCAGAACAAAATTACTTGTCACACGGTACTGGGATCAGCCATCAATTCGCCATATTTCATCGGTTTCAGATCAAAGGGATAGAATTACCCAACCTCTTCTCACAAATAGAAGATTAAATGACCATCTAAGCTGCGGTCGTACCTCAAAGAGCAATACCAACCCATAAAAGATGGAATTAACTAGGCTTCTTACAAAGAGAAGTACTGGCGACCATCTGTGGTGCGGTCAATCTCAGAGAGGAAGAAACCACCCTCCTCTCCACTTTTCCATACAGATACCAGTCCTAAGACACCAAAGATGGTAGGGATATACAGAAATCAATGATCCATTTTGAGATATTTTGCGATGTCTTAATGTTCATCTATCAAGGATAAGTTCAGAATGCATCAAGATCACAAGGCCCTGAAGAAACAAGCAAATATCAAGTAAGTATCAAGGCATAACTAAAAGGGAAGTGAATCAAAATATATTTCCCTGCCATACATAATACTGTTTGATATATACATATGTGTTGTACATGACAAAATGGCTAAGCTAGTCTGTGCAGGAAAATACAAAGCTATCTACAGATCTGTATGTATGTGGACTATCAGATCTAACATAGCATCCCTCTCTGAAGAAGGAGGTAACGCTGCAAGCTCCTGCCCAAGGGTATCTACACGAGCATGGTGGCATAATGCTCATCAATGTAAGCACTCATGTCGGCAAGACTGACTGTCATCTGGGATCTAACGGAAGTACTATCTGCAATGGCCACATCCCTAGCAGATAAGGCAGCATCCCGCTCACCAATCAATGCATCCATGGCTGATATAGCCTCATCCCTCTCTGATAGAGCGGTATCTCTCTCATCAAGAGCTGTCAACATCGCAGCCCTAGCCTGATCTCTCTCATAGGTCATCAGATGTAAGCTCTGCTCCAAATGATGTGCTGGATACTGAGTAACAGTAGCACTCAGGGTGGGAGAATCTATCAAAAATGCTGGCAACCCAGCAGTTAAATCATCGATGGGAATAATAGCCTCCTCTATAGGCTCCTCATCGTCAGAATCAATCCCCTACACTGTGGATACTACCACAGCCGATGCAGTCTCTATCTTCATCTATGCGGAATAATCTGTAGAACAACCTGGATGACTGACAGAAAACTTAGCCAGCTCTCGTTGATCCCAACAGGCATACAACCTGGATCTATCCTCCGCTGATAAACGGTGTGAAGCGAAGCGCTGACTCACTGCCCCCTCATACAGATGAAAATCCTGAAACTGGTCAAACTGACACATAACGGCCAATGGGTGGTAAATGATCATGCCCCTTAAACCAGCTAGAGGGAGATAATTCATGCCTAGAGCATGAGTAATGAAGCTTTAGGGTGAGCTAAGTCCTGAACAAGGCAATATAGCAAATGGATCTCCAATCCCTGCCAGAAAAGCTGACCAAGATGCAGCATATGTACACTTCGCAGGCTGGAAGGAGTACGACATGGCTATATCATGGGTGAAACAAAACCCCTGCCGTCTAAATGTGCCAATCGATCTCAAGTGTGACATAAAGCACAAGTACAGCATGACCGAGCTACCTGTGAACACTCCTATCGAATAAGTGCAGCAGTATTTAGCTGACCTCAGAGTCTCTGCAATGATCATCGGTATGATGGTATGACCCTCACTGAGAGCTCTCACTACCATGATGACACCGATATCCAGCTCATCCATGTACCGCGGCATGAAGACGTATGACAATATGCATAGAAGCAGTACATCTACTCTGGCTGAACGCTAATGGTCCTCCGATGTGGTGAAATCCCCGGAATGCCTTGAATAGCTATCCTCAGAGCCAGACCTGTCAAACAGGAAACGCGGGGATATCACGTGGCCGGATGTAATATCGTCCTGGACCACTCTGCACCTCAATCCTATAAGGGTCATGAACTGTCTACTCATGTCTCCCATCACCATGTGTACATAAGGTCTATCCAGCGGTAGCATCGTCAACCGTGCATACTCCTCCAAAGTTTGAGTCAACTCATGGGTCCCCAATTGGAATACATGTCTATCTGGTATCCAATGCTCTAGCATACCCTCTATAAATCCTAGGGGAACCTGAAACATCAACAGGGTCATAGTATGCTGCAGCAAATCATCTACGATCACCATGTCTGATGGTTATATACTATCATACCATGAACGCATACCAGATACCACCAAAAATGGTGGGGTATGATCAATACGACTAACTATCGAAGAAGACATCTGTACGGGCCGTGTCATAAGACCATCCAGGGGTCAATGCTGAATAACTCTGGACATACATACATATGCATAACATAATAACATGCATGATACAATAGATGGCAATATGATATAGGGAATGGAAAACTGTACATACATTCCTAAGTATATCATCATCTAATACATCTCTATACAGTTAAAATACAGGGAAATGGGGCGAAGCTACCCAACAACTAATAGAGGCCTATCAAAAGATATAGCGAGAATGGGGTGAAGCTACCCAGTAGCTAACAGAGGCCTATCAAAAGAGATAACGAGAAATACATCAGAAAAAGTCAATAGTGTCGATGTCTACATCATCGATCCTGTCCACCTGATGTAACTCCTCCTGTGTCACTGGATCTCTATCTGTAGGGATGTCAGGCCGATACAAGGGAGGATCTGCACTGGCAAAGCCATATGGGTCACCTGAGGGGCCAGCACCGGAGCTGGAAGGATCAAAAGTATCTACCTCTGCAGGATCTCTGCCCAAATGCCGAATGAAAAGATATGACCGGTCCAACTGCCGAGTCAATCAGTGTCACATGAGTAGGATCTCTGACACAAGCTATCCAATTCATCATCATCATGGATCCTAGAACCATATCCCCCATAAACAATATGGCGAATGTATGAGCTCCAATAGTACGAGGGATCCACCAATGCTAGAACATCTCCTGAGACTAGGGGCCCTCTGACAATATAAAACCGTCAATCTCCATCAATGAGATGTAAATGACGGGTGACTGGGAAATAGGCCAATAACGCCTGGCAGGAGTCAGGATCAGCATACGGATCTCTCCTGTAGTGCTCCTAATAGCACACTCTCCTAAGTAGAGCTCCCATCCTCCATCTGTGAAGAGAGGAATGCTGCGGGTGGAAAGGATGTACTCTACTCCAGTCGGGTACCCATCCTCAAAACCAACTCTAAAATGCTCTTCAGAGTAGGGAATCCATGTGATGACATCGGTTGTCAATAACTCCAACTGTAGGCGACAATGAGTGAAACCCTCAGCGACAGGGACCTCTGCCAGTATGGAATGATGCCATCTCTGTCCTCGTGGATAGGTATCTAAACCTAATATGCTCATAGGACGCAAACAGGGAAGCCTCTCATAGGCCCAAAACTGCCAACACAAAGGCAAACATCTGCTTTCAGTCAACACTCTTAACCTATACATGGGAAAAGATAAAAGAAACACTCACTAGCAGAAATGGGTAGACTCCTAACCACGCCTCGGTCAAGCCCTCCGATCGCATGCACATTCCCCTGAGGAAGTAGGCAAAGGTGTAGGAACCCCAATCATACTCTCCTATACGGTCCACGTGTCGAGTGGCGCTGATCAAAGCGAAGGACACCATAGAAGAGTTATTTGCTATGAAACAGCCCCTAATGATCATCAGGAACAATTGCCGAAGAATGCGATCCCTGACACTCACATCATCGGGAATGGGCTCACTTAATAGCCCACTCATAGCATCTACGCTCAAAGGACCTGTACAAATAGTCCTGCTCTTTAGTGCCTCCGCCGGAACTCCCAACAAGGATCTGACGGCAGTAGGGGTGATATCCGCCGTGCAAGGCACCGACTCCCCTCCAAACTCCATACTTGTGATAAACCGCCACTCCATCAGCATCATCATCACCGCACAGTCCAACAAATAGAATGACTGAGTCTGGTGAAACCACCGCTTAGACAATGCCCTGAGGTAACCCCAGGGACAACGACGAGGTAGAATGGAGAAGAACATCTCGAATCCCCATCCATGGACGATCGTTCTGTAGTTATCATGCAAAGCTTAATACATAGAGTGAATGCTAAACTAGTTCCCTTGAGGATGTGTGAATCTGGGAACCTACATCGAATGCAGATCAACATCAGAATCCTTGACTCCTAATCAATAGGAAAAAAAGAAGATTAAAGATCTAACTTCATACCTCGTTTGCGTGCAGGTATACTAAAGGATGCCTACTCAAGTCACCTAGAAGATTTGGGTTCGCCACTTGAATACCTGGCAATTCCCTACGGGGAACACGTATAGCAGGAGTGGGAACCTCGATCGGTACATCATCCTCCTCGTCCTCGACATTCGGCACTTCAACACGAATAGGACGTACCACCGCCTCCACCAAACGACGAGGCTGTCTAACAGAACGGCGTTGAGGTCTTCAGATGCCCTCCTCCGTACACCAGAAGTGGTCCTGCGGGAACTACTCGGCTGATCCGGATCCATAATATCTGGGCAACAAGTCTCCAAATCACCTCAGAAAGGGTGTGGTAATTTCTTACCTGGAGTCTTTTTCCAAAATGCATTCTATGATTACATGCATGCATGCATTGTTTTAACATACATCTATAGTAGAGTTAAAAATGTATGACTACCCAATGCCTACATTTTGGGAAAATTTTGCCATAGCCCCCTTTGTAAATGGGACTATCCACATGCACATAGGCATGACTAGGTGGCCATTCAGTAGCACACCTATACACAGTCATATACATCCTATATGCATTATCACATCACAGTAAAAAATCCGTAAGTGTAGTCTAATTACCAGGATTATTTTGCTTTTCTACCTTTACTCATTTGTTCTCAGATAGGATAAGAAATGACAGTAAAAGGTGCCAATTTGACTGTTTTAGAAGTCAAATTTTTTCACATCATTATGTTCAGCATGGTTTAATACTAACATTTACTATGTTGAATATTTTTTATCAAGTCATATCAGCATGCATATTCACTACTATCTATCTAAATGCATTTCATGCGATAAGTCATTTTCCAACGGATAGAAACTGGAAAATAATACATGCATACGTTACCATGACAGTGAAGAACGCTTGTACGATGGCATAATATGCAGAAAGTTGCTCGAACTCAGCAAATCTGAAGAAGAGCTCTCAGATTTCCTACGCTGCGCAACTTGAAAATGACTTATGAAAGAAACCATTGGCCTATCATGTAGAAAGCACGGTGAAGTCGTGTAGCTCACATGCGCTCTCTGCAGTGTACTGCGGCACTTCTACATGGGTCCCACACCTCCAGCTCACTCCAGTTAGAGTTGCAAAGGAGGTCTCACAAGCTGAAAAGGCCAAATCAGGAATAAAAATGCTACGCGATTGAGCGGAATAGCTTGAAATCTTGGTTTCTTGTCGGTTAGAGTTAAAATCCCATCGTCTCAATGGTATTCACCTGAATGCAGGGTATACTATACCAATGAGCTCAGCTTTCACAAATCATGCTCGGCAATACCCCACAAAGGTTCGATGCCGTCATTTGCAGGGTCACAACCCTAAACATCCCCGACGGGGGTTACAACGCAAAACCACAAAATACTAAACATTCCTAGCGGGGGTTACAATGCAAAACCACGAAATACTAAACATCCCCGATGGGGGTTACAATGCAAAACCATGAAATACCAAACCTCCCCAGCGGGGGTTATAACGTCGAAGTTATCAACTAATAAAGTATCCCCGGCGGGGGTTACAATGCACATCCTTCAAGCATCTACGTATCCCCGGCGGGGGTTACAATGCAATGCTACCATTGACACATACATCAATGAAGGTCAAGAAACCTTGACAATACACCCAGCAGGAATCTATCCGGTGATACACACATCAAAGAAGGTCGGGCAACCCTGACGGCAACAAACTATTGGCAGTAACTCCGACAGAATGAGGAAATATGTTATACACATCCTCAAATAGACAAAGCTTTATCCCCACAGATCTCTTATACACAAGAGGTACCTCTATGGAATATAGGCCAGTGTCTAGGATTCAAGACTTTGGTGATAACCCCAGCGTCAACATCCTTGAAGACTTGGATCGCATGTCCAAGACATCACTGATTGTCATCCCAACAGGATTACCTGACAATCATGTATCATACATTTGCATCATATTGCTGCATATAACATCATGTTTATCTTGCTTGCATTTCAAGTGTCTAGGATTCTTTATCCTATCCATGCCTTGCATTGCATGAATATGATAAAGAGGGGCATCTATAGACACACAAAATTTTCTGCACGCCTATTATTGACATTGCAGGAGGGCAGATTCGTCTTTCAGAGATAACCCTGGAAGACAGCTGACATCCAATTTGGATACTACCAGAAGTTTAGTTCCAACCCAGAACACAAATCGAGAATGTCATTCTAAACCCCGGAATACACACCGGGAGTGTCATTTCCAATCTCAAAGATAACCCCGAGGTATGCAGATCAAAAGACCGGCAACAACACCGAAGAGGACAGTTCTGTCTTGGTGATAACACCGCGACATTCAGTTCCAGTCCCAGAACCAACACTGGGAGTAACAACTCCATCTTTGGTGATAGCCCCAAGGGATTCCATTGCAGTTCTGGCGATAACTCCGAAAATGCTTGTTTCAAACACATGCGATCAGCTTCAAGCTCAGACCTCCTACCGAGGCACTCATACCTCAGACCCGGAGCTAACAACGGGAAAACAGGCAAACCCACAGATGACAGTGAGGCATACAATCAAGCAGTAAAATCTTAGATGTAACCCTGAGCAACGTCTACTTTCCGCTCAAATTGGCGATAACCCCGGTGAGAAGTCAAAACATTGTCTTACCGCCTCAACATTTTTTCTCATAGGATGATATCGTGGCATACCAACAAGTAGTCCAATCTCAGATGTAACCCTGAGCAACATCTATTTTTAACTCAAACCGGAGATAACTCCGGCGAAGAGTCAAACGTCATCTTGTCTCTTCAACACCTGCACGTCGTCTCAACACTTCATACATACATACATCCAACAATGTCCCACAAGAACCGAGGAGTTACGATCCCGAGTGACTATTACGCGTGGCAGTACTTTGGATAGAATTTGAAGCCTGAAGACCATGGGCATAGACCCCTCTTCTTGACTTCGTAAACCTCTAATCCATGTCATTGCGTAACTATCGACACAAGCGGTCCGAAGAAGGTCAGATATACCTCGTTTGGATGCTCGGATTGAAGTTCTGCAAGTTTGAGCAGACATTACAGTGCATAAGTGCACGTACTTCAAGACGATGGGACCCACGAGGCTCGGATGCACCACGACCAGCCGCAGGTACAACTGCGGCTGCCGCAGGTGTACCTGTGGCCATCCATCTATAAATATGAGCCTTGGGGTCAGCCATTTGATGAGGAGAATGAGAGGAAAAGGCGAGGAAGCCCTGTCCATTTTACTCTGTATACACATCTTTTGAGTGTTTCCTCATCTTTAAACACTTGTTAGCTCACATATAGCTATCTTTTATCTGGAGGGAGCTGAGTGTTTATCCATTTAAAGTTATAGAAGTCTACTTTGGAAGCCCACTGTAAGCCTCTCCCATTTTATAAAGTCTTCTTCTCATATTAGCACACACTGTTATATACATTGAGAGTCGTGTTGTGTGCGTTTGCCCGAACTTCAGTCCGTGGTTTTTATTTCTGTCTGTATATATATACTTATATATGTATATATTTCATATATGGACTAACATTATCAAGTTATGCCTCGATTGAGCCTAGACTTCGGTCTGGAGCGTTTATTGCTTATATATATATATATATATACTTATATATATAACTGTTGTCAGACATATCTGATGAGCCTGGATTTACATCCAGTGCATTTACTGCTTTTATATATATATCTGTACATATATATATTTATATTTATATTTATATTTGTCGAAGTTCAAGTTTACTTGGCTATTTACCATTTCTTTACTTTACATTTCATTCCACTTTGAAGTTTACTTATTTGTGGCGCTTGATCGCTTTTATAGCTTTATTTACATTTCGTCGTCCACAGGAGTTTACTTTGGCGGTTGATCATGTCCATATATATATATATATATATATATATATTTACAGCTTATATATATATATATATATATATATATATAATTGCTTACTACTTTCCATACAAATTGCAGTATCATGTGAGCCTAGGAATCATGTGATCACAGATTCAGTCTACTGAATCAAGATTCGGTTCCCATGATGGATATTTTTCAGCTGTAAGCAACTTGTGCCTTATTTTACAATGTCTGAATTTCCTTGGATGGCTGTCATGCCCATGAGGAGTTCGGCACTACTGTATATTATTTTCTCAAGAATGCTTCGCATCTCAAAAATAAAAGCAAACAAGCCGAACATTTAATAATAAAATGGAAGTATCAAAGGCCTCAATTACTATTGAGCATAGGGTTTGAAAAAACCTCTTTTACAAAACGTCATTGCTATATCTTGTTTAAAACTGAATTTTTCTATAAATTCAAACCCTATGTATATAGGTGCGAACGAGGTACAACACTACTTCCAAATAATTACATATTGATCCACACACACACACACACATTCATATAACAGTTTCATTGAAAAGTGGCGATCACCGTGGTAACACAGATGTCGGGGGGTGCCTAACACCTTCCCTCTGCAAAATCAAGCCCCCGGACCCAAATGAATCTCGGTTTCACAGACCCGTTTAGCAGTGTCACATCATTGGGTCAATGTGCAAACCTTTTCGGTTGTGTTGGTGTAACCAGTTAAATACACCAACTGGCGACTCTTAAAGTCAAATCATCGACATTATACTTGTCGGACCTTTATCACTTGTTTTTTCAAACAAATCTCACATTAACATGAGAACACCAAAGAACAAGTAACGAAAAGGGACACTCATAGATCCTGACGTCGACATTACTTTTGTGCACTGCTCAATGTTGTGTCTGATTTTGGATTAGTGTGAATTTGGGACAAGCTTAATGCATTTCAGTTTTGTTATGTTAGATTAAAATGAATTTTCACTTGCTTAGGCAATGAAGGTTTTGTTGCTACCTTTTTGGTCTAGAAAATTACTGCAAGCATTTCCTTTGTGATTCTAGAAAATTTATATGACATGTGGACATTATATTCATTGATAATGAACAGACTTGGATATGTTAATTAAATACTTTGTCATTGCTAGCCTTCTAAAACTTTTAGACATGTCCCGTAGGGGGCATATGTGGTTAGATTTGGCCCAAATGGTGAGCTGGATTTTGAAGGTTCCACCCAGGGGGCATATGTGGTTAGATTCGATAAAAGCACATCAAATTTGGATAAGGTTGATCCATTTAAGATGGAAAATGGGGAAGTAGTAACAACTGAATCAAAGGAAAAATGAGGGAAGCATTGTAGGATCCATTAAACTTTGGTAGGAAGAGGGGAAGAATCAAGCAGAAAAAGTTTCCGTTAAGCATTTGTAACTTTAGGGTTCAAGAAAACCCCAAGGAAGAGCTGAAATATAGAAGCTTGACTGAAGGAAATGAGAGCAATGATACTGCAAGAAATAAGCCATTCTTTTCCAAAGGGCCTTCTAGCAGTAGTGTGTTGCCAAATGAGAAGCCATCAACATGGAAGTGCAAGGTATTCAAGGCTCCTGCTTGTATTAAACAAAATAAAGTCATGCAGTTATAATGTTCATAGATTTATTGCAACTACAGGCGGCTAGCTTAATTAGTCTTTGTGATAACCCAGGATTTCGAATAATCCAAATTTTTGGAATAATTTTTTATTATTATTATTAATATTGACTGTTAATATTATACTGTGTATCTATGATAAGAGTCTCGAGAATTAGTGAATTTGTGTATTGATTGAGAAATTAGAGTAGAGTTATGCTTAACAGCTTTAGAAACTCTAACCCTAATTTCTGAATAAGGATTCGATAGAAAATATAATTAAAATAGTTGTATTGTTGAGTACGTATTTGTACTGTATAGAAATTTTGATCAATGATTGATCAGATAAGATTTAAAATTTATAAACCCTAATAAGAGATTAAAAACCCTAATCTCAGGATTAAAAACCATAATGCACAGTTAGAAACCCTAATCGAGAGCCGGGAAACCCTAATTTCATATCCGGGAATCCTAAACCCTAATTAGGAAACCCTAATCCTAATTGACAAGCCTATTGTATTTATTAAACGTTGATGTAATTAGGAAATCCTAATTTAATTAGGAAACCCTAAATGTAATTTAGAAATTTTAAATTTTCTAATTAAAACCCTAATTAGAAAACAATCCTAGAAACTAAAGTTTTAAAACCTAAGGGTTAGAACCTTAGGGTTAAACCCTAAGGGTTTGTGCAAATGTCAAGTATGCCATTAAAATTATAATGCTAATGACCAAAATGCCCTTTTTGCTTTCTTTATTTGGTAACTTGCAAAATTTTCCAACAACTTTAGTTGGTAACCCACTATCTTGACTTTGTGACATAAATATCCAACAAAAATCAGCCAACACATCAGATTATGCATTGTATCAAGCAATATATATAGATTTGGGAGAGAGAAATTTACTAAGCTTAACTTATTTTTCAACCTAGCTCTCACCAACTCTCTCTCACACAAGACCTCCGAATTTTCTAAGTTACTCAGTCCTAAAAACAGCCCCTTGGTCAACCAAGATCAGTTAGCAAGATCAAGATCAAGAATTTAAAGCTAGAAGGTATAAATCTAATTTTATTTTTGATCCTAATGGTTAAGAAAAATTTTGTGTTTATGTTTTTATATTTGTGTTAAAAGATGTTTTTTAATTGATCTATGATGATCCATTGCGGATCCATAGCATTAAATGGCTTTAAAATGATATTTTTCAAAAACTATCCAAGAACAAATTTTTGGTCTGACAAGTAAATGTCAGGAGCCATAGATTCTTGTTCGTTTATGATTTTTGTTGTTTTAAAGCTTTACTCTATACTCTGTCATGTTTTCTTTGACCTAGAAGTGGATTTATAGTTGTTTAATGTCTAGATTGCATGTTATAATCGGTCAAAGTCGGTTTACCGACCATGACCGATTATAATTATGGGAAACCCAGAAAGTTTAGAACAGTGTCTAACAACATCTTTAAGCTCCTTGATCTGTCAGTCTTGTTATTATTTTGATGATGTGTTGTATTCAGATTGTAGCTGGTTATCTGGACTCTAGATCCATGGCCTTATAACTCTTAAACAATCAACATATCGATCGTAGCAAGTGGTCAAAGTAGGCCCACTTGCACTAATTTTTGCATTTCTGGAATTTCCAGAAAAGGGTATGAACGTTTTTCTTACAAGCTTTGACCGAGTCATAGCTTGTGGATCTATTGTTTTTAAACTGATTTGTTGTTATAGTAATGTTCCTTGTCATGTATACTACCAGTGTGAACCATAAAACCAACAAAATCGTGACCAGAACCTAGAATAAAATGATCTAGAAAGTACCTAGAAGAACTGTTGGCTTTTTGGGAAAACCCAGAAACCATCTGACAAGGATTTTGAAGGCACAGATCGTCTTGATATGTTGTTGTATGACTAAACTAGGTATTGTAACTTGTAGTGCTACATAAACACTACAAGATCCGAGTCTTAGATTGAACATAGCATGCAAAACGAGAAAATTTAAAATTTGAAGTCGAACTTGGTATGTTGAGTACGCTTCTCATCGATTGTTCTTGAGGCTCAAGAACACCAACAGCGACGGTTATTGTCGCTAAAGGGCTATAACGATTGTTTTTAATATATTTAAATTTTTGATTTTCCGAAAATTATTTAAAAATAGAAAATAAATTATAAAATTATCAAAAATGGTTTTAAAAATTATTTTAAATTATGAAAAATAATTTTTGACTATTTGAGATATTTTTCAGTAATATTTATAATTATTTGAATATTAATGATATTTAATTAGTATATTAAATAAATTAGAGAAAAATGATTTTAATTATATAAAAATCATTTTAAATAAGAATAATGAATTTAAAAATATTTTGAGTTATGAAATATAACTTTTAATATTTTTAGAGAATTTTCATTAATAATTTAATATTAATAATATTAGATTTATTTAATTATTAAATTAAATAAATAAGTTAAAAATGATTTTATTGATTTAAAAATCATTTTAAATGGGAATAAAGTGTTAAAAATATTTTGAATTATAAAATATAATTTTCAATATTTTTGAAGAATTTTATTAATAAATTAATATTAATGATATTAGATTTATTTAAATATTATATTAAATAAATGATAGAAAAATGATTTTATTGATTTAAAAATCATTTAAAAATGTGAAAAATAATTTAAAAATATTTTAAGTTATAATTAATGACTTTTAATATTTGAATGATAATTTCAATAATATATAAATATTAATGATGATGATTTAAAAATAATTTTAATTATTTTAAAAATCATTTAAGTAGAATATTCTTGATTTAAAAATATTTTAAGTTATTAATAATAACTTTAATAGTTTGACAAGTATGTATTTTTATATTATTAAATATTAATGATGATAAGATTATTTGATAATTAAATCATTTAAAAATGATTACGATGTTTGAAAAATTATTATAAACTATAATAATTACTTATAAATTATTAAAAGCTTCCAAAAAATATTATTATTAATAATTGACTTATCTAAAATAATATTGAAGCTTAGAAACCGAATTTAATTGACAATAACTGTATTAGTTGTTGGATAGGGTGACCAGAATACCGAGAATAGACTAAAGTCCAACCAGACTGAACTAGTTAGACTTGATAAGTGTTTATATAGGTTATAAACACTGATGTGGCTATGTGATAATGTGCTTAGGAGAAGTTTGACTGTAGAATACAGTGATGCTTGTTGTGAATTATTGTGCTAATTGTGAGACCGATATTGTGATTATAGGTCTTTTAAACGCAGATAAGTATTTTGTGTAGCTTTAATCAGCAGAAGAGGCAAGTTTCCTTAACTCAATCTTGAGTTAATATTGTTCAATTATTATGGTGGTTAATTATTGTTAATTAGACCACGTCCAATAATTTATTGTTGATTATTCGCAGTTAGTGCATGCTTATTAATTCAAATTGTATTATTGATTCGGAGAATATACTTGTAGAATAACTGTTATTGGATATTCACATCCATAGAAGCTATTATTGATTTCAAATAGTACAGTTAAATTCTGTTTATTGTTTATTCGTATTGAAACATGTCTTAGCTAATTATTTTGGCTAGACGAACATTTGTTAGAACTTGATAGGTTCGAGAAGAGATGAGAAGAGAATTCAATTATTATTGATAGATCAATGCCAATTGTTTCGGCCAGATCAAAAAAGAAAACTTGATAGGTTTGAGAAGAGAAGAGAAGAGAAGTGATTAAAAATTAAAATCATTGTATTTCGTTGTTAAATCAAATTCTGATTCAAAGACTGAGAAGAACAACATTTTATTATAAAAGGGGTAGAATTTTTGGTCGTATATTCGGCCATTGCGCGCATTCTAAATATTATGCATAATATAGGGTATAATAAAGCTGATCACTTTATATACTTGCAGAGGGGTATAATTTAATCTTTATGGTTATCTGATATACCTGGGTATATCAAAGTCAAATCTTTGATAGTTATTCGAGAAGAAAAGTTCAAGATCCAATGGATCGCTCAGCATAAATCTGGAAAATATTCCACTTTGCTATTTCGTAGAATTAATTCTTGATTATTCATTTGAATATCATAGAAAACCTTGAAAGCGTTGTACTCTTTCATTATCAGATTATTGTTGCGTAGAATGCGAGAAGACCTATTATTTATTCCTATACATTTAACGTATGTCTTAACTTGCGGGGCAAACTTGTTGCTCACCCTTGCTTAATAAAACTTTTCAGCTAGGGACGAAGTGGCAGAAGGTGTCGTGAAGAAGAATAAAGGAAAATGCATCGTGATAAATTAGTTATAATTAGCATATTTATTATTTTATTTGTAAACCCTTTTTGTGTATCAAATGGGTATGTTTATAATGTTAAGGTTAGTGGACTTGGGACTAATGTATTAACAATATATGTTAATGTAATATGTTTTACTATTTCTATATGAATGGGTTGTTAGATGTTATTATATTATGGATCGTGAACACCAAACTCGGGGGTCAGGTAACCCGGATTTGGGGGTGTCACAGTCTTCGGCCAAGGTAGTTTTAACTTTTTACTTTCTTATAGATTTGTTTGTCTTTTCAATTTATCTTTTTACTTCTCTATGGCATGTAATATTTGAACTCAAAAAATTGTATATTTTAGTGTCAATTGTTTGCAATCTGTGCATTGAAATCTCATATTTACTTGTCTTTATTTGGTAGAAATGTTAAACTAATATGCCAGAGATGTGTTGGGTCAAACAAATGTTGAAATATCACAAATTTATCTGGCTTTAGTGTCAAGCCTTGTTACAATCTTTATCCTTGTTATCTAATGGTACCTTAATTTCTCTTTGTTCTTTGTCATCAAATAGTCTAAACTTCAGAATAACACTCCTTTTGAGGTATCTTATTATAAACTTTACTACTCTTTTTATAAATAAACTACCAAGCTTTCTGTTGTGTAAATGATTCCTTAAATCTTTTATGCAGTGGCCGACTTCTTCATGTCCACTGGAGGAAACTGTTACTTGGTGATTTTATTAGTGGTTTGATCTTTGGAGATTGTCAGTCATATGAAGTTTAGATTGGTGCTCAAGGTGTTTGTAGTTGTGGCCTTCTTTTAATTATTCGAGGTCTTTTATTGTGTTTGATATGGTTATGTAAAGACAACACATAAATATTTGCTTATAGAATGGTAAAGACTTCTTTTACTCCTTTGATCAACCCTATGAGTATTGTCAATATTAATGTATCGAAGAGGCATAAAGTAGTGTTATTTTCTAAATAAATCTTAAACATCATGGATCTCATGGATCTGTTACCAAAAAGAAGATACCCTGGTATCATGTGTTTGTTTCATAGGAAAATTAGATTGCAAGAACTGTTAATCTTTGTTAGTTTTAAGATTATGTTTAATTTTGACAACTTTTGATATATAATGTTGTCATTTGTATCTTAAATACCAAGGATAGGTGGATTCGGGTGGTTTTTATTTTTGTTTGTTTTGGATTATTTAGCAATCTTGTTTTGTAGGTATTGTTGGAAAGCATTTTTCCTGTTTTGGAGAAAGAAGGGGATTGAAGTAGTGATGAAAAATTTGGGGTAATTTTTTCAGAATCAACCTGAGTTTATTGAATGATGGAATGATATTCAAAGCTATCGAAACATTTCAAATTATAGAACATGCTAATAAAGTCCCTGTTTGTGTCCACGATGTGATGGAAGTAGTACTAGCAGATTGAAGTGAAAATTTGGGACCTGATCATGAGGTTTATCCTGACAATATTATATCATTATGATTTCTATAAACAAAAAATCTTGGTATAAAAAACTTATATTCTGCCATTGTCAAGCTTCTTTCACTCCAGAAGTTCCAAGAAAACTCCGTTTGTTTCTTTCAATCATGTCAATCAATTAATGAATATCTACAAATCCAGCTTGCGTCCAAGATGAAAGTATTCAACACTACAGCATGGTCAAATAAAAAATATATTATTAAGATTTCCAACAAATCAAAAAATATTTCAAAGCAATACTAGTACAGGAGGAGAGGTACTCCTGCAGGTCCCTTCTTCACTTGTCCACCTTAAGTTGAAGGCTGCTCATCCAAACATCCATATTTTCTACTCTAGACTCGCTCTTCACCTCTTTATACATCAAATTTATATTGAGCCACGGATGTTGCAAACACTGCTGAGCAGTTGGTCACTTCTCTGGCGCAAAATCGAGAATGGGATAAGGAAACTCAGCAAACTCGCGAGCATCAGGGTCAGAAAACTTGAATTTCTCAACCAGTAATCAATGAAGGGACCAGTATTCATCCTCCAGATCCCTGTGTCTGACAAAATAGTCTTTGGATCGAAGCCCCTCCAATGGCTATCTATTTCAAGCAAAAATAAAAATACGGGCATTCGAGATACAAGTATAACTCTCAAGGAACCAAAAAATGATAGGGGATGACAATGGCAGTAATTAACTGTGGCAATTTAGGTTGACTCTTTTCGGTGTTGGGGATGTGGTTCATGCAACATAATCAAAATAAATCAAATGAACAAACAAAAAAATATACACTTAAAATATAAATCACAATGAATCATAAGCAAAATTCCATTGTAATTAGCATGCACATGAGACATCTAAACGAGATCAAATAATTATTTATTTCATCTTTTTCATCAAATCTGTTTCTTATTTTAATTTATATATTATCAATTGATTATACATGATTTTATGTAAAAACATAGTTCAATTTTAAATGATATGAAAAGTATCTAAACATATTTTTGTGTGTGAATGAGCTCTATAATCAATATTTTTTAAGATAAAGAAAAAAAATAATTTAAATGAGGGAAGCTGTGCAATACAAAGATTAGCCAGATAAATACCCCAAAATCAATATTCATGAGTCAAGGTATGGAGCCAAGTAGTGAGATGTTGAACCTACCTTCTCTTTTAGTAGTGAGATGTTGAAGCTACTTTTAGCTACCTTGCTCCAATTGCTGGTCAGTTGTAGAATTCAACATGTTGCTTTCAAATCATAGAAATTATAGCTACATATACCTAAATCCAGATAAAATAAACTAAAACACATTACCCCAGCCCCCACACTTCATTTTCAAGTGTCAGATCCACTAGCCGAAACAATTTTAATTCAAAAAAAGTCGATAAATGGAAGAATATGTACACAACATAACCACCCAAACTGCATAATACCAACTGTAAAAATTACTCTGCAGTATCATCCATATATATAGAGAAAAGAGTTCAGACTGTCCCAAAATATTATTCTAAACTTTCATGAGACTGCAGTTCTAAAGAACCCAAACAAACACCAAAACAAGCCATCTAATTTTACTTAGATGCCTCTTTCCGTATAGCAGATACAGACCAACAGAGTACTTGGAGATACAAGACATGTATCCATAAAATTCTTCAAATTAAGACACATTTTCCTTTGGCTTAAACTAGAATTAAAGCTCAAATTGAATTGGCAAAAGAGCACAAGTAGCTTAACACTATTTATCATTGCTATCAGTCACCAGAAATGTCGATTAGTAAAATTTAAGCAGCAAACTGCCACTTGACATGGAAATAAGCAGACAAATATATCATATATACTGATCATTATGACACAACATAGAAACAATACTGAATTTTTTTTATCCCAGTATAAAAATGCTAAACATAGCAACTATACTGATGTAGATGGCTGAGTTTATACTGGAGGATATAGTTTTGAGATTTGCCCTTTCAGTATTAGTGTGAAAGTAAGAACAATTATTTTATGAGAAAGTTAGAATCAATAAATTTATGAACATAAAATAAATTATTTGAAAAAAATATCATTTTAATACTATGCAATTATAGTATACTTTGTTGTTTTATAGGCAATGACAATGGACAAATAAATCTCTTAGGCTTGAACTGATTTTACTATATGTGTTGTATATCCAAGTCTGTTCATTATCAATGAATATAGTGTCCACATGTAATATAAATTTTTTAGAATCACACAGGAAATGCTTGCAGTAATCTTCAATTGGACCAAAAAGGTAGCAGCAAAACCTTCATTGCCTAAGAAAGTGAAAATTTATTTTAATCTAACAAAACAAAACTGAAATGCATTAAGCTTGTCCCAAATTCACACTAATCCAAAATCAGACACAACATTGAGCAGTGCACAAAAGTAACAAATTTCAAATTAAGGGTTCTATTAATAACAAAAAAACCTAAATTTAAAAAAAATAAAAATGAAGAATTTAATAAAAGGCTTTGAGGACATTACTCTGATCAAACTGAGGGTTTCTCCAATATATGAAGGTTCCGATTTTCAAGGGTCATGAACATTGGGCTCTCCAAATCTGAAGATTATAGGGCTTCGATGTTCTTCTGATTACAAAGCTTCAATTTCTGTTTCAACTTCGTTGCTCTTCAGATTTGGAGAAGTTTTGTGAAGATTCGAATGGAGAAAGAACTCGGTGTCGTTAGACAACTGAGAGCACTGGGCTTCGATGTTTGGATCAATGGCAGATTTAGAACTCTGGGCTTTGATGTTTTGCAGCAATCGATGGTCAGGAGCTGAGATTTGGAGAAAGACTCGTGAACTGAGATTTGGAAAATAAGGAGGGAGAATGAAAAACACGGAGCCTTTTAAATAGTAATGCTCTTTAAGAAATAATGCTCTTTAAGCGGAATGCTTCTAAACGGGGCCGTATATATATATTATAAATTTTTTTGTTATTTCTGAAAAATAGAATATATTATATTTTATTATGCATAGTGCTTGCAGACTATTTGTATAGTAAATCATGTGATTATCAAAAATTTTAGCCGACTATTACTATACGTCCGTGATTTTTTCCCTTAATGTGCATCCAACTAGTATCTTGCCATTCTCCTATAAATAGGATGCTCAGTTTAGGAATGAAAATCACACCAGAATCAGAAAATTCTTCTTCTATAATATTGAGCATATTTCTATAGAGTTTAAGGAAGCTTTGAGTGTAGAAAAGCGGTCTGAGTTTTCTTGAGAATATCTCTATTTATCCGGTCAAATTAATGATCTCTTTTCAAGGTAAAGGGTATTATTTATTTCATATTCGCTTACGATATTATTTTTCGTATTCGTAAGAAATTTTATTTTCGTTCAATATTCGTAAGGAATATTATTTTCGTTCAGTATTCGTAAGGAATATTATCTTCATTCAATATTTGTAGGAATTATTTTCGTTCCATAGTTGTAAGGGATATTATTTCTATTCAATATCCGTAAGAAATAATATTTTCTTCTATACTCTGTAGTTTATAAGTAATATTATTTCGTTTCAGATTCCGAATTATACACTCATGTTGATAAGTTTTTCTTCCATACTCCTTGAAATTAGTAAAATATCCTTGAAATTTGGGCTTCATCTAGTATTGTTTCAATAGGATATTTTTCTGAACATTCTTGTCAAATTTTAAGCTTTTCATGTCGGAGTACTATTCATACGTACGACACTATTCATACGTATGACACTATTAACGAAGTACTATTCATGAGTTACTATTTATGAAGTACTATTCACTCAGGTACTATTCACCCGGGGTACTATTTATGACAAAAATTGATTTCTTTTATGTCCAAATTATTTTTGGAATATTATTCCTGAATTTTACTCTAGAAAGCAGTATCATGTTGACAATTTGGACATTTTTAAACTCTGGATAAATTTAAAGTCTTTAATATTTATTGTTGATCTTGTTTAATTGAATTCTTATATCATTGTCATCATCCTCATGCTTATATTGTGATAATGGTCATCTTTGGCCCGTAAAACATAGATGGACTGTTGATTAATATGATTATGACTATGTATCGGTATAATTATGACCTATAATATTACAAATAATGTGGTAAAAGTCCTCACTAGACCGTAGTGAATTGATGGACAATTGTTGGTATGATCATGACCATGGGTTCTCTTCGGCTAAGGGTGCAAAGATGAATTGTTGTTTGACATGATCATGACCATTGGTGATAACACGAATATCCTTGGCCCGTAGTGCATGGATAATTCATGGATGTGATACAAATGAATATCCTTGGCCCGTAGTGTATGGATAATTCAGTGATGTGGATTATTTATTAAGCTAAATCTCAGCGATAAAATTGATGATAAACTTTTAAATCATAGAAGATAGTAGATATCATGCTCTACTTGACTATTCTAATGGATTGTTATTTTCGCTGCAGTTGTTGATCTAAAACTTGTTATCTATTGTATTCTATCATTTGTTATACTGTTGAAGGTTAATGATAATTTATTCTGTATTATCTTAGCCATAATATTCTTTATTAGGCTAGTTGAGCTCACCCTTTTCTTTCATTGTTCTCTTCAGGAAATGAGAATATAGCTGGGACTAGTCAGGGAATGGAGTGATGGTCCAAGATGGTTGCTATAGTAGTCCTCACTATTCTATAAAAATAGTGTGATAATAATTATAATGAGGACTTATTTTGAGTTTGGATATTGTCTAGGAGACAATATTTGTATTAAAACTCACAGCTTATGTTTTGTCGTATTCTGCATGACACTTAACAGTTGAGTAAATTAAGTTTGTATTTAAATCTTGTATTATGTATTTGGCGACTCAGAATGGGGGATGTATCCCTATTTTGGGGGCGTCACAAAGTTTATTGTTTGTAAAGAAATTGCTCATGATTCGGTAAGTGAACTTCAATTAAAGTTCATTACAACTTTTATTCAGTCTAAGAAAATCAAATTTGGTGTTATACTTGTAACATGGCAGGGAAAATGGGTTAAAGATTTTGAAAAATCAAAAGTGTTATTTCCCAAAGATATGATAGATCTAAAAGGGGGGTTGAATAGATCTTTAAAGTTTCTTTCATAATTACTATTTTGGTAATTCTCGAATAACTAATTAATCAAGATTGACTATATGTAATGAAATTTTGGTTGGAAAACTCCCCTTAAAGATTTACTTTGAAATCTCAGTTCTTTAAATAATTCATATGCTTGATCAAACACTTGGTAGATATATCAGTATATATACATTATAGAACATAAGGTGTAGAATGTAAAAGACACAAGAGGTTTTAAGCGGTTCAGAGACTAAACAGCTCAAAATCCACTCTTTTACTCAATGAGCAGGAAATCCACTAAAAGATTTGAAATTCCAGACCAAGACACTCTGCCCTCATCAATCCCCGCAGACTTGGCTATTTTAGTCTCTCTAGACAAGGACACACCAACCTCTTCAAGTCCCTTAAACTTGGCTATTTTAGTCTCTCCAGACAAGGACATAAAGACCTCTTTAAGTCTAGCAGACTTGGATATTTTAGTCTCAATAGACAAGGACACAAAGACCTCTTCAAGCCCAATAGACTTCGATATTTTATCCCTAGGACAAGGGTCCGATGACCTTGCTTTGGTCATTTAGATCGGGATCCATTGATCCCAATTCGGTCATATAGACTAGGACCCTCTGACCCTTCTTCTTGATTGGAGTAGTGTTGTAGAGGTGCTGCTAAGATGACTTTGAAAGCTCCTCATCTTATTATTACTAGTAGGTTGTTGATCATTTTCAATGTGCTTGCTGAACTTTATTGTTGGTGAAACTTGATCTCTTCTAACTATCAGCAGCTCTTCATGATCAGTGTTGATGTGCAGCTATGCTGTTCACTTTAGTTCTTCCCATCTTTTATGCTTAGTAACTTTTGAACGAACTTAGAATCATTGACGTCTGTTCATCATCTTAAGTTGATTGACTCTAAGCATTCTTGATGGTGTGTGTGGCACATCTTTGAGAGTTGCTTTGTGTTCTACCACATTGAATTCTTTAGCATCAACTGAATGGCTTCTTCAGATTAGTATCTTTAGTTCTGACATATCCTCTACTCTCTTGGATCTGCGGCTCTGGATTCTCTTCCCCGGAGCTTCTCTAGCTCTTCAGGTCCCTGGTTTTGCGGCTCTGATCTTGATATACTCTCATCAGCCTCCTGTGGTCTGATGAGGTGTTATCAAGACTATCTCATTGATCTTATTTCATTTATGGCTTGGCAGCGACAAACATTTCTCTATTCATAGAGTTCTCAGTACTCTACGTTATCTCTATTGTTCAACTTGTTGTTCATCATATAATAATGATTCTTTTTAGTGTGGAGGTGTTATATGCATCATCATCTTCTTTGTTTGAATGAAGATGTCTTTTATACTTCTCTAAAATCTTCTCGTTGAGAAGTATCCGTTGCAGCATTTAATGCATGGATATTCTGACATTGACTTTCTCGAGCATTATGTCAGTGTACCTTCTGATTTAGGTCTTGACGCATCAATTAGTATCATTTCTTCCTTTTTCAGATAGCTTGCTTTTGGCTTACTAGCCGTTGGATATATCTTTGATTTCTTCCAAGAATATCTTCTGATGCCTTAAGATTATCACCTTGTAACGTTCCATTTGTCAGTCTTATTGTCAGACCTGACATGAGCTTTCATGATCTATTGTTGCAAGTGTTGTAAGAATGAACTTTACAATTGGTTAGGCCTTTTCTGTTCTCGAACTCTAATTGGACTTTAGATAGAAGAATGATAGAGACTTTTGCTTTGCGTTCTATATCATCATTTCTACTATGACTTAAACTTCTATTCTGCTTTCTAACAGCTTCATAATGCTTAGCTTTCTTAGTAGATTCTTCTTCTTATTTTTGATACCTTAGTTGCTTTATGAAGTCAATGACACCTTTTCGATCTGTTCTTCTATGTTTGCACATTCTGGCTGCCACTTTTGTGAAGACTTACTTTCTCTACAACATGTTCTTATTTTAGTGATTAGATGAAAAATCCTTGTAGTTTATCGTTAACTTCTGGAGATCTCATCTTATGAGAGTTATACCCATATATTGTCAGAGTATATTCTCTTGCCATATAATTCGTCTTGAGTAAACTTTACTTTATGTCCATAGCACAAACTGAGCTTGGTGATTTCCTTTGTTTCTTGTAGTCAGCACCTCACATCTTCCATGACTGTTCTGAGGCTGACTTTACGGTCTTGATCTTACTGAACAATATTAGGGTAATTTTCAAATGTTGTTTTTTTTAGTGTCTGCTTAGAGTATTCCATGATCACTCTTTACTATATAGTCTTTCCTATGCAATCCATTGATTTGCTCAGAGGTTTTATCATTCTTAGCCAGATGATGTTTAACAACTTCTTTGACTTTTTGTTCATCTCTGTGTTAGTCTTGTGGCTCTAAGATTAGTTACTTTCTTTACGAGTTGGCTTTCTGTCTGCAACATGGAGTGAATTCTATGATCATTTTATGTTGTACAGACACAATTTCTCCCACAGAGATAAGCCTTACAACTTTGAGAACAAGTGTTTACTTTACGATCAAAGTCTTTGTCTGTGAGTTGAAATGAGCTTTTCTGTCTTCTGATGTTGTACGTACATGGTTAACTCTGCTGAGTATCTTTTAATTGTGAACGGGCAGAGTGACTGTATGACATAAGTTCCTATCGTTTATACATCAAATCAGCTATTATAAGATCAACCTAAAATTATTTGATCTTTCTATTTTAAGTCCTTGTACATCAATTCTTTTGAAGAACTTTACAAAACTTACTTGTACAGATATGCATTAAGCATATGTAGATCTACTTCTGCGACCAATACTTCTTTTTATGCAAAGTAGTCTGTTTACACTGATCCTATCTATTTCATATGCACTTTAGAGCAAGGATAAACCTAATAGTTTTGATCATACTATTCTTAGTCCTTGTACATAGATATCTCAGTTAAGAATTGTACAAACCTTATTTATGCACATATACTTTATAGGCTCCATTATTTAAATCACATACAATTGTCATCATCAAATCATATATATTTTGGAATCTAATCAAGGGTCTAATGAAACTCCCCCTTAATTAACAATCCTCTATTCTGTTATTAATTTCCCAACAAAAAGTATCAAATAAGCCTGCCCCCAAAATGTTTCATGGATGGTTGGTGAGTATCATTTTGAAGAAGAGTCTGCAACACAGAATTAAAAATGATGAAGGAGCCCCTCTTAATTTAAATATAAAAATGACTCCCAAATTGTTTGAGCATTGGAAAAGAAATCCCTTGGAGAACTTAAAGTCCAAAATTTTGAAGGTGGAAGTGATAGAACTATCAGTGAGGTCCAGAAGCCAGTCAAAGCCAAGGGAAAGAAAAAGGTTGTAATCATTGTAAGAAGAAGAAGTTTCTCAAGGGTCAGTTTCAGACTTGTTAAATTCCTGATAAGTTGAAGCAGAAGAAACAGAAGTTATCAAAACTAATTGCTCAAAAGGAAGTGCAAACATCTGAGCAAGTAATAGATACAGATGATACTATTATCCCTCTGTTTTAGATGATTCCAAGGAAGAAGAGACAAAATCGTTGAAGAAAATTTCATGTTCAACTAGAGGAACGAGCGGGAGAAACTATGCCTTCTCAATTTATAGAAATAGAAGAAGAGGAAGAACAATACAAGCTGATTCGAAAGAACCAAGGGAAGAGGAAGTCAGTTTCCTCTGGTCCAAGAGTAGAAGATGATCCTGTTGAACAAGGTTTCACTCATGAACCTCCACTAAATGATGAATTGATGGTTGAGACTGTCGTCATTCCTGAGCCACAAACAGTTGTAGAATTAGAGCATATTGATGAAAAAACTAGTTCTATGCCCAAGAATATGAAAAAGAAGAGCAAATTAATAAATATGACTAAGAAAGCTAATAAAAAGGCAGAGAAAGATAGAAAGATTGGAAGCTGGTCGACAAAAGAGAAAGGTTGAAGCAAAATAGAAAAGACGAGAAGAAAAGAGAAAGAGGGAAGAATTGAAAACTAAGCAACAAAAATGACTCAGCTTAACGATCGGTTCACTCGTCAGATGATGTAATAACCCGATATTTTCTATATAATTAAATAAAAAAATTTACGTATATTTTTTTTGTGACACCCCCAAATCCGGGTTACCTAACTCCCGAGTTTGGTGCTCATGATCCATAATATAAATAACATCTAACTACCTATTTAATTATGAATAGACATATACACCACATTAACTGATATAGTTAATACATTCGTCCCAGGTTATCTAACCTTTATATTACAAACATACCCTTTAGATATTCAAAAAGGGTTTACGAATACAACATAATAATAATGTTAACCATAGCTATTATAGCACAATACCTTTGCCTTTATTCTTCGCAGCACCTCTAGTCACTTCGTCCCTAACTAAAATGTTTAATTTAGCAAGGGTGAGCAACAAATTTTCCCCACAAGTTAAGATATACAATAAATGTATAAGAATCAGAACAACAAACTATCTAATTAGATAGAATGACTCCAAAGTTCGGAGAATTTTGAAATAGCTCAACAATTTGTTCTTCTCTAACTAATCTTCTCGCAACCTATTCAACACAATAGTTCAATAGTGAAAGGGTACAACACTTTCAAAGCTTCTACGATATTCTATTGAATAAAAATTTAGAAATACTCTCTAGAGTTTATGATGAATGATCTTACAAGATCTTGAAATTCTCTTCTCGAGTAACTATAAAAGATTTACTCTGATATACCCAAATAACAGTATAGAAATATTTTCCAGAGTTTATGCTGAGTGATCACAAAGGATCTAAAACTTCTCTTCTCGAGTAATGATCAAAGATTTACTTTGATATACCCAGGTGTATCAGATAACCATAAAGATTAAATCATACCCCTCTGCAAGTATAACAAGTGATCAACTTTATTATACCCTATATTATGCATAATATTCAATCGCGCGCAATGGCCGAATATACGACCCAATATGTTCCCTTTATATAAAAGGTTGGTCTTCTCAGTCTTTGAATCAGAATTTGATTTAACAACGAAATACAATGATTTCAATTTTTAATCACTTCTCTTCTCTTCTCTTCTTAAACATATCAAGTTTTCTTTTTTTTATCTAGCCGAAACAATTAGCATTGATCTATCAATAATAATTGAATTCTCTTATATTCTCTTCTCGAACCTATCAAGTTCTAATATATATTTGTCTAGCCAGAACAATTGGCAAAGACATTTCTCAACACGATTTAACAATACACAGAATTGGATTGTACTATTTTCAATCACTAATAGCTCCTACAGATGTGAATATCCAATAACAATTATTCTCCAAATATATATTCTCAAAATCACTAATTCAATTTGAATTAATAAACATGCACTAACTGCGAATAATCAACAATAAATTCTTGAACGTGGTCTAATCAACAATAATTAACCACCATGATAATTGAAAAGATATAACTCAAGGTTGAGTAAAGAAACTTGCCTTCTGCGTTGATTACTACTACACAATATACTTTCTGTGTTTGAAAGACCTATAATCCCAATATCGGTCTTACAATTAGCAAAATAATTCTCAATACACAATACTGTAATTTACAGTCAATCTTTCTCCTAGGCACATTACCACATAGTCACATTAGTGTTTATAACATGTATAAACACTTATCAAGTCTAACTAGTTCGGTCTGGTTGGACCTCGGTCTACTCTCGGTGTACTGGTCACCCTATCCGACAATTAACACTTATTTTGTTAACTAAACTTGGTCCCAAAGCTTCAATATTATATTAGATAAGTTATATATCATTTATAATATTTTTTGGAAGCTTTTAATAATTTTCAAACACTAGAATCATTTTTAAATGATTTAAATATCAAATAAATTCATCATCATTTTAATGACATACTTGTCAAAATATTAAAGTTATTTATAATAACTTAAAATACTTTTAAATCACCAATATTCTACTTAAATGATTTTTAAAGTAATTAAAATTATTTTAAACCATCACCATTAATATTTAAATATTAATGGAATTATCATCAAAATATTAAAAGTCATTAATTATAACTTAAAATATTTTTATATCACTTTTTCATTTTTAAATGATTTTTAAATTGATAAAATCATTTTTCCATCATTTATTTAATATAATAATTAAATAAATCTAATATCGATTAATATTAAATTATTAATGAAAATCTCCAAAATATTGAAAATTATATTTTATAATTTAAAATATTTTTCTAACACTTTATTCCAATTTAAAATGATTTTTAAATCAATAAAACCATTTTAACTCATTTATTTAATATAATAATTAAATAAATCTAATATCATTAAAATTAATTTATTAATGAAAATTCTCAAAAAATATTAAAAGTTACATTTTATAACTCAAAATATTTTTAAACACTTTATTCTTATTTAAAATGATTTTTATAATTGTTAAAATCATTTTCTCTAATTTATTTAATACACTAATTAAATAAATTAAATATCATTAATATTCAAATAAATATAAATATTAATGAAAAATATCCCAAATTATCAAAAGTTAATTTTCATAACTTCAAATAATTTTTAAAACCATTTTTCTAATTTTTAGAAATTTATTTCTATTTTTAATTATTTTCTGAAAAAATCAGAAATTAAAATATTTAAAACCGTCGCTATAGCCCTTTAGTGACGCTTTCTGTCGCCTTAGATGTTCTTGAGCCTCAAGAACACTGATAGGCCGGTTCTCAAGGTCCTTACTTTGACCAGCTTTAATTTTCAGTCCAGGTATGTTCTGGGCCAACTAATGTTTATAGATCGTAGTACTAATGTAATATTACATTTTTCCACAACTAGATAGGTCATACAACATCACTCTAAGAAGATCTGAGTCTTCAAAGTTCATGTCAGAACATTTCTGGGTTTTCTAGAAACCCTGGCTATTTGAGTAAGCACTTTCTAGATCAATTTAATCTAGGTTCTACTAATCAAATGGCCGATCTTATGATTCAAATCTATAGTCCATGTGTTAATGAACATTTACATAGGATGATATTAGTCCAACAACATCAAAATCTCCAGATTTGAACTGGTCAAACCTTGTCAGAAACAGTGTTCATACACTTTCTGGAATTTCTAGAAAAGTGTCTTCGTGATCAAATGGGCTACTTTGACCAACGATTACAACCAATCTATTTGTTTTTTAGGGAATCTAAAGGACAGGATCTATAGTCCATCTTATAGGCTATAAACTGATTACAACAACAACATCAAAACACATAAAACCTGACAGATCAAGGAGCTTGAAAACGTTGTTAGACGCTGCCTAAGGATCTTTGGGTTACCCAGAAATCGCTCGGTCATAGTCGGTCAACCGACTTTGACCTTAAATAACTTGCAATCGGGACATGGAATGGCTATGATTCCACTTCCAGACTACATTCCTCATGTCAGACAACAGATCCAGAACATAAAACAAGAAAAATCACAAACATACAGAGAGATATGGCCACTGCCATTAGCTTGTCAGACCATTTTCTAGGGTTCATGGACAGTTTTTGAAAACTTCATTTTAAAGCCTTTTGATGCTATGGATCCATGATGGATCATCATAGATCATCTAAAAACATCATATTACACTAATCTAAACACATAAACACAAATGTTTCTTAAGCATACAAGATCAAAGTAGGGTTAGGATTTATACCTCTCTTGTCCAATCCTTGATCTTTGATCTTTCTCCACTGTTCTAGGTGTTTGAGAGGGTGTTTTAGGGACTGAGTCACTTGGTATTTTCGTGGGTTGGGAGAGAGAGAGAGTAAGTTGAGAGTTAGAGATCAAATGGCTAATTTTTATGAACTTTCTCTCTCCAAAATCACTTATATCTTAGATGCAATGTTTCTACACTTGCTAGGTGGCATGTTAGGTCAGATTTAATAGTGATTAATAACACATGGCCTTATCCAACATTGGTGAGTCACCACATTCTAAAATGCTCTTAACTTAAGTTTTAAGTTAAGGGTATTTTGGTCTTTTCGCCCCTAGAAGGGTATTTTAATAATTTCCCTTACAAATTTAAGGGTATTCTAGTTAATTAACATCATTCTCCTTAATTCTCACCATTAGGGTTTGATAATTCCAATTAGGGTTTCCTAATTAGGGTTTAAGGTTCCCAAAAATAAAATTAGGGTTTTTCGGCTTTCGTTTAGGGTTCCTAACTATACGTTAGGGTTTCTAAACCTGAGATTAAGGTTTCTAATCTCTCATTAGAGTTTACTAATGTTATACTCTACCCGATCAATCACTGATCAAAATTCTATACAGTACAAACTTATGTACAATGATACAGTTATAATAACTGTATTTTCTATCGAATCCCTATTCGGACTTAGGGTTAGGGTTTCTATTATCAGTTAAGAACAACTCTACTCTTATTTTCTCGGTCAACACACAAATTGACTCATTCTCTAAACTCATATCACAAATTCTCAGCTTAATATTGATAATCAATATCAATATTAATAATTAAAAAAAAAATTATTCATAAAATTCGGATTATTCAAAATCTTGGGTTATCACATTTTTTTATATAAAAGTGGGAATATATGTGCAAGGCAAAGCGTATGTATATATGTGATAAATAAAAATTTATTTATTACATGAATAATTTCAAATAATTTTTTTGAATTAATGATCATTGTAAATTATATTTTGTAGTAAAAATATTTTTATTATTTATTTTCCATAAAAATATGATTATATATTATTTAAATAATATATGAAATGATTATTAGAATTATTATTTTATTATATGAATTTTTCAGATTAGTTAAGTTAATTATTTTAACTTAATTAATAATGTATATATGCAAGATAACTCAGATATGGAATCTAAACCCTAATTCTAGTTTTTGAATAAGGAATGAGAATAATAATATAATATTATTATATTTCAGTGTTATAAATCTGTACTGTATGTATAGACTGATAATGGTTGGTCAATTATATAATATAATATTATTATATTTTAGGATACTCTCAGATTGTAAAGAAGGAGTCAATCTCCATGACCGACCCAATATTAAAGCCAAAAGCTGAAATAGAGGCTCACTTTGAAAACAACCCTAATGAGGTGGTTATTGTGGAAATTGTAGTATTGGATCCAAAAACGATGGTATAGCATATAGGTAGAGTATAGTTAGAGAATATAAGGTTAAGTTCGAGTTCTTAAAACTCATACTTATGGTAAGTTCATGACTCATAATTATATGAAATATTTTTGAACCCCTCAGGGAATGGACGCCAAAGGTCTGACTAGGATAAGTTCTTAAACTCATATAATTATGGTAAGTTCCTGAACTCATAATGTGTGGCAAGTTTGACGAACTTGGTATAGTTATGTGTGAATGGATTATTGAGGATAATAGGAATATATAGAATACTAAGCAATTGATCCTTAGTGAAGGCGTAAGAAATAGGTAATATTAGTATTACTTAAATATGTGTGTTCTATGATATGTATATGATAGGTATGTCTGTGTATTGTAATATTCTCAACTTTTGTATAAGTTGTGGCAACGATTCCCAACTTTTGTGTCACGAAGGGATAACGAATGTTTAAAACAGTATGTGCTATGCTATATGGAATTAGTTGGATGAATATGATTTTATTTAATCAGATAATGCCGTCAAGACGAAAATGAAACCAAAGGGCAGAAGAACCTGTCAACAATGCTGGAGGACAATCAGACCCGATACAGAATTTTGCGAATATGGTCGCTCAAGCTATGCAAAATGGAATACAAGCCGCGGGAGATCAGCCAGATAATCGATCGGCAAACTTCAAAGACTTCAAGGCAGTCGGACCGCTAGAATTTAGAGGGACAACTGACCCTATAGAAGCGTTTGTGATAGCTAGGGTAACGGAGGGGCAAAAGATAGCTTTTGCCACCTATACGATAAAAGAGGAGGCGAATTTTTAGTGGGAAGCAAATCAAGCTAGAGCCCGAGAAGAGAGTAGTGGTGGTAGGACTGGAAAAAGGAAAGAAGATAATTTCGGGAATACCAGAAATAGGCTAGGAGATGGAAAGAAACAGGTTGTGCAATGTGGGAACTGCGGAAAGAATCACTTGGGAGAGTGTTTAAAGGGAAAGTCTGTGTGCTACAAGTGTGGGAAGAAGGGATATATCTCTCCTAACTGGCCCAATCCAAGAATGTATAATGGGTGTTTTATTTGTAGATTAATGGAGCATAAGGTGAAAGACTGTCCGAAAGGGAGAATGCAAGTAGGAAGCGTGAATACGACGAAAAGTAGAGGGACATTGGCAATAACAGGACCAACTTCAACAAGCAAACCAACAAAATCAACCACCATTGTCTTCAGCATGACAGTTCAAGATTCAGTAGCAGCCGGGGATGGAACTCCAAGTATTATTCGAATAAATTTTATTTCCTTATATATGATTTTCTTATATATTGTAAATTATTTTATAAAGAAATTTTGAAGGAGGAATTTGAATTCTATTAGAAATCAAATTTACGTTTAATCAGATAGACAAGCTTTACGTTGAATAGTTAAAGATCAGTTCGATCAAATCTGATCGAGATCTACTTGAAATAACTGTGTATGCTATGTACCCTAGTAGGTATAAGTTTTGGAACGGTGATTTCGGGGACTGAATCTTTATAAAGGATGGTGAATGTAATAACCCGATATTTTCTATATAATTAAATAAGAAATTTTGCGTATAATTTTTTTTTTTATATAAAGGTGGAAATATATGTGCAAGGTAAAGCGTATGTATATATGTGATAAATAAAAATTTATTTATTACATGAATAATTTCAAATAATTGTTTTTGAATTAATTATCATTGTAAATTATATTTTGTAGTAAAAATATTTTTATTATTTATTTTCTTTGAAAATATGATTATATATTATTTACATAATATGTGAAATGATTATTAGAATTATTATTTTATTATATGAGTTTATTCAGATTAGTTAAGTTAATTATTTTAACTTAATTAATAATGCTATATATGCAAGATAACTCAGATATGGAATCGAAACCCTAATTCTAGTTTTTGAATTAAGAATGAGAATAATAATATAATATTATTATATTTCATTGTATGTATAGACTGATAATGGTTGGTCAATTACGGTATAACATTTTAAAATCCTAGTATTACTTTGAGAAACCCTAATTTGAAACTCAAACTGGAGTTTAAGATTGGTCAGAAATTGTGTTAATGTGATTAATGACATGTATTGTATATTTTAATCTTAATTAGGGAAAACCCTAATTTTTTTGAAACCCTAGTTAGTAATTAGAAATCCTAATTACTAAGCTAGAACCCTAATTGATAAATTAGTAACCCTAATTTGCTATGTATGAACCCTAATTGCTAATTTAGCAATCTTAATACTAATTAGTGAACCTTAAACCTAATTTTCATGTTTTATATTGTTGGTCGATTTCACAACCGATAAACACTCGCAAGTATACGCGGTCAACAAGTAATATAATGATAAGAAAGTTGTCAAACCCACGAGGAATTATCTCTAATGATTAACCAAGTACTAAATTTATATCGCCTAAGTCTTATTTAAACAGTTGATTAAAACGATAAATTATGATTACAATTAATTAAAATAACAGAAAAAAAAACATAGATAGATAAATAGATAAAGAGCTAAGAACACAATATCCACACACAAGCATTTTGTCAAACCCTTGGCGTGCATCACTTTGTTTAAATCTCTTAACTCTCTTTATGATCATGGCGGCCACTATGAATTGACAATACATAAATTATGCATAACATAATCACATGCCCTTATATTTTTGGTCTAAATTCACAATTCAATTTCCAATTTCAAATAGATTACTAAAATAATTACCAATTCCTTAGCAATTAAACATTAAGCACGAAATATAAAGAACCAATTCGTATAACACCAATCTAAAGGAAAGCAAATTAGAAGTTTAATTCATAACAAATAAATCAAACTATTCCAAATATTAGGTAATCATCCAATGGATCATACAAGTATCAAAGAAAAGCTAGAAGTACTTTAATTCAATTCCTTGCCTCCATAGGTGTTACAAATGTTTGCACTAGATCCCCAAGAATGAGTTCTAGCCACTAGAGGAAAAAGAAAGAAAGAAAGGATGGCTTCCCTTAGTTGTTGGTTGAAGCTCCTCCATTGATGTTGTTGAAGCTCCCACCATTGATGCTCCTTGAAGCTTTTGAAGAATCATTGCCAAGAGCCATGGCCTCCCTCTTCTCCATGTCGCCGCCTCTCTCTTTTTCTCCTCTAGGTTGCAAGTAGAAATGAAAGATTTATTCATTAGGTCATTAGGTTGAATATTTAATAGCTGAAATCTGTCAAAAATTTGTGTCTGGCACTGTAGCGCCATGATTTGGCTTGAATGGGGTGCTGCAGCGCTGAAAAAGGACTGGGCTACTGCTTTGTGGCGCTGCAGCTCTGGAAATACACTAGCAAGTCACGCTGAAGTGTCGAGTAATTTTGTACTTGGACATCTGTTGGGAAAATGGCCACAACTTCTTCATACGAACTCCGATTTGAATGATTCAAGATGATCCGAAAAGAGGAGACGTATATATACAACTTTCATTCTTTGAGTTCATCGAAATAATGGCTGATGAAATGCTCAAATTGGCCTTGAAGTGACTGCTATGCAAATAGCAATTGGTAGTTTCCAAATTTGACACCCGTTGGGAAAATGACCATAACTCTCGTATTCGAACTTCGATTGAGGCGATTCAAGATGATCCGGAAAGAGGAGACGTTGATCTATAACTTTTATTCTTGGAGGTTTAACAGATAATGGACGGATCAGTGCAAAAACGGGGCTTCAAAGGACTACTATGTCAATGGCAAACCGAAAATGCGAATTTGGCGATTCCAACCATCGACCCAAATGACATTCCATCCAATTCCTACAAAACAAAGTAAAAATGCATAAAACTAATACAAAAATATATAAAAGTAATATTAAACTATATTACACAACAATACAATGAGAATACATAAAAACCAAACAAACTAGCTTAGGATTTGCAAATTAACAAACTTAAAGGTACCTAATTATATAGAATACACTCATCAAATACCCCCAAACTTGAAAATTTGATTGTCCTCAAGCAAAACCCTAAGAACAAAAACTATAAAAATAAATTCTAACAATCAACTACTTGAGCAATGAATCAATAAGTTTGAACAATGGCCTTAAAGATGTCAAAACATGATAACTCTAGAAAACTTTCAAAATTTCAGAACGTCTAGGATTTCAACTTGCTTGTTAGTCATACCTTCCTTTAGATCCTTTCCGTGTGTGTGTGTATCCATTTATACTAAACCAATTATAGCTCGGATTGGCTTATACAACCATATTACTTTATGAAAGAAATAAACTTCAAAAACTACATGCTTAACACATCACTCATCGCAATTGTAGACAAATCAAACATTTCAAAAATTTGAGATTAAAGGACTCTTAGCTTAGTGAATTTTATGCTCCATGTTACCCTAAGTCCGCTTTTATGGGCGAGTGCGTTTTACACTCCATCTCAACCCACCGCAAGATTTTTGATATATTTTTATTTCTTTATATTTTTTATAGGTGAGTGCATTTTACGCTTTATCTCCCCTAAGTGTGTGTTTATGATTGAGTGCGTTTTATGCTCTATCTCAACCCACCACATGACCAATTAATCAAACTTAAGTATATTGCTTCGAGTGATGTTTAAACGAGTTCTAGAGCTTATTGTTATCTCACAAGCATTCGGTCATATAAGCCTTCTCTAATTATACAACTAGTTCATTACAAATGGATGAGTGCTCAAAAGTAGGAGTCATAAGCAAGGAAATAACAAACAATAAGTCAATCACCCAAACTAAGCAATATTTATCTATTTTTCATGAGTTATAACTTTAACAATCATTTGCCTGATCATAAATTATAGCTAAATTCAAATTAGATCAATGCTCAAGAGACACAACCTATACTAGAAATGCAGTTCAACCCACAAAAAAACACAATAAAACAAAACATATCAAAAATTTCAAATTTTTAACTAATATGCATAACTAAACATAATAACATCAAAATAACTGACATAATAATATAATACTAACTCAAGTACCAAGAATATCACGAGTACCCCCAAACTTAAGACAAACATTGTCCTCAATGTAAAGTTAGATAAAATTAAAACTGAGGACTTCCTTGAGGCTATACCAATCGTCATCGACAGCATCCTAACCACTGTAAGTCATTTTGGAGCCATTCCAATTCAAAAGCACCAGCACAATTCAAGCAATAGCTTGCGCCTTCTCTTTGGCCTTAACTTGTGCCTTAACATGCCTTGGCCCTTACTTTGCTTGGCGATTCGTTGGTGAATCATGCTCGTAACTATTTGGTATCTGAGATTAACTAACACAAAAATTTATAACTTGGGTTGCCTCCCAATAAGTGCTAGTTTTATAGTCTTCAACCTGACTTTATTTAAAATAGAAATACAAGTTTAATAAAAAAGTGTCATGCAAAATCGGACTGTAAGGATCCAATAGTTACGTTGAGTCTTGCAGAAGAGAAATGCATTTACTTACAATCATGTCAATCCAATCTCACAAACGATAACAATAAATAGAACTGTAAGACCCCAGCTTACGCCAAGTCTTGCACAAGAGACACATTACATACAGTATTGTCAGCCTATTTATCGCAATCGGTAAACACGCACCAGTATACACGGTCAACAAGTAATATAATGATAAGAGAGTTGTCGAACCCATGAGGAAAATCTCTAATGATTAACCAAGTACTAACTTTATATCGCCTAAGTCTTATTTAAACAGTTGATTAAAACGATAAATTATGATTGCAATTAATTAAAATAACAGAAAAACAAAACATAGATAGATATATAAAGAGCTAAGAACAAAATATCCACACACAAGCATTTTGTCAAACACTTGGTGTGCATCACTTTGTTCAAATCTCTTAACTCTCTTTATGACCACGACGGCCACTATGAATTAACAATACATAAATTATGCATAACATAATCACATGCCCTTATATATATATAAACTATTGTCGAACGCTGTTTGATGAGCCTGGATTTTACATCCGGTGTGTTTATTACTTATATATATATATATATATATATTGTAGACACTCGAAATTTTCTGCACACCTGTTACTAACATTGTAGGAGGGCATATTCGTCTTTCGGAGATAACCTTGGAAGACAACTCACATCCATTCTGGATACCACCGGAAGTTCAGTCTCAAGCCCGGAACACACACCAGGAGTATCAATTCCAACCTCAGAGATAACCCCAAGTTTTGTCCGTGGAGATAACCCCAAGGAATTCCGTTACAGTTCCAGCGAAAACTCCGAAAATGCTTGTTTCAAATGCATGCAATCAGCTTCAACCTTGGAACTCCCGCCGAGGCACTCATTCTAAAGACCCGAAGATAACACCGGGAAGATAGGAATAGTTAAAGATGACCTTGAGGAATTCAAACACTTGCAGCAGTCCAATCTCAAAGATAACCCTGAGCAATGTCTGCTTTAACAGTCCAAATCGGAGATAACCCCGGTGAGGGGAAAAATCGTCATCTTGCCACCTCAACCCCCAGCGCGCTGTCTCAACATCTCATACATACATTTCTACACAGCAATGTCCCACAAGAACCAAGGAGTTACAATCCCGAATGACTATTACGCATGTAGGTTACAAAGGCAACCTTCTGGGCATCGTCGACATTTGCTATCACAAATGCCTTCTCAATTTCTTTTACCCATGTTTGGGCTTCGATAGGGTCCGTAGTTCCTTTGAACTCCGGCGGACCAACACTCTTAAAATCCTTAAAGGTCGTAGCTCGTGCTACTCCCAGATTTACGGGGATATTAGCCCCAGTTCTATTAAATGTGGCTATTATTAAATTAACAAACTCCTGCACTGGGTTAACCGGACCTCCCTCCGGTTGATTTACATTAACTCCTTTATTTCGTTATGCTCTTCTGGGTGGCATTTTGCTGATACAATAAACAACACATCGCATTATTATTTCCTTCTTATTGGTTAGTTATTATTCAAAATTAAACAATAATTTCAATATTCATTGCTCAATTGTTTCATAAAAGGGTTATTTTCATTCACTCATTATAGTATAATACTACATCGTTCCATTACACAACCTAAGCTGATTACAATACTATCCCGCTATTGTTTTCCAAAAATTGGAATTTATAAAAGACTACCCTTTGTTATACAAAAGAGGGTTTTACGTCACTACTAGATACAAATATTTACATATCTAAACTACTCTATCCACTAATAGCTCACATTTGCCTTAAGGCATTATCAAAATCTGCCTTGGCAAGACCGACAATAATATCACGGCTGATAGTATACCGCGTCTGCCCTGCCTCTACAGGATAACCAGCTACCTGCTGTTGGAAATCTGTATGAGAACTCCTATGAATATAGGACATTCTTCATATCTTCTGCTGTTTGGTCTTTTGCTCCTTCTTGAGCTCAAAAACCACATGTTTCAACTCGTGGACTTTGTCCTTAGTCAAAATCCTCTCATCGTATTCCTTCTCCCACATAGACTCCACGTCCGTCTTGTCCTCTATGACAGCTTGGAGCTCTGCCTTCAGCTCCTTAACCTCCTAACAGTAATGGATATTTCTATCCAACACTGACATGAATAATGACATCATTGACTCCCCAGGAGCCATCTTCGCTGCTATAGCCACTGGATTGAAGTACACTACCTCCACTTCCTCTTCTATCATACCATCGAATACTGACATGAGGTCAGGATCCTCTGAGTCTCCTGACTCGATGACAACTATCTCTGGTTCTTCCGCTAATGGGTTTGGTATAACCTCTATTTGGTTAACCGACTCTTCACTAACTGTCTGACCATCTAGATGCATTCCATTTACTCCTGACGTCTACACAAAATAATTAAGTTAATTAGTACACATCAGTAGAATAATAAAAACACATAACATAATCATAATGCATTTTTATAAGATTATTTTCTTCTTTTACTTCTTTGACTCTTCTTAAGGTTATGACTTCAGGTTTTATTTCCCCCCTTAAGTTTTATAACCTAATGCTTTGATACCAACCTGTGACGCCCCCAAATCCGGGTCTCTTCCAACCCGATAGATGGTGTTCCACGGTACTACCATTCACACATACATTTAATTGAAAAGCCTCAAAAGAACGAATATGTCTTCTATATATTCAAAATAATATTTACATTTCCCAGGTTTTTTATAACCCTTTCACTTGTTCTTGTCATAATATCAAATATATTACAATCATTCATCCTATACTATTACATAAGTATTCTACGGGTTCATCTTCGCCTTGCCCTTATCCTTGCCGGAGACTTCGGTCTGTTCGATTTTAGCTGTGTTCTTATGGTTCAAGCAAGAGTGAGCACGATTAGCTCAGCAAGTATAACATTTCTAATAAACAACATGCTTGAAACATAGAAGTCGTATATCTTCAATAATTGAACAATAGTTACGAAGTACTATCGATAATTCAAAATAGCACTTCCTTTTCTTCAAAACGTTTTACAACAACAATATTTAGTAAAACATCAATTCCGGTACAAGACCTTGAGCATTTTATAAGTTCTTTGAAAAGGACATCCCGACACTAAGTCCGTAAGTCCGACATTTCTTACGAGCACTTCTTGGTTATCAGCCCATAGTACTCTATGTTGATCAACACTACATTCATTAAACGTATGTACGTTTAAGTTGTGGCAACCTTACGTGCCTGTCGTTTGACGACAAAACATTTTTAGCATACTCAATCTTCATTTGAAAACCACACCAATATAACTTGTTAAAACATTAACCATACTTGATAGAAACATAATATCAGTCTAGCCGAAAGAGTTGGCTTTGACTTCATCATACAATACTTCATGCGTAAGAATACATGAATTAAAAAGCTTGTCCAAATTGAACTGAAACAAGGGTTAGAATACTTGCCTTTAGCGTCTGCTACTATTTATAACACGTACACTTTAAGTCTCTAAGTCTCTACAATACATGATCACATAATGTACCACATTAGGTCATATATAATCAAGTATGTATACTACTATATCTTACCCGTCTTCTCAATCTAATTATGACTAAGATTTGTTACTATTGATTCTGGCTTTCCATTTTAGTTTACATTGTCATTACGTTCATTTTCAGTTAACCTTTAATCATCATATAGTAAGTGTCTAACAATGTCTTAACAATGTTCTAATTGAGCTTAGGTCATTGTTAATTAGTTATTATTCATGATCTTCTAATAATTATTCTTCACTGTCAAAACCCTAGGGATGGCGCTGCAGTGCCACCCTTCCTTCTCATTGTCACGTCGTGACGTGACTTAGCAGTGTGAGAATCCCGGACTCGGCGCTGCGGCGCGAGTCTCCTTTTCTATGCCCACGCTGCAATGCCAGTTAGCAGTGTACCCTGTCTTGGCCTCGCACTTCGGTGCGGGCCTTAAAGCTGTGAGTCGCCCTGCGGCACGGACTCTGTGCCTCAAAAAATTTTGACAGACTTTTAACTTTGCGAAATTTCCGGACTCGTAACTTCTTCGTTATAAGTCCGAATTGGCTCGTTCAAGAGCCTACGGTTCACAAATTACATAATCTACACGTTCATGCAGGAATTTTATCTATTTGACTTCGCTTGCTAAAAATTCACCTATTGGTTCATTTTTAACGAAAACGATAAACGTTCGTGAACGTTCAACGCTCGTTTCTTCGTTCTAAGTAGGAATCTGGTCATTTTCGAGTCCACAACTCTATAATGCCAAATATGACTTGTCTCCATCGAAAACTAACATTTCCGATTTCAAACACAAAATACGACTTCCATTCCGAGAATTTTACGAATTCGACGATTATCGTCCAATCGTGTGAATTCCGGCGAAACTTCATTACTAACGATTTGATCATCGTTCTAAATGGATTCTAACCATCAAATAAACATTTTAAACTACTTATTTCATAAACTTATTTTCAAATTAGGTTTTGACTTATTCTTCATAAGTTCATGACTTAATAACTTATAAACTATAAATTTTCATTCTTTATGACTTATTATGGATTTAAGTCCTTTAATCAACATTCTCACATCTTATCAAACATACTAACATCTTTTACGTAAACATATAACAAGTTCATATATGTTCATTATAGTTTCATAAAATATTTAAGTTCAAACTACTTATCTGGCTTAATTTCATTAATCATCCATTTCTCAAGTGTTCTTAGCATACAAGTTCATTTCATTACACTTCTCTTATCATCCTACAATGGTAGAGATGGAAGAATATAGGATCATAAGATTATTTACCTTTGATGAATAACTTCTTCTTCTTGGAAATCTAGCAAAGGGTGTTTTGGCTTACAAGTGCTTATTCTCTCTAACACTTAAGTTGTTTAATAAGAGAAGTTGTTGGTTGAAAATAACAACCAACAAATGAAAATTCTAGCCTTCTATTTATAGGAAAGCCAAAGTGAGGGCACTATGGTCATTAACTACTCCACCTCCTTAATAAACCTCCTTACTATTTCATGCTTAACATCCAAGTCAACTTGCTAACCACACAATTTGCTTGGCCACCACATATCAACTTGGTCATTACATAAAGTACTTGGTCATCAAGTCTAACCCACATCAATATTTGGTTACTCCATGGATCAAGCCTAACCCAATGGATCATTACTTTGGGCTTAAGTCTAATTAACTTAACTTTGGTCTTGCATTAGTAATCACTTGGGCTTGCACCTTAATTCTTATTGGACTCTACTAATTTGTTAACAATCCTACAAGTCCCACTTAAATGGCTAAAAGCCTTATTCATATATTATACGTATCATTATCGTATTTTTATTCGTATATTAATTAACAATATACGATATCTCATTATTCATACCTATCCGTACAATACTTCGTATTCCATACCTTGTATAATACATACGCATCATACAATCATTACTCTTTCTTCTTAACGCTTAATATTCCTAACGTTCCCAAATTAAATCCGAATGCGAAATATTATATTTTCCATACTTAGATTATTATTACATAATCTATCTCATATTGATATTATAACGTTACGTATTTCTCGGAAGTTCAAAAAATAATTCCCGAGCAAAAATTGATGAATAGTGTTTTTCAGAAAATTTCTCAAAAAACTTTTATTTTCATTTTAGAAATTCAAACACTTTAATTCTCCCGCGTAGTTAAAATACTACGACTTTCCGATGTTACTAGGTTATCGAACGACATTCATCTTACTAATACATAATAATAATAAATAATATTATTTTATTCATTATTAAAAGTATTTATAATTGATTCGATTTTCTGGGGCGTTACACTCTCTCCCCCTTATAAGGATTCTGTCCCCAGAATCTCGCTATATATAATAAAAATTACGCAAATAATTGAGGATAATTCTTTTTCATCTTTTCTTCCAATTCCCACGTTGCTTCTTCTGCATCGTTGTTCTTCAATAACACCTTTACCGAAGATATAACTTTGTTTCGCAGAACTTGTTCTTTCCTGTCGATGATTTGAATCGGCATCTCTTTGTACGTTAAGTCCTTCTCAATATGAATAGGTTCATACTCTATTACGTGCTTATAATCCAGCTTATAAGGATGCAATACCGAAACATGAAACACGTTATGAATACGTTCTAAGTCTGGAGGTAACGCTACCATATAAGCTACCTCACCTACCCATTTTAATACTTCAAAAGGTCCTATAATCCTCGAACATAACTTTCCCTTCTTCCCAAAGCGTATCTTTCCTTTCCAGGGAGATATCTTCAGAAAAACGTAAGAGCCTACTTTAAATTCTCTATTTTCTCGATGCAAATCAGTAAATTTCTTCTTCCTGTCTTGAGCTGCTACTAGACGCATCTGTATTAGTTAAACAATCTCCGCTATTTGCTGCACCAATTCAGGTTCTAGCATTCAGCATTCTCCCAATTCATCCCAATATAATGGTGTTCTTCACTTTCTACCGTACAAAGCTTCGTTGCATGATAACTATTGTTATACGCAAACTCTACTAATGGTAGATGATCATCCCAACTACCCTTGAAATCCATAATGCAAGATCTTAACATATCTTCTAATGTCTGAATTGTTCGCTCACTTTATCCATCGGTTTGTGGATGATATGCCGTACTCAGCTTCAACTGCATTCCCAACTACTCTTGTAAATGCCTCCAAAAATTTGATGTGAATCGTGGATCACGATCTGACACTATCATTACTGGTACTCCATGTCGAGAAATTATTTTCTTAACATAAAGTCTAGCTAACTGATCTAAGTTGTACTTGACCCTAATTGGAAAGAAGTGAGCCGACTTCATCAACCGGTCCACTATTACTCAAATCGCATCATACCCCTTCTGAGTAGTCAGAAGTCCTACCACAAAATCCATCGTGATATTCTCCCACTTCCACTCCAGAATTTCCAATGACTGTAGCAAGCCACTTGGTCGTTGATGTTCGACCTTAACTCTCTGACAAGTCAAGCACCTACTCACATACTCAGCTATCTCTCTCTTCATGTTTGGCCACCAGAAACTCTGTCGAAGATCTTGATACATCTTAGTGCTACCAGGATGAATTGAAAACCTCGAATTATGAGCCTCTTATAAAACCTCCTCCTTTAATTCCTCCTCATTCGGAACCCAAATTCTTCCTTCAAATATCAATAACCCCTCGTTATCAAGATTGTACTTAGCCACTTTTTCATTGGTTAACCGCTCATTTACTCGGTCACACTCATCAGTTTTGAGCTGCACCTCCTTGACTCTCTCTACGATGGTAGATTACATCTCCGTCGCAAAAAGTATCTGCCCCGCTTCACTTGGAAACTTCGCTTCTATCTCCATTCTAGCCATCTCTGTTATTAACTCAGTTGGAGCCGTTAACATAGACAACTTTTCCCGACCCTCTCTTCTTAAGGTATCGACAACTACATTGGCTTTTCCAGGGTTATACAGGATTTCACAGTCGTAATCCTTTATCAATTCTAGCCATCTCCTCTGCCTCATATTCAACTCCTTCTATGTGAAGATGTTTTTTAGACTTTTATGGTCCATGTATATCTCACATTTTTCCCCATAAAGATAATTTCGACATATCTTTAATACAAAAACTACTGCGGCCAGTTCCAGATCATGAGTAGGGTACACTTTCTCATAATCCTTCAACTGCCTTGATGCATACGCAATGACCTTGCCATGCTCCATGAGCATGCAACCAAGTCCTCTATGCGAAGCATCGCTATAAACTACGAAATTTCCCGTATCATCGGGTAATGACAAAATAGGTGCTTCACTCAATCTCTTCTTCAGTTCTTGAAAACTGTCCTCGCATTTATCAGTCCACGCGTATTTCACCCTCTTCCTTGTCAAGTTAGTCAATGGAGTAGCTATCTTTGAAAAATCCTAGATGAATCTCCGATAGTAACCCGCTAACCCTAAGAAACTCCGCACCTCGGTCGGTATTTTCGGTTACTCCCAATTTATCACTGCTTCCACCTTCGCTAGATCTACTGAAATCCCCTCTTGATCAACGACGTGACCTAAAAATTGTACCTTCTCCAACTAAAATTCACACTTAGTGAACTTCGCATACAACTTTTCCTTTCTTAGTGTCTTCAACACTAATCTTAGGTGTTCAGCATTATCTTCTAACATCTTAGAATACACTAGAATATCATCGATAAACACCACGACGAATTTGTCCAAATATTGTTTGAACACTCTGTTCATCATATCCATAAATGCAGCTAGTGCATTAGTCAACCTAAATGACATCACCAGGAACTCGTAATGACCATAACGAGTCCTGAATGCTGTCTTTGGTACATCCTCCTTCCTAACCTTCAACTGATGATACCCCGTTCCTAAATCTATTTTAGAAAAATACTTAGCCCCTTTCAACTGATCAAAGAGATCACCGATCCTAGGCAATGGGTATTTATTCTTTATCGTTAACTTGTTCAACTCTCGATAGTTGATACAAAGTCTTAACGATCCGTCCTTCTACTTGGAAAATAATATCGGCGCTCCCCACGGTGAAACACTCGGTTGAATGTACTTCCTGTCCAATAGTTCTTGTAACTGCACCATTAAATCCTTCATCTCTATTGGCGCCATTCGATACGGTTCCCTAGAAACGGGTGCAGCTCCTGGCACGATATCTATTCCAAACTCGGTTTCCCTATCCGGTGGAAGACCCAATAATTCACTTGGAAATACATCGACAAATTCACTCATTATAGGTATTTGTTCCATGGTTGCTACCACTCTCTGGGTATCAACAACATGACACAGATAACCTACACACCCCTTCCTCAATAATTTCCTTGTTTGTGTCATGGTTAGACAACACGAACGTCCCGGTAATCTATTCCCGTAAAATACTACCTGAGGTTGTCTTAACGTTCTAATATTCACACATTTCTTCTGACAATCTATAATTACCCCATGGTTTACCAACCATTCCCAGAATTACGTTGAATTCTCCTAACTTTATCAGTATTAAATCTACCGACAATTTAAAACCCCGAATGTCTACGCAACAACTCCTATGAATATCTTCAACATGAATTATTTCTTCATTTGCTACCTTAATATTTAAAGGTATAGGCAACTTTTTGGGAAGTAATCCTAATCGTCTAGCAAAATCACAAGCTATAAACGAACAAGTAGCGCCCGAATCAAACAACACGTAAGTATTGAGGTCGTTGATTGGAATAATACACATGATCACGCCCCCGATGCAAATGATATCTTGGTCATCATATTAAAGGTATGACCCATCTACTTACCCATTGCTATTTGGACCCCCAATAGCTAACTTCCCGCTATTAGTGCCCCGGTTCCCGTCCATCCCCTTCTTCGGGCAATTCTTTGCCATGTGGTCAGTTGACCCACACACAAAGCATCTGTGATTCTTCTTCGGACTTGGATAGTTAGACGAAATATGCCCTTCCTGTCCACAGATGTAGCATACGGCTTTCCCCTTGAGACAAACTCCTAAGTGAATCTTCCCACAGGTCTTGCAGGCCTCCATCCTCCTCTTCGGGTATCCTTATTTCACTCTAGTATTCTCAAAGCTAAATGCCTTCCTCTTCTGTCCCTCGCCACTATCGCTGGCTCCTTCGACCTTTACTCCCCCATCCACTTTCCCCTTATTTTTCTTATCCTTGTGGTATTGGCTCAATGCCTCGCTACCACCTTCGGCGATTATCGCCTTCTCTAAAATGGTTCTAAATGAAGTACTCTGGAACACAAAAATATGATTATAGAGCCAGGGTTTCAAGCCCTGCTCAAACCGTCGCGCCTTCCTAACCTCTGTGTCCACTTGATGTGGAGCGAACCTTCCCAGTTCATTAAACTTGGCGGCGTATTGGGGAACTGTCATGTCCCCTAGTTTCAACTCGTGAAATCGCATCTCCATCCTTCCCTGCATGCTAGTGGGAAATTAGTTCTCGAAGAATATCTCCTTGAACCTCTCCCATGTTACGTTCCCAATATCCGTTCTAGCCTGATTGGCCTCCCACCAAAAGTTGGCCTCTCCCTTCATCATGTAGTTTGCAAAGGCAACTTTCTGGGCCTCGTCGACATTTTCTATCACAAATGCCTTCTCAATTTTATTTACCCACGTTTGGGCTTCGATAGGGTCCGTAGTTCCTTTGAACTCCGGCGGACCAACACTCTTAAAATCCTTAAAGGTCGTAGCTCGTTCTACTCCCAGATTTATGGGGATATTAGCCCCAGTTCTATTAGATGCGGCTGCTATTAAATTAATAAACTCCTGCATTGGGTTAACCGGACCTCCCTCCGGTTGATTTACATTAAATCCTTTATTTCGTTGTGCTCTTCTCGGCGGCATTAGACTGATACAATAAACAACACATCGCGTTATTATTTCCTTCTTATTGGTGAGTTATTATTCAAAATTAAACAATAACTTCAACATTTATTGCTCAGTAATTTCATAAAAGGGTTATATTCATTCATTCATTTTAGTATAATACTGCATTATTCCATTACATAGCCTAAGCTGATTACAATACTGTCCCGCTATTGCTTTCCAAAAATTGGGATATACAAAAGACTACCCTTTGTTATACAAAAGAGGGTTTTACGTCACTACTAGATACAAATATTTACATATCTAAACTACTCTATCCACTAATAGCTCACATCTGCCTTAAGGCATTATCAAAATCTGCCTTGGCAAGATCGGCAATAATATCATGGCTGATAGTATACCGCGTCTACCCTGCCTCTACAGGATACCAGCTACCTGCTACTGGAAATCTGTATGAGAACTCCTATGAATATATGACATTCTCCCTATCTTCTACTATTTTGTCTTTTGCTCCTTCTTGAGCTCAAAAACCACATGCTTCAACTCTTGGACTTTGTCCTTAGCCAAAATCCTCTCATCATGTTCTTGCTCCCACATGGACTCTACATCCGTCTTGTCATCTATGACTGCTTGGAGCTCTGCCTTCAGCTCCTTAACCTCCTGACAGTAATGGATATTTCTATCCAACACTGACATGAATAATGACATCATTGACTTCCCAGGAGCCATCTCCGCTGCTATAGCTACTGGATTGAAGGACACTACATCCACTTCCTCTTCTATCATACCATCGAATACTGACATGAGGTCAGGATCCTCTGAGTCTCCAAACTTGATGACAATTATCTCTGGTTCTTCCGCTATGCGGTTTGGTATAACCTCTATTTAGTTAACCGACTCTTCACTAACTGTCTGACCATCTAGATGCATTCCATTTACTCTTGACATCTACACAAAATAATTAAGTTGATTAGTACACGTCAGTAGAATAATAAAAACAAATAACATAATTATAATGCATTTTTATAAGGTTATTTTCTTCTTTTACTTCTTTGACTCTTCTTAAGGTTATGACTTAAGGTTTTATTTCCCCCCTTAAGTTTTATAACATAATTCTTTGATACCAACCTGTGACGCCCCCAAATCCGGGTCTCTTCCAACCCGACAAATGGTGCTACACGGTACTACCATTCACACATACATTTAATTAAAAAGCCTCAAAAGAACGAATATGTGTTCTATTTATTCAAAATAATATTTACATAGCTGTGTTCATATGGTTCAAGCAAGAGTGAGCACAACTAGTTCAACAAGTATAACATTTCTAATAAACAACATGCTTGAAACATAGAAGTCGTATATCTTCAATAACTGAACAATAGTTACGAAGTACTATCGATAATTCAAAATAGCACTTCCTTTTCTTCAAAACGTTTTACAAAAACAATATTTAGTAAAACATCAATTCATGTACAAGACCTTGAGCATTTCATAAGTTCTTTGAAAAGGACATCCCGGCACTAAGTCCGTAAGTCAGACATTTCTTACGAGCACTTCTGGGTGATCAGCCCATAGTACTCTATGTTGATCAACACTACATTCATTAAACGTATGTACGTTTAAGTTGTGGCTACCTTACGTGCCTGTCATTTGACGACAAAACATTTTTAGCATACTCAGTCTTCATTTGAAAACCACACCAATATAACTTGGTAAAACATTAACCATACTTGATAGAAACATAATATCAGTCTAGCCGAAAGAGTTGGCTTTGACTTCAACATACAATACTTCATGCGTAAGAATACATGAATTACAATGCTTATCCAGATTAAACTGGAATAAGGGATAGAATACTTGCCTTTAGCGTCTGCTACTGTTTATAACACGTACACTTTAAGTCTCTAAGTCTTTACAATACATGATCACATAACGTACACATTAGGTCATATATAATCAAGTATGTATACTACTATATCTTACCCTTTTTCTTAATCTAATTATGACTTTGATTTGTTACTATTGATTCCGGCTTTCCATTTTAGTTTACATTGTCATTACGATCATGTTCAGTTAACCTTTAATCATCATACAGTAAGTGTCTAATAATGTCTTAATAATGTCCTAATTGAGCTTAGTTTATTTTTAATTAGTTATTATTCATGATCTTCTAATAATTATTCTTCACTGTCAAAACCCTAGGGTTGGTATTGCTTATTTCACCTTCCTTCTCTCGTGGTCGCATTGCTTGGCGTGACTTAGCAAATCTAAAAATCCCGGACTTCGGCTACTGCGGTGTGAGTCTCCTTTGCTATGACCGTGCTGTGGTGCTAGTTAGCAGTGTACCCTATCTCGGCCTCATGCTACTGGTAGCGAAGCCTTAAAAAGTAATGAGTCGTGTTGCTGGCATACGGACTCGGATGCCTCGAAAATTTTGACAGACTTTTAACTTTACGAATTTCTTGGACTCGTAACTTCTTCGTTATAAGTCTGAATTGGCTCGTTCAAGAGCCTACGGTTCATAAATTATATACTCTACAAGTTCATGCAAAAATTTTATCTATTTGACTTCGTTTGCTAAAAATTGACCTATTAGTTCATTTTTAACGAAAACGATAAACGTTCGTGAACGTTCAACGCTCGTTTCTTCGTTCTAAGTCGGAATCCGATCATTTTTAGAGTCCATAACTCTATAATGCCAAATATGACTTGTGTCCATCGAAAACCAACATTTCTGATTTTAAACACAAAATACGACTTCCATTCCGATAATTTCACGAATTCGACGATTATCGTCCAATCGTTTGAATTCCGGCGAAACTTCATTACTAACGATTTGATCATCGTTCTAAATGGATTCTAACCATCAAATAAACATTTCAAACTACTTATTTCGTCAACTTATTTTCAAATTAGGTTTTGACTTATTCTTCATAAGTTCACGACTTAATAACTTATAAACTATAAATTTTCATTCCTTATGACTTATTATGGATTTAAGTCCTTTAATCAACATTCTCACATCTTATCAAACATACTAACTTCTTTTATGTAAACATATGACAAGTTCATATATGTTCATCATAGTTTCATAACTTAATTAAGTTCAAACTACTTATCCGGCTTAAGCTCATTAATCATCCATTTCTTAAGTGTTTTAGCATACAAGTTCGTTTCATTACAGTTTTCTTATCATCCCACAATGGTAGAGATGGAAGAATATAGGATCATAAGATCATTTACCTTCGATGACTAACTTATTCTTCTTGGAAATCTAATAAAGGGTGTTTTGGCTTACAAGTGCTTATTCTCTCTAACACTTAAGTTGTTTAATAAGAGAAGTTGTTGGTTAAAAATAAAAAGCAACAAATGAAAATTCTAGCCTTCTATTTATAGGAAAGCCAAAGTTAGGGCACTATGGTCATTAAGTACTCCACCTCCTTAATAAACCTCCTTATTATTCCATGCTTAACATCCAAGTCAACTGGCTAACCACACAATTTGCTTGGCCACCATATATCAACTTGGTCATTACATAAAGTACTTGGTCATCAAGTCTAACCCACATCAATATTTGGTTGCTCCATGGATCAAACCTAACCCAATGGATCATTACTTTGTGCTTAAGTCTAATTAACTTAACTTAACTTTGGGCTTGCATTAATAATCACTTCGGCTTGCACCTTAATTCTTATTGGACTCTACTAATTTGTTAACAATCCTACAAGGCCCACTTAAATGGCTAAAAGCCTTATTCATATATTATACGTATCATTATCATATTCTTATTCGTATATTAATTAACAATATACGATATCTCATTATTCATACCTATCCGTACAATACTTCGTATTCCATACCTTGTATAATACATACGCATCATACAATCATTACTCTTTCTTCTTAACGCTTAATATTCCTAACGTTCCCAAATTAAATCCGCATGCGAAATATTACATTTTCCATACTTAGATTATTATTTCATAATCTATCTCACATTGATATTATAACGTTACGTATTTCTCGGAAGTTCAAAAAATAATTCCCGAGGGGAAATCGATGAATAGTGTTTTTTAAAAAATTTCTCGAAAAACTATTATTTTTGTTTTAGAAATTCAAACACTTTAATTCTCCCGCGTAGTTAAAATACTACGACTTTCCGATGTTACTAGGTTATAGAACGACATTCATCTTACTAACACATAATAATAATAAATAATATTATTTTATTCATTATTTAAAGTATTTACAATTGATTCGATTTTCTGGGGCGTTATAGCCATAATTCAAGAGGAAAAGGCAAGGAAGCCCTGTCAAATTTACTCTGTACACAACCCATATTGAGTGCTTTCTCATTTTAAACACCTGTTAGCTCACATATAGCTATATTTTTACCTGCGGGAGCTGAGTTTCTTCCATTTATAGTCATAGAAGTCTTCTTTGGCAGCCCACTGTAAGCCTTCTTACACATTATAAAGCCTTTCTCTTCATCTTTGCACACACTATTCTTCACATTGAGAGTCGTGTTGTGTGTGTATGCCCGAACTTCGGTCCGTGGTTTTCATTTCTCTCTATATATATATACTTATATATGAATATATAAATATATATGGACTAACATTATCGAGTTATGCCTCGATTGAGCCTAGACTTATGTCTGGAGCGTTTACTTGATTATATATATATATATACACACACACACTTATATATATGGTCATTTTGCCGGATTATATCCGAGGTAGCACAGATTTTATATCCAGAGCGTTTACTGCTTATATATATATATAAGAACTGTTGTCGAACTCTGTTCGATGAGCCTGGATTTTATATCCGATGTGTTTATTGCTTTTATATATATATAACGACAAATCTTTGAAATGATAAAATATATATATATATATATATATATATATATATATATATATATATATATATATATATGTGTGTGTGTGTGTGTAACAACTAGAATTTTCATAAGGTATTAAAATAAAAATTTAATAATTGAAATTCTTATAACGATGTGATTAATGTAACAATCCAAAATTTTAATTGTAATTATAAATATTTTTGAATTATATAAATATTTAATGGATATATTTATTGTTGAATAAATATTTGTTTGTTGTTGAATAAATATTTGTTTAATTTGATTTGATTTGATTTGGTTAATTATTTGTTTAATAAATAATTAATGGGTTAAGGAAATTAATTGTTTTGAGATAATATTCTAATTTAATTTAATAATTAAGTTAGAGAGTTTATAATAATTAAATGATTTATTCAATAAATTGTTATTAGAATTAATTAAATTAAGAATGAAAACTTAATTAAATAAATTGTGATAAATAACTATATTATAAAGGAGTTATTAAAATAAATTAAAGGAGTTTAATTTAGTTTTGTCAAACAAGGCTTAAATATATTAAGTCTTTAATTTTTAAAGAGTTTTGCCAAACGGAGCCTTATGGCTTTTAATTTTATTTTGAATTTTGAATTATAATAAAATAAATAAAATATAAATAATATATATATATATATATATTATTTTTAGTAACTAACAACTTATTAGTATATTAATTATAACGTCGGTTTTTAAAACGTTTCAAAATAGTACGTTAGCTTTATTTTACGTCAATTGTGTGTGGTCTAAGACTGAGCCTAAGAAGAAAGAAAAGAAAAGAGTGTTCAGAGAATTTTGAGAGAGTTTGAGAGAGCGAGAGAGAATCAAGAGAGAAAGTTACGAGTTCATCAAGCGATTCTCGGTGATTATCAAGGATTTCTTAAGCAACAAAGGTATATTTACACAACCTTAACATACTGTGTTTTACGCTATAATTTCTTAGTCTTTGTGTTTACGAATTTATTTGTAATATAAAGTTATTTACAAACTTTACAGTAAAACCATGTTTTATAATTGGTTAGGAAATTATGTGTATTTGTAATTATAATTGTAATACTAGCATATATATGAGTGTATGCTTAACATATAGATAAGATTGTATGCTAAATTAAGTCTACAAGAAAAGAAATTGGTTTTACAGTGAACACATGTATGAACATGTTTTGTAGGATACCAAAATTAGTATTTAATTGTATGCTAAATTGTAAAATTGAACTGTAAATTGTTAATTGGGTATGAAATAAAAACAACTTAGTTCAAAAGAATCAAATTGGTGTATCATTATGATTACAGTGTTCATTGTGTCAAGAAATATAAAAAATGGAGTTTTTGGTTTTAAAATATGCTATTCTAGTATGTAATTTTTCTAGAATTATGGTTTAAGTTGTGTTAATTTAGTATTTGTATGCTTGGTGAAGTTTATGTGTAATTTTCATAAGTTATACATGTTAATTGGTGTTAAAAATTAAGACAGAGCTTTGTTCTATTTTTTATTTTGGGGTGTTTTGTAATTGAGCCTCGGTACCAAGTTTGGCCTTGACTCTGAATTTCTCGGCCATACCAAAAACCAAAACTTAACGCCCAAAGATCAAGTTCGCTTTTCAGCGCTGGAATTCGCTTTCAATACATCGCATCTCGCTTCAGTATTTGGAAAAATGGTGCAGGTCAGACGGTTTTGACCTCCTGTAGTAAAATGGCCATAACCATTTCATACGAACTCCGATTGAGGTGATTCAAGATGATCCGAAACGAGGACGAATAGACCTACAACTTTCTTTCTTTAAGTTTTCAATTTGAGATCGGGAATAGGGGTCAAAATGGTCATTTGTAGGACTAATATGTATTAGGAGGCAATCGGAGGGCGTCGGGAATGCACATATGCAAATGTAGTACTCCTGACAATAAAAGATGTTGTCCTAAGTTATAAAACACGAATATTAGTAAATATAATGGTGCTTAACATTAATAAATGATGTATTAGATAAGTTGTATAAGCATAATAAGCAAACACATGAGAGACGAATCGGGCGTGTGACGAATGAACGTCGAAAAGTCGTGTCAAGTGTAAATAAACTTAAAAAGTGTTTCAATTCAATTGAAATGAATATTATAAGATATGGAATGGATTTAATATAAAACTAATAAGTAGTCCTAACAAGACTTAAGCACTTAAATGAACTTTGAATATGAAATATAGTGAGTCATAGGATGTAGATTAAAGTTTACATTACAATTACTATGCGTTTCTATGTGACTTATAGTTGATGTGAATGATTATATAATTATGTAGGGCACATACAGTACAAATAACCGTAAGCTGTTAAACTGTTATTGGTAAACAACGATCAAGGCAAGTCTTTCGGTTCCTATTTGCTATGTGAACTTGATGATTAACTGTTTTAGATCTTTATTGCAAAGAGCATGATGTGTTATATATATGTTGAAAGTATGAAATTTTAAAGTCAATTTATGACTATGTTGATTGATTAAAGCATGTTGATTGAGTAAGGACTCAATCTTTATACCTATTATATGAACTGTAGCATGTATGTTATATGTTGAGCATGTTATTATGTGCTATGTGATGCATGAAAACTGTTAGATTTTGCTGGGCTGTCGAGCTCAACCTTGAAAATAACCACTTTTGCAGGTTAAAGATTTAAGATAATGTATGTGCTACTTGAAAGATATGAATCAGATGTGATACTTGAAGAATTATACACTTTTGTTGTGTTATTATTATTTGAACCATGTTTAAGGTTCTGAATAATGTATTAATGTTGAATTGTAATATCGTTTTGCGATGTAAACTATTATAGTATTAAAATGATTCTGAGATATTTAGATGTAAAGGTTGAAGGTTTTGGGAATGAGGATAGTTTGTAATAGAAAATTTTAATTATTTCGTAAATTTCAATGGTTGTATTATCGTTTAATGATGTAAAATTAGAGGTTGAATTTATTATTAACGACCGGACTCGAGAATTAAATTGTATGAATTTTGGGGTCATTACAATATATATATTTACATTTCTGTCAGGCCTGGAGTTTACTTCGTGGTCTTTTACTGCTTTATTTATATTTTGTCCCGCCTGGAGTTTACTTCGTGGCGGTTGATCATTTTTACTGCTTTCTTTACATTTAGTCCCGCCTGGAGTTTACTTCGTGGCGGTTGATTGCATTTATTTCTTTATTGACATTTTTGATCCCCCATGGAGGTGCTTCGTGGTGGTTGATCATGTCTCTATATATATTTACCGCTTTTATATATTTACATTTCCGATCCCCCATGGAGGTGCTTCGTGGTGGTTGATCATGTCTGTATATATATATATATATATATATATATATTTATAGCTTCTATATATTTAATCGCCATCGCTTCTCATATAAAGCATGGCATCATGTGATCACTGATTGATCCACAGAATCTAGATTCTGGTTCCGTGATGGACATTTTCAAATTGTATGTGACTTTGTAAATTATTAACGGTGTTTGCATTTCCTTAGATGGCTGTCATGCCCATGAGGAGTTCGGCACCGCTATATATTATTTTCTCGAAGATGCTTCGCATCTTGAAAATAAAAGTTAACAAGCTGAACATTTAATAATAAAATGGAAGTATGAAAAGGTCTCAATTACTATTGAGCACAAGGTTTGAAAAACCTCTTTTACAAAACTTCACTGTTATATCATGTTTAAAACTGAATTTTTCATACAAATTCAAACCCTTTGTATATAGGTGCGAACGAGGCCTCACACTACTTCCAAATAAATTTCATATTGATCCACACATACATACACACATTAATATAACAGTTTCTTGAAAAGTGGCGATCACCGTGGCAACATGGATGTCGGGGGGTGCCTAACACCTTCCCTCTGCATAATCAAGCCCCCGAACCCAAATGAATCTCGGTTTCACAGACCCATTTAGCAGTGTCACATCACTAGGTCAATGTGCAAACCTTTTCTCGGTTGCGTTGGTGCAACCAGTTAAAAACACCAACTGGCGACTTATAGTCAAATCGTCGACATGATACATGCCGGACCTTTTTTACTTGTTTTTTCAAACAAATCTCAGATAACATGAGAACACCAAAGAACAAGAATAGAAAAGGGACAAATAAAAATCCCGACGTCAACAGGTGGCGACTCTGCTGGGGACACCAGTAAGAGGGCTTAAGCCGCTACTACAAGCTTTTCAAAACTGTTATATTCTTGTGTGTGAATGTTGCATTTACATTTATAATGAATGTGTATGAATGCATTTACATGCTGCACTGCAATATATATATCTATGATATTAGTGCTTCACACATGTCATCATTTTCATAAACGGTGAGACACATTGTATGTGAATGTATGTTGTGTGGTTCCTCCACCAGGAGGCTATCCTGTCGATGTTTGATTACTGGACTCGTAGGGAGACTAATCCCAACGAGGCTCAGGAAAGGCACCACCCAGATTTGCTCCAGTTGAAAGACCAGATTAACTTACCGTCAAGTAGATTGCGATGATCTTGGAACCTTCATGCCAAAAAGCCGCGAGAGTAACCGTAAGATAGGTCAGCCTCTGATAAACCAAACACGGAGGAAAGTCTCTTCATGCTTTCCATTTTCTATTACTTGTAAAAGCATTTACTTGTAATTTTATTCCATGTCCATCTTTATGTAATGGAGAATATGAATAATATTTGCACATACATGACATGATATCAAATAACCCCTGTTTTTGCAGGATAATATTCCTAAAATGGACACATTATGATAGCATGTAAACATTTATATTATCCCTAAGACTAAACTATATAAGTTTTTATAGGGAAACAATTGGGCCTGTTACCCGCTCAAAATCCAAAAAGGCCACGAGCCTACAACCAATCATGTCTTCTTCTGATCAGTCTAATCTTGTTTCTTGAGAAGAATTTGGCGGATTAAGTAAACAAATTATAGATTTGGATGTTCTGCTTAAAGAATTGCATCAGTCTACTCAGAGCTCAAAGATGCCTACACATACGGAATCCTATACACAAGGAGGAACTCAAGGTTTGAATAAAATAAATCCAGAACCTCAGTTGGATATGACCAACAAAGACCCTAAAAACACCCATCTCAAAGGAGATCCAGACACCTGTGTTATCAGGAAGAAGGTCCTTCAAATGAAAGAAACCATCCGTTCTCTCAAGGGGATTGGAGCACATGAGAGTGTTTCATTTGCTGATCTTTGCATATTCCCTGGTGTTCATTATCAAGAGAAATTTAAAACCCCTGACTTTGAAAAGTATGACAGATTAGGGGATCCTTACACACATTTAAAGGTGTTCATTGGAGAACTTGGATCTTATGCCAAAAATGAGAAACTCAAAATGCAGCTATTTAAGAAGAGTTTGACTAGAGAAGCCCGATCTTGGTATACCAGATTAGATAACTCAAAGATCCATAGCTGGGAAGAACTAGCTCATGCCTTCCTTACTCAATACAACCTCCAGTCTCAGATGGCTTTTGACCGGTATCAGATTACCAAGGTCAAGAAACAGTCCAACAAGTCTTTCAAAGAGTATGCTCAAAGGTGGATGCGCCTTACTGCTCAAGTTATTCCTTCTATGACAGAGTTAGAAATGGTTATGACTTTCATAGACATACAAGAAGCTCCTTTCTATGAGAGAGTCTTAGCTGGTATTGGAAAACCATTTTCTGAAATGATCAAACACGGAGAGATGGCTGAGATGGGATTGAAGTTAGGAAAGATTCAAGACCTAGCCTCTCTTAAAGTAGTTGCTGAGCACATCTAGTCTGAAACTTATGGAAACAACCCCCGGAGGGTCCATAAAAAAGAAGAGGATGTTTCCTTGATACTACAAGGACAAAAAGGCAGTCAGAAAATGCCTATACAGAGGAGAAACTACTCCCTATTTCAAGCACAGTCTTCAAACCCTCCATTACCTAAAGGTGGAGAAGCAAAGCGCCCTCGAACGTTCACACCCTTAGGGGACTCGCTCGAGAATATTCTTTCTCCTTTGACTATTCAGAAGAAAATTACGCATCTTCTTCCACCAGCCAACCCTAATGGGAGGGGTTTCAATGGTACTCGGAAGTGTGCTTATCATTCTGAGGCACCTAGACATGATACTCAAGATTGTTGGGCCTTAAAACACAAGATCCAAGATTTGATAGACAACGGTGAGATCGTGGTTACCAAACCAGATAAAGCTCATGTGCAAGATAACCCTCTTCCTCAACCCAAAGAAGAAGAGGTCAATATGATTAGTTGGAGCAGTGGACATAGTTCTAATTTTAATGGTGAATCATCCCAAACCATCAAAGACGGTGTTGACAGATAGGATTACACAAAGTTTCAATTTTCTATGGAACAAATAATTAAAGCTCTTTGTAAGCAAGTTAAACAATTGGCAGAACTGGTGATCCATCAGCATCAAGTCACACGCCAGTTAGTCAGCCAGGAGCATGCCTATCTTCTTCTTTTTGTTATGAATGCTTCATCACCACCTTTAGAAAGTGAAGCACTAGAGGAAAAGGTTGAGAAGAGAGCAAGTGCTAAAGCCCATCGGGATTTTGCCAATAAAAGGGAATTTACATACCTGGGCCAACCTATGGAGGAAATATTACAGATGCTAATCAACGAAAGAAGAATCACCTCCATTCTACCTCCAATCAATCCTCGTTCAAGACGGTTCAATTCTGATGGAGTATGTCAATATCATTCACATTCTCGCGGTCATAACACAGAAGAATGCTGGGCACTCCGCCACCTTATTCAGAATCTAATTGACATCGGTGTCCTGCAATTGGTAGACGACGACACTATGCTACTCGAGAGTGGGAATACCTGTTCTACTAAATGGAAGGGGCTAGTAGCAGTTATATCCGCTAAGGCTGATGAGACTGTCAAACCATTTCCCATACAAGCATTTCAACTCAAAGGTGGTGACAATCATTTGAAAGCGACTGCACCAGAGCCAATTTCTTTACCCTTCAGACCACAGTATCCTATTGTCAGCCTACACAAAGTCCCATGGAATTCTGGAGAAGCTGAAGGATCCACGTCTCATACTACTGCCACAGTGTCGAAGGAAAATCCATTGTATCTTCCTCAGAGGGTGATGAAGCCTACCATAAAAGTAAAGGGGAAGATTCCCATAGAGAAGATTGAGAAATTCTTCCGCACTATGGGCCATAATAAAGCCAAGGTGGTTCTAAGCTTAAGAGAAGCTCCACATCAAATCTCATTACTGGACTTGGTTTTCTCTTCCGAGGATCACAGAAAGATCTTATTGAAGGTTTTGGAAGAAGTCTACTTACCAAAATCAGTGGATGTGGAAAAATTTCAACATCTGGTTGATCACATTTTTAACAACAATGTGATAACCTTCACTGATGACGACATACCACCCGAAGGGACCGATCATTGCAAGCCATTTCACATCGCAGTTTTGTCCTCCGGGTATATGTTAGCTGGAGTTTTGATAGATGGAGGTTCGTCTCTAAATATCTGTCCTTATGCCACTTTGGTGAAGATGAACATCAATCTCAAATGGATCCAAATAGCCATACGGTTATCAAAGCTTTTGATGGATCTCGACGAAATTCTGTCAGAGAGATTGAGCGGCCAATTGAGATTGGTCCAAATACATTCAAAGTATCCTTTCACGTCCTCAAGATAGATTCAGGATACAACATGCTATTGGGGAGACCATAGATCCATATGGCTGGAGCCGTCCCTTCTACAATTCATCAACAACTTAAATACATTATCAACAATAGCCTAGTCACTGTCAATGCTGAGCCAGAATGTCCTGAACAAGGAAACCTACCACTCATCAGCTTCAATTTAGAAGTTGAGTCGGCCAGTTTTCATACTTTGGAAGTGAACAACACACAATACCATTGTATTGGAGCGACACTTCCCGTACCCAATATTTCTGCCGAAGTGATGGAAGCTACCCAAGAAATGATGTCATTGGGTCATCAGTCTGGACAAGGGCTGGGTAAAAATCAGCAGGGTATTAAGCACCCAATTCAAATGTCCAGTCAAATTGGGACCACCGGATTAGGCTATTATGCCAGTTCTAGTCATAGGAATTCTCAGAAACACAAGCAGATTCCTCAAGCTTCTACCACACGGTGATTTTCTCCACCTGCACCTCATGAGCTGATACAGTCTCCGTTAAAGGTGTCAGCCCATGTTATGGCTATGTTATTTCCTAAACCAGTACCATTTAAAGCAAAAGAGGTCCTGATCCCTGATCCCAAAGTGGAAGAAAGGGAACAGAAACGTAAACATGACATCACCCTAATAATGTCAGGCATACACATCATTGTCCATGATGAACATACAAACAGATACACCCTAGACGATGATTGCCCAGATGTTATGGTCATCATTCGGGAAAAGGAGGACGATGACAGCCCCTCAACAATTGGAGCAGCACTCCATGCATTGGTCGACGAGGGTAAAATGGGCAGAAATTCCCTCTGCCCTGTAGACGACTTTAATTGCTTACTTTTCTATACAGTATTAGCAGTTATTTTATTAGTACATGTTAACACTTTTGTATGATTAAACAGTTTCATATATTAAGTGAAAGCATATTTTATTTTAGGACTCTGAATTTAGATGTGTACTGCATTTTAGCGATGAGGTGCCTTTTCTCCACAAGGACTGTAACTTTGATGAAAAGTTGGACTCAGACTTGATGGAAATCCAAGAGGACATTGAGATACCTTAGGAGATTAAGGAATGGGTCAAAGACAAACCTAAACCTAATCTTGATCAATCTATTTCTTTCAATCTCGGAACCTTAGAAAGCCCTAAGCTAATCCAGATTGGTTCAGACCTAACCCCAAACCAGCGGAATAACATGGTTGCGCTACTAACTCAATTCCAGGATGTGTTTGTATGGTCTCATGAAGACATGGTGGGTGCGTCCACTGACATTGTCCTTTATCACCTTCCTATTAAAGAGGGATTCGAGCCAGTTAGGCAGAAGCTCAGGCGATTGAAACCTAAGTGGAGTTTAAAAGTGAAAGAAGAAATTGTGAAATAATTTCAAGCTAGCATTATCATGGTGTCTATATATTAGGAATGGATATCCAACATACTTCTCGTGCCTAAACTAGGACGAAAGGTGGGAGTTTGCATAGATTAATGGGAGTTGAATAGAGCTTGCCTTAAAGATAGCTTTCCCATGCCCTTTATCCACATTATCATTGACAATACTGATCAATACGGCATGTACTCATTTGTGGATCACTTCGCGGGGTATCATCAGATTATGGTCGCTGAGGAGGATCGTGAGAAAACTACGCCTTGGGGAACCTTCTGCTACAGACGGTTGTCATTCGGCCTCATCAATGCCAGGGCAACCTATCAGCGAGCTATGATGGCTCTTTTCCACGACTTAATGCATAAGAAGATAGAGATCTACGTGGATGACATCATTGTCAAATCCCGAAGGGAGGAAGACCACTTAAACCATCTCAAAAAGCTTTTCAACAGGTTGCGTAAGTAAAACTTGAAGTTGAATCCAGCCAAGTGCACCTTTGGCATTAAATCAGGCAAGTTGCTAGGTTTCATAATCAGCCACAAAGGGATTCAGCTGGATCCAACCAAAATCCAGGCCATCAAGGAAATACCCATTCCTCAAACAGAGAAGGAAATACGGGGATTTTTGGGAAGAATCAACTTCATTAGCAGGTTTATCTCTCAACTCACAACAACCCGTGAGCCCATTTTCAAATTATTAAGGAAGAACTCCTCCATGAAATGGAATGATGAGTGTCAGAAAACCTTCCTTACAATCAAAGAACAGCTAGTATAAGCTCCCATTTTGGTAGCTCCCAGGGATGGTGTTCCCCTATTTATGTACCTGTCCATTAATGACAATGCTATGGGCTATATGCCGGGACAGAAAGACGATAGAGGCCAAGAAGGAGCTATCTATTACCTCAACAAAAGATTTAACAGAAGTGAATGAAAGTACACTCTTATTGAGAAGACTTTTTGTGCTTTAGCATGGGCTTCCATGATGTTACAACATTACCTCCATGGTCACACAACCCATCTCATATCCCGCGTGGATCCTCTCAAGTACGTGTTCAGTAAGCCCATACTAAATTGTCGGTTGTCCAGATGGCAGTTGATCCTACAACAATTTGACATCGTCTACGTAAGGCAAAAGTCTATCAAAGGTCAAGAAATTGCTAATCAACTGGCTGCCGCACCTGCAAGGGATTTCAAACCCTTGGAAACATACTTCCCAGGTGAAGGGGTAATGGCAGTTCAACAACACCATCAGTACGATGCATACCATACGTGGAAAATATATTTTAATGGAGCTGTTAACATGGAAGGCTCTGGAGCTGGAGCAGTTCTAGTATCCGATACGGGGGAGCAGTATCCCGTCACTGTCAATTTGCAGTTTGTCAGCACCAATAACACAGCTGAGTATGAAGGCTGTATCATGGGGCTAAAACTTGCCCGTTCAATGGGCATCACGCGATTAACTGTCTTTGGGCATTCCGAGTTGGTAATCAAACAATCCATGAGAATTTATCAAACCAAAGAACTACATTTGCTACCTTACCATTGACAAGATTTATAGATGGCTTTTGAGTTTGATGAAATCTCCTTTCTACACGTTCCTCGTAATAAGAATGATTTTGTAGATGCGCTAGCAACGTTGGCCTCCTTGATTCACATACCCGACAAGGAAAACATGCCAAGCATTACATTTGCCCTGCAAAAGGCCCCAACCTATGGAAACTATGTTGGAGAAGTATCAAATGATCTACCTCCCATCCACAACCCTTGGTATCAACATAACAAGGAGTATCTTTGAGATGGATCTACACCCGCTTAGACGAGCCTGACTGAAAAGAAGCGGATCCATCGAATGGCTATGAAATTTTACCTGAGCAGAGATGCACTCTATAAGAGAGATACAGGATTAGGTCTCCTCAGATGTCTGGACAAGGACCAAGCTCAGTGGATCATGGATGAGATCTATGATGGAGTATGTGTCCCACACATGAGCGGTGTTAGGTTTGTAATATTCATGGGCGCAATCAAAATTGCAAAATTAATTAGCGGAAGCGTGTAAAAATTAGAGTTTAAAAATTTTACAAACCATATACCCGGATCACCCTTTATGCACAATTATTAATTAAACGAAAAAGATAATGAATGAGAATCATACCCTTGAAAATCGAGCTTCCTCAGGTACAAGTTCACCTCCAATCCTTTTCGCGTTCAACTTGAATCCACCGGGTTTGGTTCCTTCCTTTGATCAACGTTAGCCACCCAAATGTTTGGCCTCTAGAGGTGATCCACCAAGGAAGAAGAAAATTCAAGAAGAAGGGTGGTTGGCTAAACCCTAGTTTTTCCTATCTCTATAGAAAAAGGGTACTCTCCAACAAATTGGAATTATTACGTTGTAAAAGTCAACAACCCATATCACCCATAATAAGACTCCTCTTATTTATTGATGTGGGCAACCCTCCTTAACAATTAAGAAATTGGGTTTTATTTAATTAATTAAATTCTTTTTATTTAATTAAGCTCCCCTAATCTTATTAGGGATAATTAATTAAACTCCTTTAACTAATTTTCCTTCCTAATCCAATTAGGAATAAATGAGAGTACTTATATTAAATTAATTCCTAAACTCTTTTAGAAATTAAAATAATAATAATTGTAATAATATTAATAAGACTCCTCTTATTAATTTATATTTAATATTTCTAAAATATTAAATAATAAATATTAAGCTATTTAATTTATTTTATCACCATAGATTAAATTAAATATACTTAACATATTATTACGATTATGCCATTAACTTCTTAAATAATTATTCTTCCTTTTATGGTGTGACCCTTTAGGTTCTCCATATTAAACAGGTTGTGAATAAATCAATTAGAACAATTCTACTCTTATTTAAATAAATAAATTAAACAATTAATTTATTTAAATAAATAATATTTATTCTGATAGGGATAAGCCTCCCTAGCGATCAACGACTTTCCGGATAATATAGATTCCAACATTAATCATTAAAGAACCTTTGAGTAAATAGAATTCTTACCGTACAATTCAATCCTTCCACCATACAATGTCCTAATTAAATATAAGACATGGAATTACTCTCAAGTCTTATTTTATTTAATTATATGTATTTCGATCCTTAAATGCACAACTCAAATAATGCAAATTAGAAACTCCTTTCTAATTTCATTACGCCTTCGCCAAGGACTCTTGGGTTGTCATTTATCGAATCACATAGGACATTTCTCTTCTTTTATTAGAAGTGGTAGATTCTTTATTGATTATACATTATCTCCATGTACAACTTATTATACCCAAGCATACCCTTTGATATACCCTAAGGGTCTTAAGAAATAAGTCAAAGTATAACTCATCATACACAAGATACTATGATGATCTCAAGTCCAAGGATTACTTGTACTACTATTACTACAGGAATTCCTATTGACAGGCAAATAAAACTCCATTAGGTATTCCTTAGCGAGCCACGTTCAGTGAACTTATTCTCTAATAAGCACCTACATACTTGCTTTAGTGTCTCCACACAAATGATCATGAGATCAATCATCCTCATCCAATGAGCAAGCAACGTATGTACCAATCTATCCGGATTCACTAATCCCCAATTTAGTAATCCAACAATTGGGAACTATTTTAGTTTTAAGCTTTCAAAGAATTTAGATCTCATTAGAATGATCATCATCATTATTCTAAAAGCATTGCTTAAAACTATGCGTTTATCACATATTATAAAACAGCATCATGTAGATAATTAAAAGCCTTTAATAAATTAATACTTTTTATTAATAAATGAATAAGATTGTTACAAAGTATATGCTTTATCATCAAACATGATTGGCTTATGTGCATACTACTTTCAATCTCCCACTTGCACTAAAGCCAATCGTCATGGTATCTTATACTCTTCTTCTCTAAGTGACGATTATCCTGCTGTTGGATAAGCTTTAGTTAATGGATATGTAATGTTGTTCATGAGAGTCCACTATCACTATAGTGATTTCCCATCTTTCAATGATTCTAATAATCAAATGAAAGTTCCACAACACATGTTTAGATCCAAGATGAGACTTAGGAACTATTCCTAGTTCTGTAATGAACTTTTAATCCAAACAATCAACTTGCAGCTTCATTTATAGCTATATACTTTGTCTTTATTACTAAACCAGCAACTCTTTGCTATTTGGAACCTTTCCAATTCACTGCACCACTGTTCAAGATAACGCTTTACCTTAAAGTGGATTTTACGTCATCTTAGTGCAATACGAAAAACTTGAGTCATTAAGCCCTCTAGTTTTAATTCGGACCCACCATGTATGATCATATCCTTAGTCTTTGGTTAAGAACTTTTAGATGTTTTCATCGACTCACGTTGAACTTCTCCGAATATGGTGATCAACATCGGGTCTCGTATATTTCATTGCATACATGATAGTTACTCATGTGATCTCTCTTCGAGTCTGTGGGGACTATTAAGAGAGATACACTCCATTCGCTTCATCCACATGAGACATCTCTTGGAGTTTGCCATGCTAAACGACTTTAGCATCAAATGAATATCGTTCCTTGGGTTAAGTCGAGCATCCTCTTAAATCTATCTATATAGATTTATATCTCCAATTAAGATACTCTTCCAAATCATTCATGGAGGAATGTTTAGACAACTTTATCTTTTCTTGATTGTAGCATTGGTATGTAATTCCTCATCCGTAGTATATCAACATATAATACTAGAAATTTCACGGCGCTCCCTTCCGACCCTTTTGTACACACTAGAACTCTTACCTCATCGTATGTAACTCGGATCATCATCTTCTATGATCGTACCTCATCATCATCATCCATGATGAATCCATACCTCCTAGGTATCTTGATTACTATTCCGATTTATGATTGGTTGTGGTACAATAGTCTATCTACAGGTTCCTCTTATTTGACTTATAGTGTTTTGTGGTTCTTGAACTTTTCAAGATCTATTATCCTCCCACTAGCCCTTTCAATGATAAACACCTTTATCTTAGAAGGCAGCGTGTTTCGCAACAAACACCTTTTTGCTAAGTAGGATTATAGAACATATATCCTAAACTTACTTTAGGATGTCCCACAAATCGACACTTGTCAAATCTTGTCCCAAGCTTATCCTTTGAAACTTTTTCACATAAGTTGGACAACCCCTTATCTTAACATACTTAAGATTAGGAATCCTCCCTATCCATAACTTTTATGGAGTTTTGGGCTAGATTTTGAGGTTATCATTTTCGTAGATATGCAGCCATTTCTAGGACATTATCCTAGAAGGATACTGGAATGTCAGTAAAATCATTATGGACCGTACCATGTCCAACAAGGTACGATTTTTCATTCAGATACATCAATCAATTATTGCATATCAGGATGTGTCCATTAGGAGAAAACTATTTGAGATGATCTAGAAACTTATTGCACAAGTATTTATCCCTTGATCTAATCAAAGAATCTTAATACTTTGCCAATTTGTTTCACTTCTGAATTCTTTGAACCTTTCAAATAATTCACACTTGTATTTTAGCAAATACACACATTCAACTCTTTGAATGATCATCTCCTTTTCTTATACTAATTTGTTCAATATGCAAAATTATTTTCATATAAGTCAAGTATACAAAATTTATTAAGTAATATTCCAGTTCTATACAAAACATTATTATTATAAATAGAACAACAATTGTTCTTAATTATAATACCAAAGTTTTCATTGTCCAACAATAAAATGGAAATAATATTTTTTTAACAAGAACTGGAATACAATAACAACTTATTGACTTAATAGATTTGCCCGTAGGCAGTGCTAAACAATAAGTTTCTATAGCTAATGCAGCAACCTTTGCTTCATTTTTCACATATAGGATTACTTATCTTTGTTTAACTTTCTACTTCTGCTTGGTCCCTTCATAAATCTATATTAATGATAACCAAAGTCGGTATCCAATACCCAAGTAGAACCTTGACTTAAAGAAAAAATTTATTTTAAATCATGAACAAATTTGTATTTGTAACCGAAACTTCACTAAGCTTCTTTGGTTAGCCTCTGCAAGATGCTTCTCACAGTTTCTTTCCAGTGTCCAGTCTTATTGCAGTGGAAGCAAACTCCTTTGCTATCCATATCAGTTTTGTTCTTGTTATCCTTTATTTTGCCTTTCTATTTACCTTCTTTGAATCTTTCTTCTTTTCAGAAGATCCTTTGGCCCCTACCAGTAAGACTTGGTCTTTCTTGGTTGGAAAGTGACTCTCAACATTTTTCAACATGTTAAGCAAATCAGCGAGGCTGATATTTAGCTTGTTCATATGAAAAATTCACAACAATTGTGAAAGGAGTAGGGAGTGAGTGCAAGATCAAATCTTGGCTCGGTCTCCATCCATGACAAAACCAGTTGTCCTAATTGATCAATCAAATTGATAATGTTAAGGACTTTTATCTGTACTGTAGTGCCATTGGCCATTCTAGATCGGAAGAGCTCCTTAGATATCTGATATCTATCAGTCTTACTTTCCTCACCATCAACTACTTGATGTGCAAAAATATAGTAAGAGCATCCATAGTTTCATCTTGTGTTGAAGCTTGTTACTTATAGATCGAGCATGATGCATTGAGCCAATTGTGCATCATCTTGCCACTTTCTAAAAGTAGCAATCTCTTCCTCGGAGGCATTATCTCGCAACCATTGCGAGGGATAGGCGTATTAAGGACATAAGATAGTTTTTTCGACCATGAGAACTATTCTCAAATTCCTTAACCAATCCATTTAATTGATTGGTTAATTTAGCATCTAATATGCTTGCGAGTGATAGTAATTTTAGACATTGTAAAATTACGTAAATGAATTTATAATTAACAACATTTTAACATACATTCTTTTATTAATTACCAAAATAATTTAGGTCTTGTTTTAAATTGGTATCTCCCACTATTTTCTTCAAACTATATTCGTCACTTATATAGTTTAAGCAAAATCTAATTAAAGATTTGCTAGTGAGAATAAGGATCCCATTTCAAATGTATATAGCCTTGTGGTGACACAACAAACTATATATAAATAAATAGGTAGACAACTTTTGTCAATTACATCAACTATGCAACTCCTTGTATTTTGCCTCTTAGATTATTTTGATCAAGTGGTGGCACATTCGAATCAAAATTATCCAAGTTAAGTCCAACCTAGCACTCCATATATTCAAAAAAGAAAAATATCATCCTTGTGGTGACACAACAAAACAATATTGTTCAATTTTCTTTATAAGCATCAAATGTGATAAATCAACATCTTAAATACTTAATACTTGCCTTGTGGTGACACAACAAACTCATATTAAATATTTAATACTCTATTAATTTTATCATGCTAGAAGGCGACGTTCGATATTCCAAATATCTTTGAACGCTTAGGACTTAATATAAAAATTGAGGGGTTTGTTATTAATTTGTCTCATCTTGTTTAAGCAGCGTGCACATATATATATAAAATACGCGTCATATTAATGAACATGTGAAGCATGTTTGCATAATATATAATATATATAGTATAAGCATGCACATATAGAATACTATATTCTACCGGATTGATTATGGACTTTTTATTCTAGTTTGGTTCACTAGAGCCACCAAGTGAACCAAAAGGTCAAACCTAAGGGGTGCAAGAATTAATATTTAAATATAACTATTACATTTAAACCCGGGCTCCATTACAAACGGGTCTTCAAGCGCTTGTGTCCTTGATCTCCAATTTTTCAAAAATTAATTCTAACTATTCCTATTACAAAACTATTTAAAATAAATAGAAACCTTGATCGTGATCGAGGGAAGTACATAGGAGAGAGATAGAATTTACATTAAGAAAAATTAGAGAAGGCGAATCTGTGAGACCCATTTAATAAAACCCATACATTCATGCATCCAACTAAAATAAAATCCAATCGCATTAATTGATAGTCCATTAATCAATCCCATTTATTATCATACACATCACCGTATGCATCAATAAATAACATTCATCTCATGAATAATAAACATTTAATATATATATTGATATCATTTAATGGGCAAATTTAGTTAGTATAAAATCTATTTTTGAATAAAATAAACTCCTTTATTTAAATCCAAATTTAAATCAAAATAAAACTATTTTATTTTAATTTATCCTATTTTGAATAAAATAAACTATTTTATTTTAATCAAAATCTTTAATCAAAATAAACTCCTTTATTTTAATTAATTATGGAATCAATTCCATGTAATAAAAAAAATCTCTAATTAAAAAAAACTCTTTTATTTTAATTAATTATGGAATCCAATTCCATGTAAAAAAAATATTAAAGGAAACACGGATTATCTTTCCTATTCACAAATAAACTCCTTTATTTTGAATAATATGAAATCTTATTTCATATTTAAATAAACTCCTTTATTTAAGGAAACATGGATTCTCTTTCCTATTCACAAATAAACTCTTTTATTTTGAATAATATGAAATCATATTTCATATCTAAATAAACTCCTTTATTTAAGGAAACAATAGAATCCAATTTCAACTCCAATTAGTTATCATGGAATCAAATTCCAACTCTAATTAGTTAGCATGAAATTCTAATTTTAAAATTAAAATAAACTTTTATTTTAAAATTAAAATAAACCTTTATTTTAAGATTAAAATAAATTTTTATTTTAATTATAAAATAATTAAGAATATATATTATATATATAATACGGTTAGTATATATATATATATAATATATATATAATATGATTACTTTTGATAACACATGTTCTAAACAAACCTTTATATATATATGTATTATATAAAATAAAACCTGCTTGAATCCGTGAATCTCATGTAATCAAGATAACCAGAACAATTCATGTTATCTTTTTCAAATGCAAATCCCTTGAATATATATAACGAAATTATATATATATATATATATGTAGACAACATGTTTCCCATAAACTTGTTTTAAGTGACGTGGCCAACTTTTTTTTTTTTTTTTTATTCACCTGCTTCAAAAACTTGTTAATCATAACAGGAGCACTGTTAGTGTATTACTTCCGGCTAAGTTAGAGTTCTGCCGATTTTTTTTTTATTTTATTAGTTCGCATGACCTTCAAAATATTAGTGGCCCATGGTTTGTTTTGATTTCCGCTGCTAACCATTAAGAAATTAAATCAGGAGTCACCTCGCGAATTCTGAAGAAAAAAAAATAGGTTTGGCTCTGATGCCACTGTTAGGTTTGTAATATTCATGGGCGCAATCAAAATTGCAAAATTAATTAGCGGAAGCGTGTAAAAATCAGAGTTTAAAAATTTTACAAACCATATACCCGGATCACCCTTTATGCACAATTATTAATTAAACGAAAAAGATAACGAATGAGAATCATACCCTTGAAGATCGAGCTTCCTCAGGTACAAGTTCACCTCCAATCCTTTTCGCGTTCAACTTGAATCCACCGTGTAAGACCCCGAATTTTATGAAATAAAAGTATTCAATTTTTCTATTCAGTAAATGGTTAAATTGATAAAAGTTAAAGTTAAGGGTGATATATGAATTTTTTTTCAAAATAAGCAAGTGGTTATAAAATATTCATTATTATTGGGAATATTCGTTTGGTCGTGGAATATTCTTTACGTCGGGAATATTAAAATGACGGCCAGTAGCAGACCGATAATGTGGGCCCCATGTGAAAAGCGATTGGATGAAGAAAGCGACAAATATAAGTTGGTTAAAAATAATGGCGTAGTTATTACCGTTAAGATCATTTGGAATACCCGGTGGTTAAAATACGAGAATCTGGCGTGGTTCTTGTGATAGACACCAGTATTGCACAATATTGTTGAATTATTGATCCTTACGTAAGAAGGCACTACTCAATAATTTTCACGATGAATTCTTATTCAATATTTTATTTTATTGATTCAATAATTCTTTGCGTTGATATTTTATATTATTGTTGTTCAATAATTGTCACTTCGCATTATTATCTCCATTATCGGATCAATAATTCATATTATTTGAATAATATTATTAGATAGCATTATTGGCAATGTCTAGAAAGTTACATCAAGGAGAGGTTTGGTCACCTAATTGCGGCGCCACAAGAAGGAGAAATCCTTATCGGAAAGCCCCTCTTTCCAGGAGCTACTGGTTGTCATAAATGTGATTACGTAATATTATTTGTGAATAATTAATTATTGATTCATATGATAAGAAAATATTTATTTGATGTGGATATAAATGATGGATTTATTTATGTGGTTATAAGTGAAGGAATTAATGATGCGGTGTTTTATCAGTATTTGTCGAAATGGAGAACAAAATATGGGATTTTCAGAAAAATTAGTTTATTACTTGATTTTGTAAAATCCATAACTCTTTGTGTATAATGAGTTAAGAGATGACCCATATATCAAAAGAAAGCCCTAGAAGTAAGCTAAGCTGTAGAAATTTGAATCACCCAAAAATTCTTTGTAGATATTTCGTGGTGAAATTTTGAATGAAATCGGATAGAAGGACTAATAGTCCAGAAAAATCGGTGTTCTTGACTATATTGCGTGAGTTATAAATTTTGATCCGACCGTTGGATCGTTGTAATTTTTGGATATGTTATACATACATAAGTTGAGTATATGTCCACAAATTTTGAACCGTTAAAATGAACGAATGATTTGTTATGAATTTTAAGAGGTGGTGATTCGGAAATTAGGTTTATAATTGATTTTGGTGGAAAATTCTAGAATTGAGTGGGCCCCACTTGTGGTTGGTGAAGAAATGTGCTGAATTTTATTTCAAATGTGGTGGGTGGAATAGTAGCGAGTAAAGCCATCGGGGTTGCGAGTTAAGTCCGCTTGCGGCGTCTTAACATTTTCCTATAAATAGAGGGCTAAGTTAGAATTGAAAATCACACCGAAACAAAGTTTTCTCTCTTTCTCTCTCTAGATTATTGAGTGTAATTTGTGAGTATTTAGATACTTGGTGAGTTGATATTCATCGATCTGCAAGTTTCCTTGACGTCATATCAGATATCCGTCGGAAGTCTTTGCTCTTTTGAGGTAAGGGATAGTAAGGGATATTATTTTTTTCCGTAATGATATTATTTCTTCAATATCATTATCTTTGAAATGTTGATCTGAAGTTTTTATCAAATTTGGAACTTTTTCATGTATGGGGTTACTATTCATGAGTTACTATTCATGAGTTACTATTCATGAGTTACTATTCACGAGAGTTACTATTGAGGATTTACTATTCATGAGTTACTTATTCACGAGTTACTATTCATGAGTTACTATTCATGAGTTACTATTCACGAAGTTACTATTCACGGGTACTATTCACAATAAAATTGGTTTCTTTTTCTAACTAAATTATCGTTGATTTATGAATCTTACTCTTGAAATTAAAACCATGTTTTGATTATATTATTTTACATAACATTCTTATAACCCTAATGATGATATTTCTCTTTGACTTGAGTGTAAAGATGGGTAGATTATTGGTATGATCGTGACCATAGGTTCTCTTTGGCGATGAGTGCAAAAGTTGAATTGTTGTTGGTATGATCATAACCATTGAATTTACTGATTGAATATTTTTAGCTTAAGTGCAAAGGTGAATTGTTCAACATGGTTATAATTATTGTTATATAACTTCACGAAATGATTATGTATTTCTTTGATATATGAATATCTTTGGCTCGTTGTGCAAAGATAACCTGTTGTTGAATATCTTTAGCCTGTAGTGTAAAGATGAATTATTGATGAATATCTTTGGCTCGTAATGCAAAGATGACCTGTTGTTGAATATCTTTAGCCTGTAAGGAATTATTGATGAATATCTTTGGCTCGTAATGCAAAGATGACTTTGTTGTTGAATATCTTTGCTTTGTAGTGTAAAGATGCTGTTGATGAATATCTTTGATTCGTGGTGCAAAGATGAATTTATTAATATATGATTATGAGCAGAAGAAGCGTGATTTGGTATAACCATGATATTTGATGTTTTGAGGTAAAGACGGTGATGAAAATTATCTTCGTCACGGATGAGAAGAGGAATTTAGAATCACAATTATGATTATGAGTTATTCATATGATTATGGAAAGGAAGCTGTTGATTGATGTTACGAGGATAAAATATTGTTGGTGGACTTTTAACATGAGAAGACAATAGACTTTATAGTCTATTTGACTCTTCTAATGGATTGCTCATTAAACTGCAACTATGGTTGAAAAGTTTTATCATCTACCATATGTTCTAAATCTCTAATTTATTACCGATGAAGACTATTGATAATTTATTTATCTTTAGTCATAATATTCTTTCTTGAGCTAGTTGTGCTCACCCTTTTGTTTCACAATTCCTTTCGTGTAATAAAAGTGTATTTGGGTCGGCTGGGGATAGCGAGGAATAGAGTGGTGGTCTATAGATGTTGAGGTGAGGTGAATTTAACTTGGAATGGTGTTTTGTCACTATCATACAAGATGTCTAATGACATACAACCTCGTGTTATCATAAGACATGGTTGTGCTCATCCACTTCTTTGAGTATATTTACAAGCACTACCTATATAATCTTGGTGTTTGTTTGGAGTATAATACCCAATTAGAGGCAGTGGAGATAATGATATGTCAAGAGAAGACTCACCATTGGGAAGAATATGATAGTAATCTTTCGTTTTTCTTTGGGGTTTATTGGGTTAACCAAGGATAATTACGTGGCCATATGATATCTACCATAACCTAAAAGCATGGCCTCCCATATACGAAGGTTTCTTGAGCACTTCCCAAAGATTCTAATTTCTAAAAGCAGGTTTTGATTGTACCTTTATGTAAGGTGTCATGGTGACGTGTTATCCAAGTTGGTGTCGAGTTACATTTGGTATATATTGGTATCCAAACTCACAGCATATGTGTTGTTGTATTTTGCACGACAATTTTTGTAATAAAGTTGTAGTTGTTTTTCGTACCATGTATTTAACGACTCAGAATGGGTTGGATGGAATGGACCTATTTTGGGGTCGTTACATTTGGTATCAGAGCTTAGGGATATGATCTCTGGCGGAGATCGGGATTAGAACTAGGAGTGGAGAGATGAGTAAATCCTTCGCTAGTGTGTCCTACCTAAGCTTATTTGTTGGTCAATCATAATATCGGGATATTATGTGATATATTAATTTATTCAATTAACCCTTGTTTTGAAGTTGTATTCTAGAATGATATCTCGAAATTGGGAGATGAAAGCAATGGAGAAATCATGATGACAGGAAAGATGAAATCGAAATGAAAGCAAGGTATTCTCAACTCTTTGAAATACCGAGTACGTAAATTTTGGGGACGAAATTTCATAAGGAGGGAGATTGTAAGACCTCGAATTTTATGAAATAAAAGTATTCAATTTTTCTATTCAAGTAAATGGTTAAATTGATAAAAGTTAAAGTTAAGGGTGATATATGAATTTTTTTCAAAATAAGCAAGTGGTATAAAATATATTCATTATTGTCGGGGAATATTTGTTTGGTCGTGGAATATTCTTTCGTAAGTGGAATATTAAATGCGATGGTAGCGAGCCATGTGTGGCCCCTATAACGGAAAGCGATTGGATGAAGAAAACGACAAATATAAGTTGGTTAAAAATAACGGCGTAGTTAGTTACCACATTAAGATCATTGGAATACCGGTGGTTAAAATACGATAATGGCGTGGTTAGCAAGAAGATTAGCACGCGGTATTGCACAATATTGTTGAATTATTGATCCTTACGTAAGAAGGCACTACTCAATAATTTTCACGGTAATTCTTGTTCAATATTTTATTTTATTGATTCAATAATTCTTTGCGTTGATATTTTATATTATTGTTGTTCAATAATTGTCTTTGCACATTATCTCCATTATCGGATCAATAATTCATATTATTTGAATAATATTATTAGATAGCATTATTGGCAATGTCTAGAAAGTTACATCAAGGAGAGGTTTGGTCACCTAATTGCGGCGCGATGAAGGAGAAATCCTTATCGGAAGCCCCCCCTTTCCAGGAGCGGCGGCTGGTTGTCATAAATGTGATTACGTAATATTATTTGTGAATAATTAATTATTGATTCATATGATAAGAAAATATTTATTTGATGTGGATATAAATGATGGATTTATTTATGTGGTTATAAGTGAAGGAATTAATGATGCGGTGTTTTATCGGTATTTGTCGAAATGGAGAACAAAATATGGGATTTTCAGAAAAATTAGTTTATTACTTGATTTTGTAAAATCCATAACTCTTTGTGTATAATGAGTTAAGAGATGAGCCATATATCAAAAGAAAGCCCTAGAAGTAAGCTAAGCTGTAGAAATTTGAATCACCCAAAAATTCTTTGTAGATATTTCGTGGTGAAATTTTGAATGAAATGGTCCAGAAGGACTAATAGTCCGAAAAAATCGGTGTTCTTGACTATATTGCGTGAGTTATAAATTTTGATCCGAATAGTTGGATCGTTGTAATTTTGGATATGTTATACATACATAAGTTGAGTATATGTCCACAAATTTTGAACCGTTAAAAATGAACGAATGATTTGTTATGAATTTTAAGAGGTGATTTGATTAGGAAATTAGGTTTATAATTGATTTTGGTGGAAAATTCTAGAATTGAGTGGGGCCCCACTTGTGGTTGGTGAAGAAATGTGCTGAATTTTATTTCAAATGTGGTGGGTGGAAATAGTAGCGGTAAAGCCATCGAGGTTGCGAGTTAAGTCTGCTTGAGCGTCTTAACATTTTCCTATAAATAGAGGCTAAGTTAGAATTGAAAATCACACCGAAACAAAGTTTTTCTCTTTTCTCTCTAGATTATTGAGTGTAATTTGTGAGTATTTAGATACTTGGTGAGTTGATATTCATCGATTGCAAGTTTCCTTCACGTCATATCAGATATCCCGTCGGAAGTCTTCGCTTCTTTTGAGGTAAGGGATAGTAAGGGATATTATTTTTTTTCCGTAATGATATTATTTCTTCAATATCATTATCTTTGAAATATTGATCTGAAGTTTTATCAAATTTGGAACTTTTTCATGTCGGGGTTACTATTCATGAGTTACTATTCACGAGTTACTATTCATGAGTTACTATTCACGAGTTACTATTCATGAGTTACTATTCACGAGTTACTATTGAGGATTTACTATTCATGAGTTACTATTCACGAGTTACTATTCATGAATTACTATTCATGAGTTACTATTCACGAGTTACTATTCACGGGTACTATTCACAATAAAATTGGTTTCTTTTTCTAACTAAATTATCGTTGATTTATGAATCTTACTCTTGAAATTAAAACCATGTTTTGATTATATTATTTTTACATAACATTCTTATAACCCTAATGATATATTTCTCTTTGACTTGAGTGTAAAGATGGGTAGATTATTGGTATGATCGTGACCATAGGTTCTCTTTGGCCAGTAGTGCAAAAGTTGAATTGTTGACTGGTATGATCATGACCATTGAATTTACAATTGAATATTTTTAGCTTAAGTGCAAAGGTGAATTGTTCAACATGGTTATAATTATTGTTATATAACTTCTGAAATGATTATGTATTTCTTTGATATATGAATATCTTTGGCTCGTTGTGCAAAGATAAACTTTGTTGTTGAATATCTTTTGCTTCAGTAGTGCAAAGATGAATTATTGATGAATATCTTTGGCTCGTAATGCAAAGATGACTGTTGTTGAATATCTTTGCTTTGTAAGGAATTATTGATGAATATCTTTGGCTCGTAATGCAAAGATGATTATTTGTTGTTGAATATCGTTAGCTTTGTAGTGTAAAGATGAGCTGTTGATGAATATCTTTGACATTGTGGTGCAAAGATGAATTTATTAGTATGATTATGAAGCAGAGGCTGTGATTTGGTATAACCATGATATTTGATGTTTGGGTAAAGACGGTGATGAAAATTATCTTCGATCCTGGATGAGAAGAGGAATTTAGAATCACAATTATGATTATGAGTTATTCATATGATTATGGAAAGGCTGTTGATTGATGTTACAGGATAAAATATTGTTGGTGGACTTTTAACATGGAGAAGACAATAGACTTTATAGTCTATTTGACTCTTCTAATGGATTGCTCATTCCACGCAACTATGGTTGAAAAGTTTTATCATCTACCATATGTTCTAAATCTACGATTTATTCTTGATGAAGACTATTGATAATTTATTTATCTTTAGTCATAATATTCTTTTATCGAGCTAGTTGTGCTCACCCTTTTGTTTCACAATTCCTTTCGTGTAATAAAAAAGTGTATTTGGGTCGAGCCGGGGGATAGCGAGGAATAGAGTGGTGGTCTATAGATGTTGAGGGTGAGGTGAATTTAACTTGGAATGGTGTTTTGTCACTATCATACAAGATGTCTAATGACATACAACCTCGTGTTATCATAAGACATGGTTGTGCTCATCCACTTCTTTGAGTATATTTACAAGCACTACCTATATAATCTTGGTGTTTGTTTGGAGTATAATACCCAATTAGAGGCAGTGGAGATAATGATATGTCAAGAGAAGACTCACCATTGGGAAGAATATGATAGTAATCTTCTCGTTTTTCTTTGGGGTTTATTGGGTTAACAAGGATAATTCGTGGCCATATGATATCTACCATAACCTAAAAGCATGGCCTCCCATATACGAAGGTTTCTTGAGCACTTCCCAAAGATTCTAATTTCTAAAAGTTTTTGGTGTACCTTTATGTAAGGTGTCATGGTGACGTGTTATCCAAGTTGGTGTCCAGAGTTACATTTGGTATATATTGGTATCCAAACTCACAGCATATGTGTTGTTGTATTTTGCACGACAATTGTTGTAATAAAGTTGTAGTTGTTTTTCTTACCATGTATTTAACGACTCAGAATGGGTTGGATGGAATGGACCTATTTTGGGGTCGTTACACACCGGGTTTGGTTCCTTCCTTTGATCAACGTTAGCCACCCAAATGTTTGGCCTCTAGAGGTGATCCACCAAGGAAGAAGAAAATTCAAGAAGAAGGGTGGTTGGCTAAACCCTAGTTTTTCCTATCTCTATAGAAAAAGGGTACTCTCCAACAAATTGGAATTATTACGTTGTAAAAGTCAACAACCCATATCAACCATAATAAGACTCCTCTTATTTATTGATGTGGGCAACCCTCCTTAACAATTAAGAAATTGGGTTTTATTTAATTAATTAAATTCTTTTTATTTAATTAAGCTCCCTAATCTTATTAGGGATAATTAATTAAACTCCTTTAACTAATTTTCCTTCCTAATCCAATTAGGAATAAATGAGAGTACTTATATTAAATTAATTCCTAAACTCTTTTAGAAATTAAAATAATAATAATTGTAATAATATTAATAAGACTCCTCTTATTAATTTATATTTAATATTTTTAAAATATTAAATAATAAATATTAAGCTATTTAATTTATTCTATCACCATAGATTAAATTAAATATACTTAACTATATTATTACGATTATGCCATTAACTTCTTAAATAATTATTCTTCCTTTTTATGGTGTGACCCTTTAGGTTCTCCATATTAAATAGGTTGTGAATAAATCAATTAGAACAATTCTAATCTTATTTAAATAAATAAATTAAACAATTAATTTATTTAAATAAATAATATTTATTCTACAATAGGATAAGCCTCCTAGCGATCAACGACTTTCCGAGATAATATAGATTCCAACATTAATCATTAAAGAACCTTTGAGTAAATAGTTACCGTACAATTCAATCCTTCCACCATACAATGTCCTAATTAAATATAAGACATGGAATTACTCTCAAGTCTTATTTTATTTAATTATATGTATTTCGATCCTTAAATGCACAACTCCAAATAATGCAAATTAGAAACTCCTTTCTAATTTCATTCTGCCTTGGCCAAGGACTACTGGGTTGTCATTTATCGAATCACATAGGACATTTCTCTTCTTTTATTAGAAGTGGTAGATTCTTTATTGATTATACATTATCTCCATGTACAACTTATTATACCCAAGCATACCCTTTGATATACCCTAAGGGTCTTAAGAAATAAGTCAAAGTATAACTCATCATACACAAGATACTATGATGATCTCAAGTCCAAGGATTACTTGTACTACTATTACTACAGGAATTCCTATTGACAGCAAATAAAACTCCATTAGGTATTCCTTAGCGAGCCACGTCAAAGTGAACTTATTCTCTAATAAGCACCTACATACTTGCTTTAGTGTCTCCACACAAATGATCATGAGATCAATCATCCTCATCCAATGAGCAAGCAACGTATGTACCAATCTATCCGGATTCACTAATCCCCAATTTAGTAATCCAACGATTGGGAACTATTTTAGTTTTAAGCTTTCAAAGAATTTAGATCTCATTAGAATGATCATCATCATTATTCTAAAAGCATTGCTTAAAACTATGGGTTTATCACATATTATAAAACAGCATCATGTAGATAATTAAAAGCCTTTAATAAATTAATACTTTTTATTAATAAATGAATAAGATTGTTACAAAGTATATGCTTTATCATCAAACATGATTGGCTTGTGTGCATACTACTTTCAATCTCCCACTTGCACTAAAGCCAATCGTCATGGTATCTTATACTCTTCTTCTCTAAGTGACGATTATCCCCATTGTTGGATAAGCTTTAGTTAATGGATATGTAATGTTGTTCATGAGAGTCCACTATCTCTATAGTGATTTCCCATCTTTCAATGATTCTAATAATCAAATGAAAGTTCCACAACACATGTTTAGATCCAAGATGAGACTTAGGAACTATTCCTAGTTTCGTAATGAACTTTAATCCAAACAATCAACTTGCAGACTTCATTTATAGCTATATACTTTGTCTTTATTACTAAACCAGCAACTCTTTCTTTGTTTGGAACCTTTCAATTCAATCGCACTAACCTTGCTCAAGATAATGCTTTACCTTAAAGTGGATTTTTCATCATCTTAGTGCATGTCTCGAAAAACTTGAGTCTGTTAAGCCCTCTAGTTTTAATTCAGACCCACCATGTATGATCATATCCTTAGTGTTGGTTAAGAACTTTTAGATGTTTTTCACTGACTCACAGTGAACTTCTCCAGAATATGACTGATCAACATCAGGTCTCGTATATTTCATTGCATACATGATAGTTACTCATGTGATCTCTCTTTTGGAGTCTGTGGGGACTATTAAGAGAGATACACTCCATTGCTCATCCACATGAGACATCTCTTGGAGTTTGCCATGCTAAACGACTTTAGCATCAAATGAATATACGTTCCTTGGGTTAAGTCGAGCATCCTCTTAAATCTATCTATATAGATTTATATCTCCAATTAAGATACTCTTCCAAATCATTCATGGAGGAATGTTTAGACAACTTTATCTTTACTGATTGTAGCATTGGTATGTAATTCCTCATCCGTAGTATATCAACATATAATACTAGAAATTTCACGACGCTCCCAATCGACCCTTTTGTACACACTAGAACTCTTACCTCATCGTATGTAACTCGGATCATCATCTTCTATGATCGTGCTCTCATCATCATCATCCATGATGAATCCATACCCTCTAGGTATCTTCTGGTACTATTCATTTATGATTCGGTTGTGGTACAACAGTCTATCTACTGGTTCCTCTTATTTGACTTATAGTGTTTTGTAGTTCTTGAACTTTTCAAGATCTATTATCCTCCCACTAGCCCTTTCAATGATAAACACCTTTATCTTAGAAGGCAGCGTGTTTCGCAACAAACACCTTTTTTCTAAGTAGGATTATAGAACATATATCCTATACTTACTTTAGGATGTCCCACAAATCGACACTTGTCAAATCTTGTCCCAAGCTTATCCTTTGAAACTTTTTCACATAAGTTGGACAACCCCTTATCTTAACATACTTAAGATTAGGAATCCTCCCTATCCATAACTTTTATGGAGTTTTGGGCTGGATTTTGAGGTTATCATTTTCGTAGATATGCAGCCATTTCTAGGACATTATCCCAGAAGGATACTGGAATGTCAGTAAAATCATTATGGACCGTACCATGTCCATCAAGGTACGATTTTTCATTCAGATACATCAATCAATTATTGCATATCAGGATGTGTCCATTATGAGAAAACTATTTGAGATGATCTAGAAACTTATTGCACAAGTATTTATCCCTTGATCTAATCAAAGAATCTTAATACTTTGCCAATTTGTTTCACTTCTGAATTCTTTGAACCTTTCAAATAATTCACACTTGTATTTTAGCAAATACACACATTCAACTCTTTGAATGATCATCTCCTTTTCTTATACTAATTTGTTCAATATGCAAAATTATTTTCATATAAGTCAAGTATACAAAATTTATTAAGTAATATTCCAGTTCTATACAAAACATTATTATTATAAATAGAACAACAATTGTTCTTAATTATAATACCAAAGTTTTCATTGTCCAACAATAAAATGGAAATAATATTTTTTAACAAGAACTGGAATACAATAACAACTTATTGACTTAATAGATTTGCCCGTAGGCAGTGCTAAACTATAAGTTTCTATAGCTAATGCAGCAACCTTTGCTTCATTTTCCACATATAGGATTACTTATCTTTGTTTAACTTTCTACTTCTGCTTGGTCCCTTCATAAATCTATATTTATGATAACCAAAGTCGGTATCCAATACCCAAGTAGAACCTTGACTTAAAGAAAAATTTATTTTAAATCATGAACAAATTTGTATTTGTAACCGAAACTTCACTAAGCTTCTTTGGTTAGCCTCTGCAAGATGCTTCTCGCAGTTTCTTTCCAGTGTCCAGTCTTATTGCAGTGGAAGCAAACTCCTTTGCTATCCATATCAGTTTTGTTCTTGTTATCCTTTATTTTGCCTTTCTATTTACCTTCTTTGAATCTTTCTTCTTTTCAGAAGATCCTTTGGCCCCTACCAGTAAGACTTGGTCTTTCTTGGTTGGAAAGTGACTCTCAACATTTTTCAACATGTTAAGCAAATCAGCGAGGCTGATATTTAGCTTGTTCATATGAAAAATTCACAACAATTGTGAAAGGAGTCCGGGAGTGAGTGCAAGATCAAATCTTGGCTCAGTCTCCATCCATGACAAAACCAGTTGTCCTAATTGATCAATCAAATTGATAATGTTAAGGACTTTTATCTGTACTGTAGTGCCATTGGCCATTCTAGATCGGAAGAGCTCCTTAGATATCTGATATCTATCAGTCTTACTTTCCTCACCATCAACTACTTGATGTGCAAAAATATAGTAAGAGCATCCATAGTTTCATGCTGACGCTGAAGCTTGTTACTTATAGATGCGAGCATGATGCATTGAGCCAACTGTGCATCATCTTGCCACTTTCTAAAAGTAGCAATCTCTTCCTCAGAGGCATTGTCTGCAACCATTGCAGGGATAGGCGTATTAAGGACATAAGATAGTTTTTCAGCCATGAGAACTATTCTCAAATTCCTTAACCAATCCATTTAATTCGGTCTGGTTAATTTAGCATCTAATATGCTTCGCAGTGATAGTAATTTTAGACATTGTAAAATTCTGTAAATGAATTTATAATTAACAACATTTTAACATACATTCTTTTATTAATTACCAAAATAATTTAGGTCTTGTTTTAAATTGGTATCTCCCACTATTTTCTTCAAACTATATTACCGTCACTTATATAGTTCGGCAAAATCTAATTAAAGATTTGCTAGTGAGAATAAGGATCCCATTTCAAATGTATATAGCCTTGTGGTGACACAACAAACTATATATAAATAAATAGGTAGACAACTTTTGTCAATTACATCAACTATGCAACTCCTTGTATTTTGCCTCTTAGATTATTTTGATCAAGTGGTGGCACATTCGAATCAAAATTATCCAAGTTAAGTCCGACCTAGCACTCCATATATTCAAAAAAGAAAAATATCATCCTTGTGGTGACACAACAAAACAATATTGTTCAATTTTCTTTATAAGCATCAAATGTGATAAATCAACATCTTAAATACTTAATACTTGCCTTGTGGTGACACAACAAACTCATATTAAATATTTAATACTCTATTAATTTTATCATGCTGAAAGTTTACGTTCGATATTCCAAATATCTTTGAACGCTTAGGACTTAATATAAAAATTGAGGGTTTGTTATTAATTTGTCTCATCTTGTTTAGCGCGGCAGTGCACATATATATATAAATACGCGCCATATTAATGAACATGTGAAATATGTTTGCATAATATATAATATATATAGTATAAGCATGCACATATAGAATACTATATTCTACCGGATTGATTATGGACTTTTATTCTAGTTTGGTTCACTAGAGCCACCAAGTGAACCAAAAGGTCAAACCTAGGGGTGCAAGAATTAATATTTAAATATAACTATTACATTTAAACCCTAGGGCTCCATTACAAAGCAGGTCTTCTTGGCGCTTCTTGTCCTTGATCTCCAATTTTTCAAAAATTAATTCTAACTATTCCTATTACAAAACTATTTAAAATAAATAGAAACCTTGATCGTGATCGAGGGAAGTACATAGGAGAGAGATAGAATTTACATTAAGAAAAATTAGAGAAGACGAGAATCTGTGAGACCCCATTTAATAAAACCCATACATTCATGCATCCAACTAAAATAAAATCCAATCGCATTGGTCAATAGTCCATTAATCAATCCCATTTATTATCATACACATCACCATATGCATCAATAAATAACATTCATCTCATGAATAATAAACATTTAATATATATTGATATCATTTAATGGGCAAATTTAGTTAGTATAAAATCTATTTTTGAATAAAAATAAACTCCTTTATTTAAATCCAAATTTAAATCAAAATAAAACTATTTTATTTTAATTTATCCTATTTTGAATAAAATAAACTATTTTATTTTAATCAAAATCTTTAATCAAAATAAACTCCTTTATTTTAATTAATTATGGAATCCAATTCCATATAATAAAAAAAAATCTCTAATTAAAAAAAAACTCTTTTATTTTAATTAATTATGGAATCCAATTCCATGTAAAAAAAAAATTAAAGGAAACACGGATTATCTTTCCTATTCACAAATAAACTCCTTTATTTTTGAATAATATGAAATCTTATTTCATATTTAAATAAACTCCTTTATTTAAGGAAACATGGATTCTCTTTCCTATTCACAAATAAACTCTTTTATTTTGAATAATATGAAATCATATTTCATATCTAAATAAACTCCTTTATTTAAGGAAACAATAGAATCCAATTTCAACTCCAATTAGTTATCATGGAATCAAATTCCAACTCTAATTAGTTAGCATGAAATTCTAATTTTAAAATTAAAATAAACTTTTATTTTAAAATTAAAATAAACCTTTTATTTTAAGATTAAAATAAATTTTTATTTTAATTATAAAATAATTAAGAATATATATTTTATATATAATACGGTTAGTATATATATATATATATATAATATATATATAATATGATTACTTTTGATAACACATGTTCCAAACAAACCTTTATATATATATGTATTATATAAAATAAAACCTGCTTGAATCCGTGAATCTCATGTAATCAAGATAACCAGAACAATTCATGTTATCTTTTTCAAATGCAAATCCCTTGAATATATATAACGAAATTATATATATATGTAGACAACATGTTTCCCATAAACTTGTTTTAAGTGACGTGGCCAACTTTTTTATTTTATTTTATTCACCTGCTTCAAAAACTTGTTAATCATAACAGGAGCACTGTTAGTGTATTACTTCTGGCTAAGTTAGAGTTCTGCCGATTTTTTTTTTTTTTTATTAGTTCGCATGACCTTCAAAATATTAGTGGCCCATGGTTTGTTTTGATTTCCGCTGCTAACCATTAAGAAATTAAATCAGGAGTCACCTCGCGAATTCTGAAGAAAAAAAAATAGGTTTGGCTCGATGCCACTTTATTAGGTTTGTAATATTCATGGGTATAATCAAAATTGCAAAATTAATTAAGCGGGCGTGTAAAAATCGAGTTTAAAATTTTACAAACCATATACCCGGATCACCCTTTATGCACAATTATTAATTAAACGAAAAAGATAACGAATGAGAATCATACCCTTGAAGATCGAGTTTCCTCAGGTACAAGTTCACCTCCAATCCTTTTCGCGTTCAACTTGAATCCACCGGGTTTGGTTCCTTCCTTTGATCAACGTTAGCCACCCAAATGTTTGGCCTCTAGAGGTGATCCACCAAGGAAGAAGAAAATTCAAGAAGAAGGGTGGTTGGCTAAACCCTAGTTTTTCCTATCTCTATAGAAAAAGGGTACTCTCCAACAAATTGGAATTATTACGTTGTAAAAGTCAACAACCCATATCACCCATAATAAGACTCCTCTTATTTATTGATGTGGGCAACCCTCCTTAACAATTAAGAAATTGGGTTTTATTTAATTAATTAAATTCTTTTTATTTAATTAAGCTCCCTAATCTTATTAGGGATAATTAATTAAACTCCTTTAACTAATTTTCCTTCCTAATCCAATTAGGAATAAATGAGAGTACTTATATTAAATTAATTCCTAAACTCTTTTAGAAATTAAAATAATAATAAATTATAATAATATTAATAAGACTCCTCTTATTAATTTATATTTACTATTTCTAAAATATTAAATAATAAATATTAAGCTATTTAATTTATTCTATCACCATAGATTAAATTAAATATACTTAACATATATTATTACGATTATGCCATTAACTTCTTAAATAATTATTCTTCCTTTTATGGTGTGACCCTTTAGGTTCTCCATATTAAAACCGGTTGTGAATAAATCAATTAGAACAATTCTAATCTTATTTAAATAAATAAATTAAACAATTAATTTATTTAAATAAATAATATTTATTCTACAATAGGGATAAGCCTCCCTAGCGATCAACGACTTTCCAGATAATATAGATTCCAACATTAATCATTAAAGAACCTTTGAGTAAATAGTTACCGTACAATTCAATCCTTCCACCATACAATGTCCCAATTAAATATAAGACATGGAATTACTGTCAAGTCTTATTTTATTTAATTATATGTATTTCGATCTGCTTAAATGCACAACTCAAATAATGCAAATTAGAAACTCCTTTCTAATTTCATTCATCTTCGCCAATGAGGACTACTGGGTTGTCATTTATCGAATCACATAGGACATTCTCTTCTTTATTAGAAGTGGTAGATTCTTTATTGATCATACATTATCTCCATGTACAACTTATTATACCCAAGCATACCCTTTGATATACCCTAAGGGTCTTGAGGAATAAGTCAAAGTATAACTCATCATACACAAGATACTATGATGATCTCAAGTCCAAGGATTACTTGTACTACTATTACTACAGAAATCCTATTAACAGCAAATAAAACTCCATTAGGTATTCCTTAGCGAGCCACGCTCAAAGTGAACTTATTCTCTAATAAGCACCTACATACTTGCTTTAGTGTCTCCACACAAATGATCATGAGATCAATCATCCTCATCCAATGAGCAAGTTAACGTATGTACCAATCTATCCGGATTCACTAATCCCCAATTTAGTAATCCAACGATTGGGAACTATTTTAGTTTTAAGCTTTCAAAGAATTTAGATCTCATTAGAATGATCATCATCATTATTCTAAAAGCATTGCTTAAAACTATGGGTTTATCACATATTATAAAACAGCATCATGTAGATAATTAAAAGCCTTTAATAAATTAATACTTTTTATTAATAAATGAATAAGATTGTTACAAAGTATATGCTTTATCATCAAACATGATTGGCTTGTGTGCATACTACTTTCAAGCGGCCCCCTACTTGTTAAGAAAATCCTCAGAACATGACATTATTGGCTTATGGTCAAAGCTGACTGTGATGATCACGTCAAGAGGTGCTATCAATGCCAAATTCATGGAAATGTTATCCACGCCCTTCCAAGGGAACTCCACAATATGAGTTCTCCATGGCCCTTCTCAATGTGGGGAATGGACGTGATCGGGCCCATCGAGCCCAAAGCCTGTAATGGACATCGGTTTATCTTCACCATGATCGAATACTTCACCAAGTGAGTAGAAGCTGCCTCCTTCCCTAGGAACCAGAGATAATTGTGTCAGACAATGCTAAGAACCTCAACAACAAAATGATGGAGGAGTTATGTAGTAAATTTCACGTCAAACACCTTAACTTCGTCATCTACCATCCAAAGATGAATGGTACTGTTGAAGCGGCTAATAAAAACATCCAGAAGATCATGCAAAAAATGTCTGCCAATCACAAAGGATGGACTGACCTCTTGCCTCTTACTTTATTAGCCTACAGAACTTCAATGCGTACTTTCACTAGGGCAACCCCCTACTTATTAGCCTATGGGATGGAAATAGTGCTCCCCATAGAGGTGGAAATGGAATCCCTCAGAGTGTTGATGGATGCTCAGCTGGATGAAGACCAATGGTTACAAGACAGATATCACCAATTGTCTCTAATAGACGAAAGGTGAACCGCGGCTATCTTCCATGGTCAGTTATATTAGTAAAGGATCGTAAGATCCTACAACAGGAAAGTTAGGCTATGGCAGTTTAAACAACATGACTTGGTTTTGAAGAAGATCATTGACAACCAAGATCAATATAAAGGAAAATTCGCTCCTAACTGGGAAGGCTCGTTTGTTGTCAAGGAGGTATTGACAGGAGGCGCTCTCAGACTACAGGAAATGGACGGTGATGAATTTCCACAGCTTATCAACTTTGACACCATGAAATGGTACTATGTCTGAGGTTACCACCAAGCAAACATTCTGGCTTTGGATCATCAGATCACCAGTCATTCCGGTTTTCTAACCCTTTTTACATACTCTTCTGTCCCTCAGGGAAACATACACTTCAAACCAGCAGCCTGGTCTTACCTCATTTCAAACCTTTCATACAATTTTGGTTATCCCCCCCCCCAGGGATTGAACCTTTCACACCTGCAGTTTATCCTGATGACGGGATTAAACTTTTCTACGCTTGCAGTTTGTCCTAAAGATGGGATCAAACTTTTTCACACCTGCAGTTTGTCCCAATCATGGGATCAAACTTTCTTTTCCCCGCAGTATAGCCTGCACATGGGATTCAGACTTCTCTTCGGCTGCAATTTGTCCTGAGGGGAAAACTACGTCGACCTGATCTCCCTAATACCCGAGAGTACATAGGCAACCATATTCTATATGGCCCGGTCGTAATAAAAAAAATCAAAAACAAAAACACTTCTACCCTTCTCTACATAAACAAAAACCACAAAAATACATCCACATCCTTCTTCATCAATAAAGCTTCTACACCCATTTACACCTTTCACATTCAGCGTTGAACCTCTTACACCAGGTTCGAACTACGCAGACCTGATCTCCTCTTCAATAGGAGTACATAGGCAGCCATTCATGGTTCGGTCTAACCCCCTACCAGAACACAAATACTTGTCACATGATACTGGGATCAAACTTCAATCCACCACATTTCATCGGCTTCAGACCAAAGGGATGGAACTACCTAACCTCTCCTCACTAATAGGAGATTCGGCGACCATCTAAGCTGTGGTTGTGCCTCAAAGAGCAACACCAATCCATAAAAGATGGAACTAATTGGGCTCCTCTTAAATAGGAGTATTGGCGACCATCTGTGGTGTGGTCAATCTCAGAGAGGAAAATTCACACTCCTCTCCATATCTACATACAGAAATCTGTCCCAAGACACCAAAGATGATAGGGATACACACAGATCAGTGATTCGTTCTAAAAGATCCTGTGACGTCTCAATGTTAACACATTAAGGATGAGTTCAGAATGCATCAAGATCACAAGCCCTAAAGAAACATGCAAATATTAAGCAAGTATCAAGGCACAACTGAAAGGGAAGTGAATCAAAATATGTTTCCCTCCCATATATAATACTGTTTGATATATACAATATGTGTTGTACTTGACAAAATGGCTAAGCTAGTCTGTGCAGAAAAATACAAGTCTATCTACGGATCTGTGTGTATGCGAACTATCAGATCTAACATAGCATCCCTCTCCAAAGAGGGAGGTAATGCTGCAAGCTTCTGGCCAATGGTATCTACATGAGCTAGCAGATCCGAGGCTAACTGCATGGTGGCATGATTCTCATCAATGTTGAAAGTAGTATGCACACAAGCCAATCATGTTTAATGATAAAGCATATACTTTGTAACAATCTTATTAATTTATTAATAAAAAGTATTAATTTATTAAAGGCTTTTAATTTTCTACACGATGCTATTTTATAATATGTGATAAACCCATAGTTTTAAGCAATGCTTTTAGAATAATGATGATGATCATTCTAATGAGATCTAAATTCTTAGAAAGCTTAAAACTAAAATAGCTCCCAATCGTTGGATTACTAAATTTGGGATTAGTTAATCTGGATAGATTGGTACATACGTTGCTTGCTCATTGGATGAGGATAATTAATCTCCTGATCATTTGTGTGGAGACACTAAAGCAAGTATGTAGGTGCTTATTAGAGAATAAGTTCACTGAACGTGGCTCGCTAAGGAATACCTAATAGAGTTCTACTTGCCTGTCAATAGGAATTCCTGTAGTGATAGTAGTACCAGTGATCCTTGGACTTGAGATCATCACAATATCTTGTGTATGATGAGTTATACTTTGACTTATTCCTTAAGACCCTTAGGGTATATCAAAGGGTATGCTTGGGTATAATAAGTCGTACATGGAGATAATGTATTATCAATAAAGAATCTACCACTTCTAGTAAAAGAAGAGAAATATCCTATGTGATTCGATAAATCACAACCCAAAGAATCCTTGGTCATAGGCGAGAATGAAATTAGAAAGGAGTTTCTAATTTGCATTATTTGGAGTTGTGCATTTAAGAGTTGAAATACATATAATTAAATAAAATAAGACTTGACAGAAATTCTATGTCTTATATTTAATTGGGACATTGTATAGCGGAAGGATTGAATTGTACGGTAACTATTTACTCAATGGTTCTTTTATGATTAATGTTGAAATCTATATTATCTGAAAAGTCGTTTATCGCTAGGGAGGCTTATCCCTATAGTAGAATAAATATTATTTATTTAAATAAATTAATAGTTTAATTTATTTATTTAAATAGGATTAGAATTGTTCTAATTGATTTATTCACAACTGGTTTAATATGGAGAACCTAAAGGGTCACACCATAAAAGGAAGAATAATTATTTAAGAAGTTAATGACATAATCGTAATAATAAGTTAAGTATATTTAATTTAATCTATGATGATAGAATAAATTAAATAGCTTAATATTTAATATTTCGAAATATTAAATATAAATTTATAAGAGGAGTCTTATTATTATTATTATTATTATTATTACTATTATTATTATTTAATTCCTAAAGGAGTTTTAGAATTAATTAATAAAAGTACTCTCATATATCCTAACAAGATTAGGAGGCTAATTAATTAAAAGAGTTTAATTAATTATTCCTAATAAGATTGGGAGCCTAATTAATTTAAGGAATTTAATTAAATAAAATAAAATCCAATTCCTTAATTGTTAAGGAGGATTGCCCACATCTATAAATAAGAGTAGTCTTATTATGGATGATGTGATTGTTGACTTTTTCACAACAGACGTGATTTCAATTGTTGGAGAGTACACTCTTTTTCTATGAGAGATAAAAAAATTAGGGTTTTGCCAAACACCCATCTTCTTGAATCTTTCTTTTTCCTTAGTAAATCACCTCTAGAGGTCAAACACTTGGGTGGCTAATATTGATAAAAGGAAGGAACCAAACCCGGTGGATTCAAGTTGAACGCGAAAAGGATTGGAGGTGAACTTATACCTGAGGAAGCTCGAATCTTCAAGGGTATGATTCTTGTTCTTTATATTTTCGTTTAATTAATAATTGCGCATAAAGGATGATCCGGGTATATGGTTTGTAAAATTTTAAAACTCTGATTTTTTCACATTTCTGCTTATTTTGTGCAATTTGATTGCGTTTATGAATATTACAAACCTAACAGTGGTATCAGAGCCAAACTTTTATGTGAATTATTAATTGTTTTAATTTGATATGTTTATTGAATAATTTAATTGGATATAATTTTATTATATAAAATTTATTTATTAAAAAAAAAAATTCTCGCGCAATTTTAATACCGCTATTTTAAAAACAAAGCTGCTGATTCGCGTCAGTTTTACAAGGTAGTCATGAATGTTAACTTTTAATATATATAATAGTTATATATTAATAAGATTTCTTAGTAATATATAATGTTAGCAAGAGAGTGATCCTACTTCAGGATGATTCACGTCACTTTTAGATTCATGTATTACATTATTATTATTATATATATATAATCATGTTAACATGTTTTTTTCAAGGGGCGAATTACTTTACAGGATCATGCCTGGATGTCATGACTATTATTATTTTTATATTGACGCTGAATTCACGGAACATGTTTCACAATATTATATATATATATATATATATTAATTATTTTATAATTAAATTAAAAGTTTATTTTCATCTTAAAATAAATGGTTTATTTTTATTTTAAAATTAGATTTCATGCTAACTAATTAGAGTTGGAATTGAATTCCATGATAACTAATTGGAGTTGAAATTGGATTCTATGTTTTCTAAAATAAAGGAGTTTATTTGTGAATGGGAAAGTGAATCCACATTTCTTTAAATAAAGGAGTTTATTTAGATATGGAATAAGATTTCATATTATTCAAAATAAAGGAGTTTATTTGTGAATAGGAAAGAAAATCTGTGTTTCCTTTAATAAAGGAGTTTTTTTTACTTGAATTGGATTCCATAATTAATTAAAATAAACGAGTTTATTTTGATTAAAGATTTTGATTAAAATAAAATAGTTTATTTTATTCAAAATTGGATAAATTAAAATAAAAGAGGTTTATTTTATTTAATTTGGATTAAAATAAAGGAGTTTATTTAGATTCAAAATTAGATTTTATACTAACTAAATTTGCCCATTAAATGATATCAATATATATATTGAATATTTATTATTCATGAGATGAATGTTATTTATTGATGCATATGATGATGTGTATAATAATAAATGGGATTGATTATGGACTATTGACCAATGTGATTGAATTTTATTTTAGTTGGATGCATGAATGTATGAGTTTTATTAAATGGGGTCTGCGTACCTCGTCTTCTCTAAATTTTTTTAATGTAAATTCTAACTCCCTCCTATGTACTTCCCCTTAACTGCTGATCAAGGTTTCTATTTATTTTAAATAGTTTTGTAATGGGAATAGTTAGAATTAATTTTGAAGAATTGGAGATCAAGGAGGAAGGAGCGCTTGAAGACCCGTTTGTAATGGAGCCCGGGTTTAAATGTAATAGTTATATTTAAATATTAATTCTTGCACCCCTAGGGTTTGACCTTTTGGCTCACTTGGTGGCTCTAGTGAACCAAACTAGAATAAAAGTTCATAATCAATTCAGGTAGAATATAGTATTCTATATGTGCATGCTTATACTATATATATTATATATTATGCAAACATGCTTCGCATGTTCATTAATATGATGTGTATTTTATATATATACGTACATGCGCGCTAAACAAGATGAGACAAATTAATTACATGTAAACCCCTCAAGTTTTTTATATTAAGACCTAAGCGTTCAAAGATATTTGGAATATCAAACGTCGCCTTCTAGCATGATATAAATAATAGAGTATCAATTAATTATTGTAAGTTTGTTGTGTCACCACAAGACTTATCTTAATTCTTTGAGATGTTAATTTTATCACATTTGATGCTTATAAAGAAAATTGAACTATATTATTTTGTTGTGTCATCACAAGGACAATATTTTTCTTTTTTGAATATATGGAGTGTTAGGTTGGACTTAACTTAAATCATTTTAGTTCGGATGTGCATACACTTGACCATTATGATTTAAGAGGCAAAATACAAGAGATACATAGTTGATGTAATTGACAAGAGTTGTCTACCTATTTATTTATATATAGTTTGTTGTGTCACCACAATGCTATATACATTTAAAATGGGATCCTTATTCTCACTAGCATATCTTTAATTAGATTTTGCCAAACTATATAAGCGAGGGTAATATAGTTTGATGAAAATAGTGGGAGATACCAATTTAAAACAATACCTAATTTATTTTGGTAATTAATAAAAGAATGTTTGCTAAAATGTTGTTAAGAACAAATTTATTTACAGAATTTTACAATGTCTAAATTACTATCACTACGAAGCATATTAGATATTATTTAACCAGATCGAATTAAATGTATTGGTTAAGGAATTTGGGAATAGTTCTCATGGCTGAAAAGCTATCTTATGTCCTTGATACGCCTATCCCTGCAATGGTCACAGACAATGCCTCTGAGGAAGAGATTGCTACTTTTAGAAAGTGGCAAGATGATGCATAGTTGGCTCAATGCATCATGCTCGCATCCATGATTAACGAGCTTCTGCGTCAGCATGAAACTATGGAATCTCTTACTATATTCCTGCACATCAAATAGTTAATGGTGAGGAAAGTAGGACTGATAGATATCAGATATCTAAGGAGCTCTTCCGATCTAGAATAACCGATGACACTATAGTACATACACAAGTCATTAACATAATCAATTTGATTGATCAATTAGGACAACGAGTTTTGTCATGGATAAAGAGTTGAGCCAAGATTTGATCTTGCACTCACTCCCGGACTACTTTCACAATTGTTGTGAATTTTTAATATGAATAAGCTAGATAACAGCTTCGCTGATTTGCTTAACATGTTGAAAAATGATGAGAGTCACTTTCCAACCAAGAAAGACCACGTCTTACTGGTAGGGGCCAAAGGATCTTCTAAAAGGAAGAACGATTCTAAGAAGTTAAATAGAAAAGGCATAAACAAAGGATAATAAGAACAAAACTGATACGGATAGCAAAAGAGTTTGCTTCCACTGCAATAAGCCTGAACACTGGAAAGAAACTGCAAGGAGCATCTTGTAGAGGCTAACCAGAAGAAGCTTAATGTGTGAATTATTTGAAAGGTTCAAAGAATTCAGAAGTGAAACAAATTGGCAAAGTATTAAAATTCTTTGATTAGATCAAGGAATAAATACTTGTGCAATAAGTTTCTAAATCATCTCAAATGGTTTTCTCACAATGGACGCCTCCTGATACGCAATAATTGATTGATATATCTGAAAGGAAAAATCATACCTTGTTGGACACGGTGCGATCCATAATGATTTTATCGATATTTCAGTATCCTTCTAGGGTCATGCCCTAGAAATGGCTGCATATCTACAAAAGGTAACCTCAAAAGTTATGGACAGGGAGAATTCCTAATCTTAAGTGTCTTAAGATAAAGGGTTGTCCAACTTATGTGAAAAGGTTTCACAGGATAAGCTTGGGACAAGATTTGACAAGTATAGATTTTTGGGACATCCTAAAGTAAGTTTAGGGTATATATTCTATAATCCTATTTAGCAAAAGGTGTTTGTTGCGAAACACGCTACCTTCTAAGATAAATGTGTTTATCATTGAAGGGGCATACCATCTAAGAAAATACCTGAGAGGTATAAATTCATCAATGATGATGATGATGATGAGGTATACATCATAGAAGATGATGATCCAGTTACATACGATGAGGTAAGAGTTGTAGACACTCAGAGAAATGGATTGAAGCAAGCTTCTCAAAATGGAACATTCGTTTTGATGAAATAAATCAAAAGAGTTTGATTTTATCACAAACAAGAATGAACCTAGTGTGTACAAAAGGGTCAGTGGGAGTGTTGTGACATTCCTAGTATTATATATTGATATACTACGGATAAGGAATAACATGTCAATGCTAGAATCAGTAAAGATAAATTTGTCAAAACATTCCTCCATGAATGATTTGGGAAGAGTATCTTAATTGGGGATAAAATCTATATAGATAGATTCAAGAGGATGGTCGACTTAACCTAATGAACGTATATTCATTTGATGCTAAAGTCATTTAGCATGACAAACTCCAAGAGATGTCTCTTGTTGATAAGCCATGGAGTGTATCTCTCTTAATAGTCCCCACAGACTCCTGAAAAGAGAGATCACATGAGTGACAATCATGTATGCAATGAAATATACGAGACCTTATGATGATCAGTTATATTCTGGAGAAGATCACTGTAAGACAGTGAAAAAACATCTTAAAGTACTTAACCGGCACTAAGGATGTGATTAAAATTTATGGTGGGTCTAAATTAAAACTAGAGGGCTTAACAAACTTAAGTTTTTCAAACAGACTAAGACGACAAAAAATCCACTTTGACGGTAAAGCGTTACCTTGAACAGTGGTGCAATGAATTGGAGAGGTTCCTATAATATCCCCAAATTCGGGTCCCAAATCACCACAGATCTGGTATATTAATTCTGTAACTATTGCATAAGATATAAACATAAATTATTTATACATTAAACTTTACACACTATTCCCCAAGGTCGAGTAACCTTAACTTATACACAATTCATAACTTATCTGACATACAATATTATTATTACACATTACTGACACATTTTTAGTTGCACATATTATCCCAAGCTGGACTTGGCTTTGACTTTTTCTGTATCCGACGTATTCGCCTTAATCTGCAATGTTTATCATAATATAGCAAGGGTGAGCATAAGTTTGCCCAGCAAGTATAATTTATTTGAGGATATATCATGATTGAAAGAGTTTGAATAATAAGTTGGCTATAATTCTTTAATATAGTTGAGAACTAGCACGGACAAACTTTTGACTGAACAAGTATTAAGCATGAACAAATATATCTGGACCGAACGGTAATGATGGTGATCAGTCTTTCATACCTAACTTATACACGCAATATGTACATAGTACAATTCTATAATTTTTATGCATGACAATCAGCAATGATTAACCACAATTACATTTGAATACAACAACTCAAAGTACAGTTAAAAAAAAACTTGCCTGTTTCATTGATTATCGTTACACAATTTATTAAGCTTTGTCTAAAGACCTAATATATAAATAATATCGATATACAAATTAGAATTATATCATCACAATATAATACTATTATATATATATATATACATAGAATAACCTAAACACATAACACATAACCCTATCACCATAACACATAAAACTTCGGTAGATCAAGTCAAACTATTACAGGTTTGAGTTGAACTTATTAATAATCGACATCCCGATTTTGCCTAATGGACTATTCACGAGTTTAAGTTCAATTAAATTTTGCCTTAACACTTAACAATTATCTTAGATAATCATATGATCAGTCAAAATATTTTTCATAAGCTCGTAATAATTTTCAGATAATTATTATCATTTAAAATAATTTTTCAATCATTAATATCGTATTTATCTAATTTAAATACTATTAATATTCTATTATCATTAATATTTATTTATTATTAAATACTAATGAAATACATGTCATAATATTATAACATATTTAAAATATCTCAAAGTATTTTTAATACTTTATCATTTCCTTTAAATGTTTTTAAAGTAATTAAAAACATTATTCAATAAATCATTATTACTATAAATATCAAGATTATTCTCTTTATCATTAATATTTATTTAATATCAAATATTAATGAAAATTATAATATAATATAATATTATAATATATTTATATTATATCAAATAATTTTAATACCTTAAAATCATATTTATATGATTTTTAAACACTTAAATCCATTATCCGATAATTGCTTTTAATATTAAAATATTAATATTTTAATGTCAAAATATCAAAAGTTATATTTTATAACTTAAAATATTTTTATAACACTTAAATCATTTTTATATGATTTATAAATCATTCATTCTATTTTCCCATAATTTATTTAGTATATTTATTAAATTAACTAATTACCATTAATATTAATTAATTAATGAAATTCATCACAAAATATTAAAAGTCATCAAAATAACTTAAAATATTTTCTAACACCATAATATATTTTAAAATGATTTTTCATGTATTAAAATCATTGTTAAATAATTTATTTAATACTATAATTAAATAAATTAAATACCTTTTATATTCCAAAATATTAAATATTTATGAAATATACTCAAAATAATTAAAAACTATTTTTAGTGCTTTAAAATAATTTTTAGGAATTTAATATTAATTTTAATAATTAAAACCATTTTCTCTATTTAATAAATAAAATAATTGATTTTAGAAATAAATCGTAGCTAAAAAGGTATTCTATAGCTTACGTAATCGTCGCTAAAGGTGTTCTTAAGTTGTTCTTCAGCAAACCCAGAATTTCTTATCAGACATCGAGGGGCTTGGTTTGAACATTGATAGATTTGTGATCATAAGGTTTCTGGGCTGCTATTTTGGTTAGAACTATAGTACTAATGCGATACTACAATTACCAACTTGTTTCATGGCTATACTACATCAGATCAGAGAGATCTAAGCTCTCAAAATCGCTGTCAGAGACTGCTGGGTTTTTTCTGGGTTTTCCAGAATTGAAGGTACCTACTTTGGATCCTTATAGTTTGAGTTCTATGTTTGATTTGTGTGATCTAGTGGTTGAATCTTGTAGTGGAGATGTCAGGCTTCATGTCTATAACAACAGATCATCATAATAACATAACACATGATATATGAAGGCAGGTCAAAGTATGGGTCAGAGGCTGTTCTTGAGAAATCTTGGTTTTCCAAATTTCGTCCCTAGGCTGGTGGTCAACTCACATTTGACCTTAATTGTCTTTGCTCATGTAATGGTTCTAGGTGTTATAATGACTTATATGTGTAGATCACATACCAGTCTACAACATAACAACAACAACTTGGCCAAAATATCAAATAACAGCAAGATTAAAGGTATACAAAACTTGTCAGAAGCTTTCTGGAAAAATCTGGGCTGCCCAGATTCCAGACTTCGTGATCGATCAATGCTGTTTGACCAACAATAACTCTCAATCTAAACATGAACTGACCCCGATTCGAGTTTGAGAACACAGACTATGTAACATTCTACAAGTTTAAACATTTAAAACACTAAGAACATTAATAGAGACAGATCTAGGAGACCTGACATTTGACTGTCAGACAACACTTCAAAGTTTTTCTAGATTCATCAAAATTTCATTTTCGTGTATCTTGATGTTACGGATCTAAGATATAACAACCCAGATCACTCAATAACATCTTAATACACAACATTAAACATTTAGACACAAAGTTTAACATGAATCATAAGAATTTCTAAGTTTAGGATTTTATACCTTCTTTGAGCTTTGATCTAGAATCTGATCATCATGATATGTTCTTGGTGTTTTAAGGGCTTGAATATGGACTGGTCCTCTTAATAATTTCGTGGCTGAGAGGTTGAGAGAGTTTGGTTAGAGGCTGTGACCAAATAAGCCACTTATGTGACTTTTTTTTCTCTCTCTCAATCTATATATATTATAAATGTAATGAATTGGCTGGCATTTTGGTGGCTGATTGCTAGATATAAAAGTCATAATCTAGAGTTAGGGTAGTTCACCAACTCATTTTAGGACAAGATCTATAAGTTATGCTAAAATAATGTAATAAGGGTATTAAGGTCATTTTGCTAGCAAATTTAATGGCAAATCGGTCTTTGATCCAACCCTTACGATTTAACCCTTAGGGTTAAAACCTAAGGTTTATAAAAAACACATTTAGGATTTCCAAATTAGGTTTTAAAAATAGAAAATTAGCATTTCTAAATTATAATTAGGATTCTATAAATATATTAAGATTTCCTAATCATGAAATTCAATCTCGCTAATTAGGATTATTATTTCCTAATTAAAATTGCTAATTTAGCAATTAGGGTCAAAATTGTACATTAGGGTTTATAACCTAAGAATTAAGGTTTTAAATAGAAAAATAATATTTCTAATTTAGAAATTAGGTTTCCTAATTAGGTTAGGGTTTTCTAATTACTTATAACTTGAAAAATAGGATTAATGTTTCCTAATTAACATTAAAATTATTACACTATCAATCAGGTTTTTCCCTAATTATAAATTAGGGTTTTCTAAATCAATCAGGGTTATCCCTAATTAGGTTATCATTAATAACGTTTAAACCTTATACCAGCATTTGCATTCCCAATCTAGGGTTTTCAATCTCCGAATTAGGGTTTCAAATTCCCAGAACCAAATTAGGGTTTCCAGAACCGGTTTTAGGGTTTCTTATAAATTGTACGAATTTTCTAACTGAACGTTAACGTTCTTAATATATACCTAGGGTTTGACACTGATAAAATTTATCATGCCAAATCTTGACCCTTAACCACATTCTAAACACATAAATGACCATATACACAGAACATATTCACGTATACACTTAATTCTGAATAATTTACCTAAATCCTTCACAGAATTTTGAAATCCTCAAAATTCCTTCTCAAAAATATCAAACGCATACACTAATTTTCTATCTATGTTCTAATATTGAACCTTAAATCAATCATTTAAGATTTTAATAAATTGTCTAATTTCTCAGGTTGACACAGTTCCAAGCAGCAAAGAGTTGCTTGTTAGTGATAAAGACAAAGTATATAGCTATAAATGAAGCTGCAAGTTGATTGTTTGGATGAAAAGTTTATTACAAAACTAGAAATAGTTCCTAAGTCTCATCTTGGACCTAAACATGTGTTGTGGCACTTTCATTTGATTATAGGAATCATTAAAAGATGGGAAATCACTATAGAGATAGTGGACTCTCAAGAACCACATTACACATCCATTAACTAAAGCATATCCAACAGTAGGATAATCGTCACTTAGAGAAGAAGTGTATGAGATACCATGGCGATTGGCTTTAGTGCAAGTGGGAGATTAAAAGTAGTATGCACACAAGCCAATCATGTTTGATGATAAAGCATATACTTTGTAACAATATTATTCATTTATTAATAAAAAGTATTAATTTATTAAAGACTTTTAATTATCTACATGATGCTGTTTTATAATATGTGATAAACTCATAGTTTTAAGAAATGCTTTTAGAATAATGATGATGATCATTCTAATAAGATCTAAATTCTTAGAAAGCTTAAAATTAAAATATTTCCCAATCGTTGGATTAGTAAATCCGGATAGATTGGTACATACATTGCATGCTCATTGGATGAGGATGATTGATCTCATGATCATTTGTGTGGAGACAGTAAAGCAAGTATGTAGGTGCTTATTAGAGAATAAGTTCACTGAATGTGGCTCGCTAAGGAATACGTAATGGAGTTTTACTTACCTGTCAATAGGAATTCCTGTAGTGATAGTAGTACAAGTGATCCTTGGACTTGAAATCATCATAGTATCTTGTGTATGATGAGTTATACTTTGACTTATTCCTTAAGACCCTTAGGGTATATTAAAGGGTATGCTTGGGTATAATAAGTCGTACATGGAGATAATGTATGATAAATAAAGAATCTACCACTTCTAGTAAAAAAAGAGAAATATCCTATGTGATTCGATAAATCACAACTCAGTAGTCCTTGCCAAGGCAGAATGAAATTAGAAAGGAGTTTCTAATTTGCATTATTTAGAGTTGTGCATTTAAGAGTTGAAATACATATAATTAATAAGATTTGACAATAATTCCATGTCTTATATTTAATTGGGACATTGTATGCCGGAAGGATTGAATTGTACAGTAACTATTTACTCAAAGGTTCATTTATGATTAATGTTGAAATCTATATTATTTGAAAAGTTGTTTATTGCTAGGGAGGCTTATCCCTATTGTAGAATAAATATTATTTATTTAAATAAATTAATAGTTTAATTTATTTATTTAAATAAGATTAGAATTGTTCTAATTGATTTAATCACAACCGGTTTAATATGGAGAACCTAAAGGGTCACACCATAAAAGGAAGAATAATTATTTAAGAAGTTAATGACATAATCGTAATAATAAGTTAAGCATATTTAATTTTATCTATGGTGATAGAATAAATTAAATAGCTTAATATTTATTATTTAATATTTTAAAATATTAAATATAAATTAATAAGAGGAGTCTTATTATTATTATTATTACTATTATTATTATTTAATTTCCTAAAGGAGTTTGGGAATTAATTCATAAAAGTACTCTCATATATCCTAATAAGATTAGGAGGCTAATTAATTATTCCTAATAAGATTGGGAGCCTAATTAATTAAAGGAATTTAATTAATTAAAATAAAACCCAATTTCTTAATTGTTAAGGAGGGTTGTTCACATCTATAAAGAAGAGGAGTCTTATTATAGGTGATGTGGTTGTTGACTTTTTCACAACAGACGTGATTCCAATTGTTGGAGAGTACACTCTTTTACTTTGAGAGATAGAAAAACTAGGGTTTTGCCAAACACCCATCTTCTTGAATCTTTCTTCTTCCTTGGTGGATCATCTCTAGAGGGCAAACATTTGGGTGGCTAATATTGATCAAAGGAAGGAACCAAACCCGGTGGATTCAAGTTGAACGCGAAAAGGATTGGAGGTGAACTTGTACCTGAGGAAGCTCGAATCTTCAAGGGTATGATTCTTGTTCTTTATCTTTTCGTTTAATTAATAATTGCGCATAAAGGATGATCTGGGTATATGGTTTGTAAAATTTTAAAACTCTAATTTTTCCACGTTTTCGCTTATTTTGTGCAATTTGATTGCTTTTATGAATATTACAAACCTAACAAATGTATGCACTCGTATTGGAAAGGATGTCAGTCGTAAGGGATCTCACTGAAGTACTATCTGTGATGGCTACATCCCAGGTAGATAGGGCAGCATTCCGCTCTACAATCAATGCATCTCTGGAAGATCTGGCCTCGTCTCTCTCTAATAGAGCTGTGTCTCTCCCATCAAGAGTTGTCAACATCAAGGCCCTAGCCTGATCTCTCTCAAATGTCATCAAATGTAGACTATACTCCAGATCATCGTCATGAATCTTTGAATAACAAGAGCTTTTCAGAGTGGGAGAATCCATCACAAATGCTGGAAACCTAGTAGTCAAATCCTTATAGATATGAATATCAGCCTCCTCCATAGGCTCCTCATCGTCGTAATCAGGTCCTCAGACTGTGGATACTATCGCAATGATGCGTCTCTGTCTCCATCCATGCGAATACTCGCAGAACAACCCGGGATGATCGATGAAAAACTCAGCTAGCTCACGCTGATCCCAATAGGCCAACATACACCCTGGATCTATCCTCTGCTGATAAGTGGTGAGAAGTGAAGCGCTGACTCGATACCCCCTCAAAAGGATGGAAGTCCTGGAACGGGTCAAACTGACACATCACGACCAGTGGGTGTTAATCCCTGGCAGGGGTCACAACACCGATGTCATTAATAAAGTACCCCAGTGGGGGTCATAATGGAGATTTCATCCATCCATGTTCCCCGGCGGGGGTCACAACGCAATGTAACCATTGATATACTCATCAATGAAGGTCAAGCAGCCTTGACATGTTCCCCAACAGGGGTCACAACACAATGTAACCATTGATATACGCGTCAATGAAGGTCAAACAGCCTTGACATGTTCCCCGGTGGGGGTCACAACGCAATGCAACCATTGATACACACATCAATGAATGTGAAGCAGCCTTGACAGTTTGCCCAACAGGGATCTATTCGGTGATACACACATCAGCGAAGGTCAGGCAGCCCTGGAAATATATATTGTTGGCAGTAACTCCAATAGGACCGTGGTATATGCTGGTGACACAAACCAGAGAAGACCATCCTCATCGGAAAGGACAAATAATGGAATATGTTATACACATCCTCAAACAAACAAAGCTTTATCCCCACAGATCTCTTGCACACGAGAGGCACATCTTTAAAGTAAAGTCTTTATCAAGGATTCAGAACTTTGGTGCTAACCCAAATGTCAACAACTTGGAAGACTTGGAACGCATGTCTAAGACATCACGGATTGTCATCCCCGGCAGGATTAACAGGGAACCGACAATCATTCCATCATGTTGGAAAATAATCCAACAAAACACATGCATCATGCATTTGCATCATGTTGCTACACATGACATCATATTTATCTTGTTGCATTTCAAGTGTCTAGGATTCTTTATCCTATCCATGCCTTACATTGCATGAATATGATAAAGAGGGCATCTCAGAGACACTCAAATTTTCTCGCACATTATTATTAACATTGCAGAGGGCAGATTCGTCTTTCAGAGATAACCCTAGAAGACAACTCACACCCATTCTGGATACCACCGAAAGTTCAGTCTCAACCCCGGAACACACACCGGGAGTATAAATTCCAACCTCAGAGATAACCCCGAGTTTCATCCATGAAGATAACCCTAAGGAATGTCGTTGCAATTCCGGCGATAACTCCGGAAATGCTTGTTTCAAATGAATGCAATCAGCTTCAACCTCAACCAAAGAACTCCCGTCGAGCCACTCATTCCAAAGACCCAGAGATAACATCGAGAAGACATGCACACTTAAAGATGACCCTGAGGAATTCAAACACTTGCAGTAGTCCAATCTCAGAGATAACCCTGAGCAACGTCTGCTTTATCAGCCCAAACCGGAGATAACCCTGGGGAGGGGAAAATCATCATCTTGCCACCTCAACCCCCAGCGCGCCGTCTCAACATCTCATACATACATTTCTACACAGCAATGTCCCACAAGAGCCAAGGAGTTATAATCCTGAGTGACTATTACGCAGGGCAGCACACCGGATAGAATTTGAAGCTTGAAGATCATGGGCATGGTCCCCTCTTCCTGACTTCATACAACCTCTAATCCCATGTCATTTCATAAATCTCAACAAAAGCGGTCCGAAAAAGATCTTGTACACCTCGTTCGGATGCTCAGATTGAAGTTTTGTAAGTTTGAGTGGACATCATAGTGCACGAGTACACGTACTTCGAGACATTGGGACCCACAGAGCCCGGGGCACCCTGAGCAGCCGCAGGTACACCTGCGGTCACCAACTCTATAAATATAGAGCTTGGGGTGGCCATAATTCAAGAGGAAATTTGCTTTGTACACAACCCATATTGAGTGCTTTCTCATTTTAAATAACTATTAGCTCATATATAGCTATATTTTTACCGGCGAGAGCTGAGTGTTCATCCATTTATAGTAATAGAAGTCTTCTTTGACAACCTAATGTAAACCTTCTTACACATTATAAAGCCTTTCTCTTCATCTTTGCACACACTATTCTTCACATTGAGAGTCGTGTTGTGTGTATATACCCGGACTTCGGTCTGTGGTTTTCATTTCTGTCTGTATATATATATATATATATATATATACTTATATATGTATATATTTATATATATGGACAAACATTATTGAGTTATGCCTCGATTGAGCCTAGACTTATGACTGGAGCGTTTACTTGCTTATATATATATATATGAACTGTTGTCAGATTATATCCGATGAGCCTAGATTTTATATTTGGGGCGTTTACTACTTATATATATATATATATATATATATATTTCTGTCAGGCCTAGAGTTTACTTCGTGGCAGTTTACTGCTTTATTTACATTTTATCCCACCTAGAGTTTACTTCGTGGCGGTTGATCTTTTTTACTGCTTTCTTTACATTTAGTCTCGTCTGGAGTTTACTTCCTGGCAGTTGATCGCATTTATTGCTTTATTTACATTTCTGATCCTCCATGGAGGTGCTTCGTAGTGGTTGATCATGTCTATATATATATATATATATATATATATATATATATATATATATATATATACCGCTTTTATATATTTACATTTCCGATCCCCCATGGAGGTGCTTCGTGGTGGTTGATCATGTCTGTATATATATATATATATATATATATATTTCTGACTTTTTATATATATAACGCTACATCGCTTTTCATATAAACTACGACATCATATGAGCCTAGGAATCATGTGATCACAGATTCAGTCCACTGAATCTAGATTTGGTTCCCGTGATGGACATTTTCAGTTGTAAGCAGCTCGTAAATTATTCACGGTGTTTGAATTTCCTTAGATGGCTTTCATGCCCATGAGGAGTTCTGCACCGCTATATAATATTTTCTCAAAGATGCTTCGCATCTCGAAAATAAAAGCAAACAAGCCGAACATTTAATAATAAAATAGAAGTATGAAAAGGTCTCAATTACTATTGAGCACAGGGTTTGAAAAACCTATTTTACAAAACTTCACTGCTATATCATGTTTAAAACTGATTTTTTCATACAAATTCAAACCCTTTGTATATAGGTGCAAACGAGGCCTCACACTACTTCTAAATAAATTGCACATTGATCCACACACACACATTCATATAATAGTTTATTGAAAAGTGGCGGTCACCGTGGCAACACGGATGTCGGGGGGTGCCTAACATCTTCCCTCCGCATAATTAAGCCCCCGAACCCAAATGAATCTTTGTTTCACAGACCTGTTTAGCAGTGTCACATCACTGGGTCAATGTGCAAACCTTTTCTCGGTTATGTTGGTGCAACTAGTTAAAAACACCAAATGACGACTCTTACAGTCAAATCGTCGACATGATACATGTCAGACCTTTTTCACTTGTTTTTTCAAACAAATCTCACATAACATGAGAACACAAAAAAATTAGAATAGAAAAGGGACAAATAAAAATCCCAACGTCGACATATATATAGCGACAAATCGCTGAAGTGATAAATCAAGCCGGGATCGATATATATCCTGTGCATTTACCACTTTTATATATATATATATATTTATATTTCTGTCAGGCCTGGAGTTTACTTCGTGGCCTTTTACTGCTTTATTTACATTCCGTCCGGCCTGGAGTTTACTTCGTGGCGGTTGATCGTTTTTACTACTTTATTTACATTCCGTCCCGCCTGAAGTTTACTTCGTGGCGGTTGATTGTATCTATTGCTTTATTTACATTTTTGACCCCCCATGGAGATGCTTCGTGGTGGTTGATCATGTTTCTATATATATATATATACCGCTTTTATATATTTACATTTCTGATCCCCCATGGAGGTGCTTCATGGTGGTTGATCATGTTTCTATATATATATTTACCACTCTTATATATTTACATTTTCGATCCCCCATGAAGGTGCTTATATATATATATATATATATATATATATATATATATATATATATATATATATATGTAATCGCTTACTACTTTATATAAATTATGCATCATGTGAGCCTAGGAATCATGAGATCATGATTGATCTCATCAATCTAAATTGATTCTCGTGATGGACATTTTCAGCTGTAAGTAGCTTGTAAATTATTCACGGTGTTTGAATTTCCTTAGATGGCTTTCATGCCCATGAGGAGTTCGGCACTGCTATATATTATTTTCTCGAAAATGCTTCGCATCTCAAAAATATAAGCAACCAAGCCGAACATTTAATGATAAAATGGAAGTATTAAAGGCCTCAATTACTATTGAGCACAGGGTTTGAAAAACCTCTTTTACAAAACCTTATTGCTATATCTTGTTTAAAACAGAATTTTTGTTCAAATTCAAACCTTGTGTATATATGTGCGAACAAGGCATAACACTACTTCCAAATAAATTATACATTGATCCACACACACATACACACACACACACACACATTCATATAACAGTTTCTTGAAAAGTGGCGGTCACCGTGGTAACACGGATGTTGGGGGGTGCCTAACACCTTTCCTCCGCATAATCAAGCCTCCGAACCCAAATGAATCTCGGTTTCACAGACCTATTTAGCAATGTCACATCACTGGGTCAATGTGCAAACCTTTTCTCGGTTGCGTTGGTGCAACAAGTTAAAAACACCAACTGGCGACTCTTACAGTCAAATCGTCGACATATATATGGCAGACCTTTTTCACTTATTTTTTTCAAACAAATCTCACCTTACATGAGAACACCAAAGAACAAGAACAGAAAAGGGACAAATAAAAATCCCGACATCGACAGGTGGAGACTCTGTTGGTGACATCTAGTAAGAGGGCTTAAGCCGCTACTACAAACTTTTCAAACTTTTAAAAGCTTGTGTGTGGATGTTGTATTTACATTTGAATGAATGTGTACATATGCATTTACTTACTGCAGTTAATGCTTCTCACCATATCTGCCTATGATATTAGTGCTTTGTACATGTCATCATTTCCATACGGTGAGATGCGATGTATGTGAATGTATGTTGTGTGGTCCCTCCACCAGAAGGCTATCTTGTCGGTGTTTGATTACTAGACTCGTAGAAAGACTAATTCCAATGAGGCTCAGGAAAGGCACCACCCAGATTTGCTCCAGTTGAAAGACTGGATTAACTTCCCGTCGAGTAAAGTGCGATGATCTGGGAACCTTCATGCCAAAAAACCGCGAGAGTAACCTAAGATAAGTCAGCCTCTAATAAACCAAACGCGGAGGGAAGTCTCTTCATACTTCCCAATTTTAATTACTTGTAAATTCAATTACTTGTAATTTCATTCCATGTTAATTTCAATATAATAGAAAATATGAAGGAATGTGTACATTCATATTAAAACCTGACATGCTATCTTGTCTTATAAACAGCTAACATCCGTTGTGCAGGATAATATTCCTAAAACGGATACGTCACATAGCATGTAACCTTTATACATTCCCTAAGACTAAACTACATAAGATTTTTTAGGGAAGGAATTGGTCTCGTTTCCCGTTCAAAGTCCAGAAAGGCATTAACCCCATAGCCAAACATGGCCATAAATGCCCAGCCTGATTGTACTCCTGTCTCTCGCGAGGATTTCAAAAGATTAAGCTATCAAATTATAGAGTTGGTTGTTATACTCAAAGAACTACACCAATCTACTCAAGGTCCACAAATACCCATCCACACAGAATCCTCTGCACATGGAGGAACCCAGGGCCAAACAATGCCTACTCAACCAGAGTCATTCACAACAGGGGGCTGTCAGGGTGTTGGCAAAAAGATGGAAACCCATATACCTGAACCTCATTCCAATAAAGGAACCAACAAAACCCCTGAAATCACAAAACTCAGGGATGATCGAGAAACTGGGGATATAAGAAAGAAAGTCCAACAAATGGAGGAAACCATCCGGTCAATCAAAGGGACTGGAAATTATGGTAGTCTCACCAATTTAGATCTCTGTATATTCCCAGGGGCTCGAAATCCTGATAAATTCAAAGTCCCAGAGTTTGAAAACTACAATGGAGCAGGCGATCCCTATACGGACCTAAAAATATATATTGGCGAGCTGAGGTCTTATGTTGAAGTTGAAAGCCTTAGAATGCAACTTTTCCAAAAGAGTCTCACTAGAGAGGCTAAAGCCTGGTATGCCCGACTTGACAATGCCAAAATCCACAAATGGGAAGAATTAGCCCACGCCTTTCTCAATTAATACAGTTTTCAGTCATAGATGGCACCGAATCGATACCAAGTGACTAAAGTTAAGAAGAAAAGTACTGAATCTTTTCGAGAATATGCCCAAAGGTGGAGACATCTAGCAGTGCAAGTCATTCCATCAATGACAGAAACTGAGATGGTAATGACGTTTATTGATATCAAATAGGCTCTTTACTATGAGAGAATCCTAGCAGGCATAGGAAAGACATTCTTGGAAATGATTAAACACGGCAAAATGGCAAAGATGGGTCTAAAGGCAGGCAAGATTAAAGACTTCACTTCCTTGGAAGCAGTCACCAAGCATATACAGACTGGCAAGTATGCGAGCTATCGCAAGGGGGTACCCAATAAAGGCACTGAAGATGTATCCCTTGTTGTACAGGGGCAAGCTAGTAGACCAACCTACAGTCCCCCCTATTTGGAAAAAGTGAGATAATCTGCAATTTTAATAACAGGCTGCATTTAACCAATTCCAGGACAGGAAATTTTTTTTTGAGAGAACGGAAAATCAGGTGTTCACTCCACTAGGCGATTCTCTTGAAAATGTATTGGCGATATTGATGGATCATAAGAAAATTACTGAACTGGCTCCACCTCTGGAATTAGGGAGAAAAAGATACAATCCAAGCTAGAGATGTGCTTACAGCTCAAGGTCTCCAGGACACGATACACAAGATTGTTGGTCCTTAAAGCATAAAATTCAAAATTTAATCGAAAGTGGCAGTATTGTGGTCCAACAACCTGACCAACAAAATGTCAACACCAACCTTCCGTTGTAGCATGATACGGAGGAAGTAAACATGATCGGGTAAGGAACAGCTGAAATGTATCCAAATTGTAAGTACATACGAAGGATAGAGGAATACCCCCAAAGGCACATATCAAATGTCCTAAAGTGGGAAAACTCAGAGGAGGGTATGATAGTAATGCCAAAATTAGAGACGATCCAGAATTAAGTAAATCTACTTGCTAAGATGATAGTGCGACAACATCAGGATACAAGGGAGTTTTTCACTCAACTATCAGAAAGCCAAGAGAAAAAAGAGGTCAACCATAATGCAAACCCATATCTCTCTATGATGAGCCAGCTAAATGAAGAAGATCAAAGCAGGCTAAAAGGAGAAGAAAAGGAGATTGATAAAATTGCTAGAAGATCTCGCCAGCGGAAAACTCGATCGGGGGAATGCGAATTCTCAAAGAATAAAGATCAAACAACCTCCACAAGAGACCGAAAATTCACACCTTTGAGTAAATCAAATGAAGAAATGCTATACTTTCTGATAAGCGAAGGATGGATTACTGAGTTGCTGCCTCCTATAAATCCCAAGATAAAGAGTTATGATTCCACTAAGATGTGTCTCTACCTTTCTAACTCACTTGGACATACTAGTGAGGAATGTTGGTCTTTGCGACATAAAATCCAGGATCTCATTGAAAATGAAGAGCTGAAGATAGAATTCCTCATGACCAAAAAAGGTGAAAAGGAAATAAAATACTTAATATGTCCACTCGAGATAGGCAGTTCAAAGGAGGTAAAGGTTATGAGCACCAATCCTGTTAGAACATAAGATGGACTGATCCTAGTGCATCGAATGACAGAGGAGACACGAGAATCCCCAAAGGATATTCCTCCGTAAACATCAAACATCTTCTGCTCCAAAGATAGAAACCACGTTCCTGATTTTATCACCTTGGATGATGAGGAGGAAATACTAATCCTGTCCAAGGAAGGAAAAGCCAAAAAAGAAAATTCCTTGCAAGAAATACAACCACAGTTCGAAGGAGATTTCATGGTCGAATCCTCTCAAGCCCAGGAAAAATGCGAAGGAACATATGAAAGAAAAGATGGTGAGATTGTCGGGAAAGCCAACCCATTGAAGAATCAAGAGTTCATCCCTTTTTACGATAGGTCCAATTCAAGCGTCTATGAGGAATGTACTGCATCAGGGGGCGATCATTTTATGGCCATAAGCAGAGATATTCAGAATCAAGAGGTAACCTTTATCGCAAGCCTTGAAGGCAACATCACCACTGACAACTGGACTATCATGCCATAACTAGCCAAGAAGATGTAGATCCAAGGGTTAAAGTTGTGAGTTCCAAAAGATGTTGGGATGGTATCACTTTCTTCGCATATACCTTTTATTTTCCATGCACATAAATATTGAAAAAAATCAAAAAATCAAAAAAATCAAAATCAAAAAATCAAATCAGTCAGATTTTAGCTCATCTAGCCTGAACTACAAAAAACCTAATCTCCCCTCATCAATGGAAGTACGTAGGCAGCCATTTATGGTGCCGTCAAATCAAACAAAAATCCAAAAAACCTAAACAAACACTTCAATATCATTCCATCAAATCTGACACAAGTCCCAAAAAGGAAGAAACAATGATACACTAAGATAACCAGCAACGAGGACCTTCAAAGAGTTGACACCCACAGTCATTAGTGTTCATTAAATCAAAAGAAAATCATTAAGGTCGATTGTGCAAATAAGCCAGGAATAATGATTGAGGGCATCAAAGCCCAAATCTACTGCTTGTTCACCATCTGGTACAGAGGTAAAAGCCTCTTGCGATCTCTTCATCTTATCAGCCCATCTGTCAAAGCAACTATCCTAGACAATAAGCAAGGCTCAAAATCAGTGACAACCCGATGTTGCGATCCTTACAACCAAACCATTTATCAAAAATAACTCAACACTAAGGCATTTATCAACAATCCTAAAGAGGAAAATGCACTAGTCAGCACCATTAGCATGGTACATCATCATCAGAGCTTCCTTCACATCATCTCACTAGAGATTAGGTATGATCATTTAGTCTTTTCCAATCATTCTATTCTCAGAATTAATAATCCACATGTGAGGTATGGCTCTTTCATCTCTTTATGTGCTTTTAGTCTCCATTTACATGCATTAGTGATAATATACATGTTAAGTATTCTTAGAAAGAGGTTTTTTCTTAACTTGTTAAGAATGGGATTAATTTTGATAAGCATCCATTCGGCGAGAATCACAAGATTGTTTAAAGAATTAAGACTATTCAACCTTTTGATTAGGCACGACATCTTAGTTCAAAGTGCTTTTTTGGAACATACTTGACCTTATATACATGTCTGCACTTTCCGATTGCCCTAAATCTTAGTTGTGGGGTATGAAGCTATGAAAAAAGTAGTGGAAAATAATGAAAAGATAAAAGATAATTCGCCAGCATAATGTCTCGAATTGTGGCCTAGGTTACTTGAGTTATTAAGCCTAAGGGGTGTCTTTACACCTGGTGCCATAAAGCCATCTGGTTTGGGAGTCATCGGCCCAATGCTCGTTATATTGGGTAACTTAGCGCCTAAGAAAATGAGCATTGAAAAAAAAGGAAAAGGCAAAACCTAGGCAGATCAGAATTGTGGCATAGGTTATTCGAGTAATTAAGCCCTAGGGGTGTCTTTACACCTAGTGCCCTAAAGCCATCTTGTTTGGGAGTCATCGGCCTAATGCTCGTTACATTGGGTGACTTAGAGCCTAAAAAAATTGACCTGGCAATCTCAGGTAAAGAAACAAATAGATTATCGCCTGACTTATCTCGAAGCGTGGCCTTTATTACTCGAGCCAGTAAACCCAAAGGGGTGTCTTAACACCTAGTGCCCTAAAGCCCTCTAGTTTGGAAGTCATTATTCCAAAACTCGTTACATGGGTAATTCTGAATAGCCTAAGAAAATGAGACAAGATTAGGCAAGAAAAAAGAAAAATTTGCCAATGCATAGAAGTAAAGCCCCTGCTAAGAGTTGAATCACTCATAGTGTGTGTGTGTGTCATATAAAGTCAATTCTGCGAAGAATAACGTCTAGAGCAAAGATAAAGTTTCTCTGATAAAGGGAGATAAGTCTTTTAAAATCTAATCCTACCCATGAATAATGACCATAGATGTTTACAAATTTCCTTGCGATTTCATAACTCATTCCACTTCATAATTTGTACTTTAAATGCCTTATTCACAAGAATATACTAATCTTGACGGCCAAGCCGTCAAGATTTTCATATATTTTTCTCTTTTGATGTGCAGAATATTGCTCACTCATGACTTGGTCAACAAAGAGAGTTTCCCATATGAATCCCCGACAACAACATGCAAATAGACTGGGCATTTTCCAATTCCAAGAAATGGAAGGAGTTTAAGGCGAGATCAAGCTTCTCATCAAAAGAAAGGAGAGAACTCCTGAAGGAAATCATGGCGACGTAAGCTTACCCCTATAGAAGAAGGGGAAATTTTTCAAAAAAGTCCTTAATTCAAGAGTAGAAGGCCAATGACAAAAGGTCTAGCGAATGAAATCCTCACCATCAAATGTGTCAACCCGCGTCAAGTCCTCACGAGTTGAGGACTCTACAACGAAGTTCAAACCTGGGCAGCGAAAGAACGGGTTGTACCCTCCAGGGATGTCAGCATCATTCAGATCATCAAATCAGCCGGGTTGCAAATCAAAAGCTCAAGGGAATGGGGCACAAGCACCCCAACAATAAAGAGAAACTCCAAATCACCTCAGAAAGGGTGAGGTAAGTTTCTACTCCAGACACTTTAAAATATGCATCAACCTAGGACAATAGACTCCTAAGGACAAATATAGGTCATCACATTATGCATGATCTACACATGTGCAAAAGCGCTATATCAGCGTACATCTCCATCAACATTTATCATGCATCTCCTGTAGATTTAAATATGCGCACACATTAAATGTCTAGATTAGACGAAAATTCCATCGT